>WOVY01012673.1:0-462044 GCA_013436015.1 Rhipicephalus annulatus
CCGAGGAAACTCGCCAGCTCGCCCGGCTACACATTGGTCAGCAGCAACAGGTCGATGCACGACGTTACAATATGCGTCACAATGACGTATCTTACAGGTCCGGGAGACCAAGTTTGGGTTTGGACTGCTGTTCGTCGCCGTGGCCTCTCCGAAAAGGCTCAGCAGATACTTCGGTCCTATAAAGTATTACACTGCGTGAGTGACCAAACTACGAAGTTGTTGTCGGACGCTAAGTCGTCACGATGTGGTACAACGAGACAATCGACCTCTGACATAGTTCACGTTGTGCGCATGAAGCCTTAGTTTTGCGCGTTTCCTAAAAGACCACTTTTCTTGTGTTTTTTTTTATTTTGCTCCGACAAATTGCCTCATCATTGGTGAACTTATCGCGTCTAAAATTTGATTATTGGTGCCCTTTTTTCATTGTTCAGGGCTACATTGTTTTGTTTTTTTTCAATAAATTTACAGCATCGGACGACGATGCTCTTTCTTTTTTTTGTTGAGAAGGAATATTGTACCTACTTCTAGTAGTGGGTCGTATGCCAGGGTGAAGGCTCACAACCACAGAGAAGAAGAAGTGCGCGTGGGCCCCCGCTCTGGCAAACAAGCCCAACCACGCGCTTGGTTAGAGCCCTGTTTCTCACGTCAATAAACCTTGTCGACCCCCCCGTGAGCGCAATATATATATATATATATATATATATAATATATATATATTATATATATATATATCATATATATATATATCTATATAATATATATATATCTCTTATATATCTATATTATCTCATATAGCTATCACGCAGTGCTTCCAGACAGATGACAATAGTCTTTTGAATTCCTTTGCAGCAAGCACGGAGATACGCGGCAATATTTTTTTAGGGCGAAGCTCTTTAGGCCGTGGGCCGTTACCTCCTCCGTATGTAGAAGCCATCTCTAGTTGACTTGCTCAATAGATGACGTTGTATGTATTTGTACACGGGAGTGCCTAGGTGGCATAAGTGGTTTCTCATCGCATATTCACAGAGTGAATGAATGATGAGGGGGGGCGAAGCGTCCGTCCGTTCTTTGTGTGTCCAACCTTCCGTGCGTCCGTCCATTAGTGCTTTCCGTTCATCTGTCCGCCCACGCTTCTGTCCGTGCTTCGGTCAAGCCATCCGTATGCGTCCGTCCATCCGTCAAGCCTTGCGTCCGTGCTTCTGTCCTTCCGTCCTCTGTCTGTCCGTCCTTCCCGCCCGTGCACATAGACCCAGAAGCATCTGGTCGACCTCCTTGCATACCCTTCCGTTCAATCCTCATGTATACATTTTGAAAAAACAACAACAAAAAACATCGAGCTCTGAACGTATATATGGATGCGTTACAAAAGCTACGAATACAAGTAAATCTACGATAATTTAATAAATTGGTGGCACTTCATTTGGTTACTGCCACAGGGATATATGCTCCACTGTGATCACATCGACGCAACTAAAGATTTACCGTGCTAGTCAACCATAACCTTTTCAGAACTTTAGTGATAGAACAGAAGGCAGCAGAATGGTGAGTGGTATTTGAGCATTTATTCATAAAAGTACAGACTGGCAAAGGGTGAAACAGGAGCGCAGGGAACATTTATGGCTAAGAGAGAAATTGGCAGGGCAGATGACGCTTCTGGGTATTGTATACTTGTGGCCAGGTGCAAAAACCAGAGAGGAAAAACCAAGAATGGTGCGGCGTATAGGAAATGACATTGAACAATTAGAAGAAGAGTGGCGAGATAACTATATTAGGAGGTATGAATGAACGCATAGAAAATACGGATGAATATACTGACCCAACAGGCAGAATGCTAATGGATATGTGTGAAATGCATGATCATTTGCAACAGTACCGAGAAATGTGAAGCGCAGATCACATGGGAGGGTGGGAAGGCTGTAGTCTATAATAGATTACGCAATGATGTCACATAGGATGTATGATCGGCTAAGGGTGATGAAAATAGATGAGTATGGGTCCATAATCTAAGTAGTGATGACAAAAGTATCAAGCTGGGTTTGGAAGAGGAATGAAAATGGGAAGAAAGCATTATGAGCATTATGAATATTTATTCAGAAAAGCAAATAGAGATATCATCTAAAAATATTGAGGAAATAATCACCGAGGATACTAAAACAGAGTGGACGTACAGAAATATAACTGGATTGTTTGAGTTAGAGCTTGCTAAGGTACGGTCAAATCAACTGAAAAAAAGAGACACAAACCCAAGGGCTGGTGGGATGAGGAAAATAAGAGAGCCATAGACATCAGGAAGCAGGGAACACAAGTATGCTGAAAAGAGGGGTGAACCGGAAGATAGTGTCAAAAGAAAATGGGATAACTTTTTTTTTAGTTCATAAGGGAAGCGTCTAATCTGATCAGTAAAAATATTAGAACGGGGGCCCAATGTATGATGGAAGCAAAGAAAAAGAACAGAAAGGCACCTGCAAAGTTTTGGAACCATCTCAATTCTCGAATAAGACAAGCATGTTCAAGGGGTTAGCCTAGAAGGGGATGAGGCAATGAAATATACAAGAACATTGATGACAGAACAATTTAAACACCAAGAAGGTGCTGCATGCACCATACCAGATGAGGATGGACCAATTAGCGCAGTGGGCCCACTGAGACAACGAGAGTGAGAAAGAGCAGAGAAGAAGGTTTCTTATAGCCCATCAACAGGCCCTGACGGCATCCCAATTATGATAATAAAAAAACTAGGACCAAACCCTGGGCTGTTCACTTCCATGTTGTCCGTTGACGTTTCTTGTGATACCGCTTCAGATGGCTCAGGGAGCATTTCCACTACGTCTGATGCGGCGTGAGGTACATCGGCAGGGTCACTCACCTCTTTGTGGTTTAACCTGGGCACAGGCAGTGCTCTTTCCCTGGGTGGCTTTCGCTTCCTCGGAGCAACTGGATGCAGAAAAATGTACAAACCAATTGTAACATCAAGCACTAGGTTCAGGGAAAATGCTAGGTTTTAGGGATTCAAAATGAAAAAGAGAGAGAAGGAGAGTGAGTGCGAAGACTATGGTAAAAAATGCAGGGGGAGAAAATGACAGCAGCCATAATTTTCAGCCTGAGTAGGTCGTTATAGGTGCGTTTCTGAGAAAGCTTAACGCTGTAAATAGTCTAAAAGTTCCTTGCTCGTGGCTGGTGTGTAGGTGGCACGTGGTTCACATGTGCAGCTCGCACGTGTACGTAGAAATATAAGTGCGTAAGGATGAAAGGTGGGGTGTTGGAAGTTTTCTGGGAAAAGACCATTTGCGGAAAATGTCACGTAAGTATGAGGGAGGACGCGTAGAAACAGTGATTGTTAAACAATATAGATAAAAATAAAAAGGAAATAACAATAACAACAGCAACAACATTATTAAAAATAATAATATAGGGAAAACAGAGATTGGAACGGAGAGAAGACAATGGTAAAATATATTACAATATCATGGAGGTGGTATAACTATTAGTATTTCGTACGGCTCTGGTCTCAGTAGCAGTGCCATGAATATATATATATATATATATATATATATATCTATATATATATATATATATATTTATAGATATATAATGTTATATATAATGTTTATATAATGTTAAGTGTTTTCGAGCGCCCGCCATTACTTTGGTAACGAAGGTGAGCCCTCATACTGAATAAGACACTGCACACGGTGAAAAGTGTCTATCTTTGAATGGTAAAGCATTTGGCTTCAGCTTCTTCCATCCATCTGCCCGCTTTTGCTCAGAACAGCATTCTTCAAAGTGAGCCTGTACGGAAAATTGACGTTGTTAATATACGTGATTTGTTCCTTCAATCAATAAGAACAAAGTACGACAAATCAATGCAATCGAACAAACTGCACGAATACGGCACGACTTCCGCACACGAGCATAACATAGAGGTGCAATTCTCCTAAATTATTTCACCTACTTTCGTTACAAATATGATAAGCTAGAATAACTGTCAAAATAGAATAGCATAATAATTTTCCTGCACGACATAACGTATAAAATACCTTTATAAACAACACTGCGAAACACAAGCATAGCGCTTCACATGTTTTGAGCTCTTAGGTTTACTCCTCACACTGCTATGTAGGCGCAAAGATAGGTAGTGAACAATTTTGTTAAAATAAGCGCGATGCTCCTCAGATAGCTACAGCCCTGTGGTTCAGAAAGATTGATCGTATTTTCCAAGCCTGTGCCTTAGTTCATTATATCAGGTGAAAAAAAGGAGCTGTAAATGCACCGGAGGTTCCATATGTTGGTCCCCACTGTAAGAGGCTACGTTGCCACCAATCTGAACACATAAAATTTCAAGTCTGCGTCTTAAGGTCCGTTCGATTCACCTGCACCACGTGAACCAGTTCACGAGGTGCTGCACCTTACCATTCGTTTCAGCGGTGCAGCATTGACGACCACTGAACCCTGTCATTCGTTTCGAAAAGTGCAGAAGAGGTGCAGCACCGGTTCACAATTTTCCTGCACCTCCTCCGCTGACGGTGCCGGCTTGGTGCAGGCACGCGTGCAGCTGAGCAGACGACGCAGCACTTAGACGTAGGTGGCTTAGGCGCCGTACCCGCCTCTACAAATGCGGTGTGTTTTGCCAAGATGTTTGCGCCTCATAAACTGTCCGCATGTGCGTTTCGCCACAGGTCGGTGTTTGCTGAATCGTGTAAATTAACCGAAAAGAAATAAGGCCAACACCATGTCGGCACATCTTCATTTGTTTCGGGTGTCGTGCTGTGCCTGCACCGCTGAACTCACGCTGCACGATTTCTGAACTTCGCGTGCACAGCCGTGAACCGGTTCCGACCGGTGCAGGTGAATCGAACGGATCTTTAGAAAGAGTGGTGCAGACACGCTGGCTTATGTATTTCCCACGGCTACGAATCAGGTACTCACATTGCATATACAGGTATGGTTCGTCGGCTGCCACTTGTCCCGCTTGATTTTAGCGGTTCATAGGAGCCGTCTTTTTGGGTCTCTGGGAAAAGAAAACGTTCTGCAGCCATGCTTAGCGCTGTTACTGAATTGCGGAACGCAGCACCCAGGTATTCTGCGCAAAGACGGCGTGAAGAGTGGTGCTTTCCGTGTCGAGCGAGAGAGTTGGCGCGAGCGGAAAGCAAGAAAATGGCGTCGGAGCTCCTCGAAAACCGGTTGTGGCGGCAACTGCTCCGTGAAAGAGTGGCTCCACCCTAAGCGGGGGCGCGCCCATCAAGGCACCCTATTTTATCACAATGCTCCCCGCCATCTAGTAAAGAATCAAAGAAATAAACTAGAGGTAGCCATGCCATCTAACAAACAATGCAAGAACTAAGCTAGAGGTGGCTACGTACATACGCCGAAGATGGACAGATCCACGCCTTAAGGAGCTTCGCCCCCTAAAAGTGATGCACGAAACGTAATCAGATGTACAGATGAGTGCAAACTAACCAGCGTCCCAGTTGTTATACCTCGCGCACTCTTTCCGGAAACGGGGCCTGTGCAGAGACCGAAGTGACCTTTGTGGGCCCGCCAACTAGCGCAATCGTTCCAGTGAAAGCCGAAGGCACATGATTTTCTCCGCCAAAGCATATGAGCGCGCGCACAAGCATCTGACCCTCCTTAAATTCTCCCCCATCCGCGGGGCAAAGTACGCGTGATAAGCGCGCGTCGGCGCATGGCGACGAGCTGGGCGCCGAGCGTGGTCGGTTTTTTTCCCCCTTCTTGAGTGTTCATATATATAGATACGTATACATATATGGTGAATGATGCTGGCGGCGACGGCAAAAAAAAAACAACAGCTGAGACTGTCCATATAATTGCGATCGTAATAAAAAAAATCGGCAGATACCACGTACCAGGGGAATCGATGTTATGCGAAGCATGCAAAATGAAAGTGACATGTGTAATTTTTTTATTAGGCGAAACAATATGAAATTACGCTAACGACACGTGCTAATGTGTTACTCACAGACCTATTTCGAACAGTCGCATAGGCTTTATGTAAACGGTTTATGGTTGAGTAACGATGCCAAGAGCAACCTCGGCATTACTAACACCAGGAGCGGTAAGTCGATATGTAGCGCTTGTGCTTGCTATACGATGGTAGAGCCGGCTAGTGCATTGCAGACCAACTTCAGTGGATGGCGCATTGACGTAAACGCGTAAACCTGACGTGACGCGTGTATCATAAGAATGCATATTTGATGCTTATAAAATAAGATAGCCAGCACTGCAACAAGTGCCGTTGCAGCAACATTACGCCTGCATATGTTTTTTTTCAAATTCATGATCAAGCCTTGATTGGTAAAAGAATACTTCATTCCCGCGTAGAATGCTCGAGTTCGATCCTGATGTGGTCCTGATATTCTTTGCATTCATCGGGTCAGCACTTCCGGTTTCAGTTTTTCTGGCGCTCTCTCACTTAAGTTACCTTGGTACATTCTCAAGGAAAGTGTGAATTTAAGGGCTCGTTTTTTTTCTCAGACGCAATATTATTGAGAACTAACAGATAATGTTGTTAGGGAAGGTATAGGGGATGTTATTACAAGTTATTCTTGTATAAATGTAAACAAAGAAATGTGAGCGAAAAGATAACGTGCATCGGGCAGGATCCGAACCTGCGACCTTTGAATAACGCGTCCAATGTTCTACCACTAAGCTATGATGGCGGTCACAACGGTGCCAGAAACGCCTGTTGGGATCTCATAAAGGATTTCGTGTAAAACGCAGTTATTAGGCAGCAGCTTTTAGACGTTGTGGAAATGTCATTGTACTTTTGAAAAATCAACATCACTGGGCAGCCCGCTATCGACCTAATAGTATTCATGGATAAAGTTGTGTGGTAATGCATAAAAGGTGGTTCTTGCAATACTAGTAAATGCGTAACATGCATATCTATGGTTGTCCCAGTGTGCGCTATAGGTACAATTGACAGCACATTTTCTGTAGTTTTCTGACACTGCTTACCGAATTTCTGTCTCACTGTCCTCTGTGCGTCGCTCATCGTTCAGAAAGAACTCTATGCTCCGTCACAGAGCCACTGACCGGGAGACCACGGAAGGCAGCGAGTGGGCGCGTTCCACAACAGCACTTTTCATAACATTTGCGCTGCTGGTAACCGCCGCGGAAGCTCGCCACTGTAGTTATGGTCAACCACCTCAAATATGCGTAATATTTGCTTTTTAATTTACAATGTTCACAAGTATGAATGCATGCCACCAGATCAATTTTAGTGGGTCTTTAGCACGGGCCTAAACTTTCGCCGGGTGATTGAATCGTTGTACATACACCATCAGACAAACCAAAATTTTCGCGTTAAAGTACCTCAAGACTACCGTTTTAAAGAAAGAATGAACCCCTCTGCTGTCTCCAGCAAAGTGGGACACCTCATTAGTGTTTCACAAAAAGATCAGGCGGAATCGCAAGAGATAGAGAGAAGTAAGGACTGGAAGACAACTACAAAAGTTCTCGGACTGGACCCCGATCAGTGAGCGGTCGTCCAAAAGAGGACGTCGCGGACGACCGTCAATCGTGAAATACACCGAGCACCTTCACCCGAGGTCCAGAGAATGCCTACGCCAAAGAACAGCACGGGAGTTCGAGCTAGGGGAACGAGACGAGTGGAAGGTTGCCACCGGAGCGGGCGCTGAAGATGGGCCGTCGGGTTGTGGACCCGAGCCACGAAGACTTCAACCAGCCGAGGCCTCCTGCCATCGCGTTTCTGCTAAGAGAACCGTAGCTCACCGGTCATGAACGACAGCCCAACGCCTGCGGACTTAAGGGCTGACGAGCCCTTAACAGCAGCAGTCGGGCTACGGGCAACGTTTCTTGATGGCTACGGGCCCGAGCTGTGTGCCATAGGGGAGTTAGAAAAAGGGGTGTCGATTTAGAGTACCGGGTACTCTACTATGGGAGAGCATAAAGCCGTCCCGCAACTGCAATGAGCAATGGAAAACAGTAGAAGCGGGGTAGCTCAACCACCAGCGTTTTCCTGTTGTCACCAGTGAGCCTATGTCAAGCCACACTGTAAACCAAATTACACCCATATAGGTGTTTTATAGTGTCTATAACTCACACCCTTACACCCCACGAAATGGGTGTATCAAGCAGGACAACACCTATTACCGTGGGCGGATTTCCGAATTTACACCCTATGGCACAAACATTTTTAGGGTGTAAAAGCAAATGCACACCCAAGTGGTCTTAAGGGAGTGAGGGTGTAAAAGCAAATGTACACCCCAATAATTTTAAAGGTGTAAGGGTGTACTATTGCTGACACCCTAACACCCTTAAAAAACAAAAGTAGTGCAAGGGTGTAATTTTCCCAAACAGCAAAAAGGGTGTGGGGGTGTTCATGCTGAATAATGCCCCAACACCCATGCGAAAAATACCATGATTCGAGTGTTACCCTCTACCATTCATGTGCAGATGTCCTATTGTAGTGGCTCCTGCCACAGTGTGGTAATCCTGGCCCTAGCACAGCTTTTATGGTGCATATATGAAGCACGGCATATAAGGCTCTCACATATAACATGTAATCCTAGCTGAATGCGAAGGCATTACTCAAAATGAGCTGTCACACATAACAGAACGTTCACAAAGTCATGCCATAGTGCAAAATGAAATCAAGCTTTATTTTATTAGACACAGAGCACATACAGGCTTCAGAGACACATTGTACCTTAATCAAAAGCCTTTTTCAATTGTGCAGAACAGAATGCCATTTGCTACAAAAGACCGAAAATAAGACATCAATGGTACGGCATGGAGCTCTAACTACCGATGCATGCATACCAAAGTACAACAGAACAGCCTTTATTTGCACTTAAAAAAGAACTAATTTCAACACGCTTCAATGCAGCACAAAAGCACAGTGCAGTGAAGCACACAAACAGCAAGAAGAGTAGCGCAATGCAGCATGCCTTGTTCCTCCAATATACTGAAATAATATATCAATGCACACTACAATTGCCTCATTGATACGCCACAGTTTGCATTTGTTGTGGCATGCCCTATGCATATTATGCAAGGCTAGTGATATTCTAATGAGTGTAATGACAAAACAGTCTTAAAATGGCATTTTCATTTCACAATAACCCTTGTGTGTCCAGACATTCATAATACTGGAGAAACAATAATACAGGAGCGAAAACAATAGGCAAAGTTACAATAACTTAACAGTGTCACTAGATATTAACCATGCAGAATAATTGATTTAAAGATGTAAAATATCAAGCGCATCACATATGTCTCCTGAAACAATGCAACATCAAAGAACATAAAATGGACACACAAAAGCAGGGTGAAAGAGTAACCACTTACAGCTAGCAGAGGTGGAGCAGCCAAGCTATCATCTGGAGCAATATTTTCGAGCATCATATCTTGCTTTTCCAGGGAGAAAATTTAAATTTGGAGCAGGTTTCAGGAAAAACAAATGCAGCATTTTTGAGCCTGATATTCAATATTTACATCATTGATTGATATGTGCAGTTTAGCGTCCCAAAACCACCATATGGTTATGAGAAACGTCGTAGTGGAGGGCTCCGGAAATTTCGACCTCCTGGGGTTCTTTAACATGCACCCAAATCTGAGCACACGGGCCTACAGCGTTTCTGCCTCCATCGGAAGTGCAGCCACCGCAGCCGTGATTCGATCCCGCGACCTGGGGGTCAGCAGCCTAGTACCATAGCCCATAGACCACCGCGGTGGGGCTCCAAATTTACAGTAGCACAAGAAATTAGACTGAATCACACAAAAGGAAAACTATATGTAGAACTTATTTGACATCTGCTAATTCATTCAAAATATATGAGAGCGCAGCTATTTCAATAAAAGCACTCTTGAACTATCCCACAGTGCAAACAATGCTAACCTCCTTATTTACGAACGCTCCTCGACTCGAATCTCGTCCTTATTTGAACAAGCTGAGCACAGCGCCACCGCTTGTCTAAAAATGATGCTGCGTTTCTCGAGAATCGCTGCAGATTATCACTGATATTGGGAGACTTACTCTGCCTAGACACTGCCCTGGAATTAATTTTCTCAAGTCAAGGCAAAGCATTTAGTGAAGGGACGTTCTATAATACGGGGGTAAAACTTACAGCAGTATTTGCCGAGCTTGTCAAACTGTTTGACAGGCGACCCAGAAATTCCAGATATTCGTAAAGGAGGAGCTCAAGGGGTGGCGAAAAGAAAAAAAGTCGCATACAATTTTCCTTATTGTCGCTTAAGGCTGCAAAAACCTCATAAATCACTCTGAAAGACGGCCAGCACTCATACTAGTACTCGTTATTGAATGGCATCTGCATAACAAAGTAATATAGGGAGAAAATATTTTGTGCCCTGTGACAGCGAGTATTAGTAGCCACTTCCAAATCATAAAACACTTTTCCGCAGAGCGAAAGCGTACTCTGGCAAAAGCGACTTAAAAAGCGTTATGGACGTCACAGAAAAGGGGGGAGAACTTTTTTTTACACCATTCTACTCTTTTCTTTTGCTGTGAGGTTAGAATATACTCAATTAAAAGTTATAATTGCAGTTGGCGCATCTGTATTAGATTGGATGATGATGAACCCGCCTCGATGGTTTAGTCGCCAAGGTACTCATCTGCAGTTTTCATGCAGGCGAAAATGCTATAGGCCCATTTGCTTAGATTTGGGTGCACAAGAACCCCAGGCGGCCGAAATTTCTGGAGCCCTCCCCTAAGGCGTCTCATAATCAAATGGTGGCTTTAGGACATTAAACTGCACACATCAATGAATTAAATGGTGATGCACAAACTTACGTTTAATAATGGATTTTATGTTTCTTGATAAAATTAACAATACTGAAAAATAATTGAAGCTGGTTGGGCATTTCATAATGGTTTTGTGCAAAATTAGGAAATTGTATCCAATTGACACAATTGGCGCGGCTGCTGTTCTCTTGAACATGCAAATAGAATACGAAAACAGCATGTAATATTGTGCTACAGACATTAAACATGTGCTGTAAATAGACATGAATGCCTGAATTGAATAGTCCAATTCGCGAGGAAACAACGACCACACAAAGAAAACACATGGGCAGGATGGGTGCTCACTAGCAGCTGTTTGTAGCATATATTCATAATATTGCATATATTCATACACACAACCTTAAAAAGGTGGCGAGTCGGCATGAAGTACTGAAGGAGTTCGTGCCCCTAACAAACTAGCAAAGTTGCGCCGGTGCATCGCTGGAAATCATCCTGAGCAGCTGAAAGGCTGTAAAAAGAAGCATGCGTGGCCATTCACGAAGTCTGCCACTGAAGTGGTTTACAAAATACCCCTATCGTGCAGAAAGAGACATGTTAGCCAGACGACGAGGTGCTGCGTCAATGATCGAGCGAGGGAACAAGCCCTTACGGCAAAGAATAATGACGGTGCCCGTTCAAGAGCGCATGTCACTTCATGTGGATTCACACCACGAGCAATTTCGAAGGGCTTTCAGAAAAGAAAGGGGTTATCAATTGCGTTAGCAAAAGTTCACTCATCATGTATGAGCTGGAAGCACGGTATCTAGCGATCATGTGTCCTATAGCATGATTAGGTAAGGGACGGCCCAAGTAGGTTGCACATGCGTTGACGAAAAGTTGGTTTATATCAGCCTGTTCCCTCAAGAAATAAACAATTGCAAATGAGTGCCCATCCCGTTTATGTGTTTTCTTTGTTTGTGTGGTCGTCATTTTGGCGCAAAATTGACTAATGTTTAATGCAAACATGCACCAACTATCACAACAGCGGGTTCTACTAGATATGAATGCCGCTGCTGCACATGTAAACAACAATAGCACGTGCAGCCGCCTTAGAACTGTGAAAAAAAGCAGCGTTATACAGTGCCTCAGAGGAGGCACTTTCAATATATTTCTTGGTAAATAAAGGGCTTAATAAGCATAGGACCTTTTTCTGTGCTCATGACATGCTGTTAGGGTGATTTCATGCCAAATGCCCAGCCATTTTGGCGACCATCTCAAATGCATTAGAAAAATATTGTGCTGATTAACTGTATTGAAAGCAGTGAAACGGTAAGATATTTCGGAGAGAAAAAATGTTCGGTCACGTGGTTGCCTTCGGAACTTTCCGGATTGTCGTTTGGGTGTTTGTGAAAAAAATTTATTTTAAAAGTACGTTCTACAGCAAACTTTTCCTACATGTTGAGTTAAGGTTCTTGTGTAAGGTGTTTGAAGCTCAGTAATATTATTTCAATTATACTGGCCCATATTCTTCCAAGAACTAATCCAAAATGTGTTATGTTTGCTATTTTTTATTGCAATACTACAGTTTGTATATGAATATCTGAGTAGTGAATATTTACTCCAGGCAAAGTATATTTTGAGAAAAATATTTGAGACCTCTCAAGCTGGTAAACTTTATGAAAAAAAATCATAAATTTTACAAAATCGTAATTTTTGTCCATATTGAGATGCGATTATGCCATGTGGTGGCTCAACTAAAAATTACCTTTAAACATAAATTGAAAGCAGATAAACAGTTCTTTTTATATACCATCATTACATTTTTTGTTTTAAGGAAGAAAATATTTTTTAGCATTCCCATTGGCGCCTATCTTCCCATTTGGTTATACGACAGCTGCCACCTTGAAATTCCCTATTTTCATCAATGGGAAAGTTCAAAACTTATTTTCTTCCTTAAAACAAAAATATGTAATCAAAACAATTGGCACATGAAAATACCTTTTTTTTCCTTTCGATTTAGGTTGGAAGGTCATCTTTATTTGGACCACTCGACAGTGCAAATCGCGTCTCAATACAGACGAAAATGACGATTCTGCGAAATTTGTAATTTTTTGTCGTAATGTTTAGCAGCTTAAGAGGTCTCATAATATTATTTCCTCAAAATATACCTTTTGTGTAGTTAGTATTCATTACTCAGACATTCATAGAAAGTGCAGTATTACAGTAGCAAAAAATGCAAATATAACACATTTTGGCTAAGTTGTTATAGGCGTGGTAGATGAAGAAAGTGTTTAACAGCACAAACAACAAGAAGGGAAGGAAGACACGAGAACAGAGCCCTGAACATAAAACCAAAGTTTATTGCAAACCAACTGCAATATATAGAAAACAGAATCTGCACATAACCACGCACCATAAGCAGAATTGCACATACATGCACCATACGGCCTACCTTATCAACAACCGGTCATATAAGTGGACCCCAGATAACTAACTTTACAGCAGTTAAGAAAAATTGAGGATACGCTAACACAGGGAGCACCAAGTTATTGAATATAGAAAGCCTCACTAATCTCGTGCTCGCGCCGATTTTTATATCCCCCGTGATCAAACACTTGTCAGGAATTGGCTGACAACAAGACGTATTACAATGGTCTGCCAAGTGGCTGGGAAGGAAACCTTTTAGAGAGTTAGCGTGCTCCCTCAACCGATCATTCATGCATCGCCCTGTTTGGCCAATGTCCACAAGTAAATAATATCTTGTAGAAAATCGCTAGAACACATTCAACAAGGCACATAGCGTGTTTCTTAGTGCCTGCTTCTTTCTTAGGTCTTTCACTGTTGACCCTGCGACATAGGCCAGCGAGCTTGTCGCGTACGCAGAACGCAACTCTTACACTATTTTGTAGCGTTAGCTACACTGGCCTCCATGAGCCAATTTCGCGTGACACTGGTCTGCGCATGCGCAATGATACTCCGCCGCCACCGCGCATGCCTCGCCGCCGGTGTGTGCGCAATTCGATGCGCTGCGCAGACGATCAGTGGTGTCACACACTGGAACCGGCACCTTTTCCAGGGACCTTCTTTAGCCTATGAGAAACTTCGTTTACGTAGGGAATAACAGCCTTGCTAGAATGAGGCTTGTTGAGTTAGCTGTTGCTTTGTGTCTTATCAGGCAATCTTAGTGATGTTAGGATAGTCTTGCCAATAGAAGTTAGCAGGGGTTTAGAAAGCCTGCTTGTTGAAGGCGGTGAACTTAGAGCGAGAAACTGCACTCTATCTGGCGGTGACAAGAGTCAGTTAGAATTGCCTTTAGGCAGGAAAAAGCGATGCTTCACTTGACTAGCTTAGAATGGGTGGACGTTAGAAGAAGGCTTTTTCTTGAGCAAGGTTCGTACCGCCAATATACATGGTCAACCAAAAAAAGCATTTTCAAGTCTAGACATTGTAACTTGTCATCATGAATTAAACTCCGACTTTAGTTCCAGTTGCTTCATTTCACGCTGAAAAACGTCAAATATCTCAGAAGTGCATATGTGTGCATTGGCTCATGTTTAGCATTGGTTCTTTGTTACCTTTTACTCGCGCGGTATGAAAGAAGTCTCATGGCTAACTTCGATCACACGAGTACAGTTAAAGTGTTCGGCTACGTTGACGACTTTTTAGTGTTTTACCGCATCGATCAATCTGACCCTCGGCGAACCACCGATGAGATATTTGACGTTTTCGGGCGTGAAATGAAGAAACTATAAATAACGTTGGAGTTCATTTCTGACAACACCCTACGATGTGTACAATTATAAATCCTTTTTTTGTTGTTGATCATGTATATTGGCGGTACGAGCCATGCTCAAGACCTGCTTTTTAGGTCCGCCCATTCTAAGCTAGTCAAGGGAAGCATCGCTTTTTTCTGCCTAAAGGCAATTCTAACTGGCTCTTGTCACCGCCAGATAAAGTGCAGTTTTTCGCTCCAAGTTCACCGCCTCCAACAAGCAGGCTTTTCTAATCCCGAGCTAACTTCTATTGCCGAGACTCTCCTAACGTCACTAAGAGTGCCTGATAAGAGACAAAGCAACAGCTAACTTAACAAGCCTCATTCTAGCAAGACTGTTATTCCCTACGTACACGAAGTTTCCCAAAGGCTAAAGAAGGTCACTGGCACAATAGGTGTAAGAGTTGTGTTCTGCGCACGCGATAAACTCGCTGGGCTATGTCGTTGGGTCAACAGCGAAGGACCTAAGAAAGAAGCATGCACTAAGAAACACGCTACGTGCCATGTTGAATGTGTTTTAGCGATTCTCTACAAGATATTTTTTTACTTTTGGGCACGGTTACATTGGCCAAACAGGGCAATGCATAAATGATCGGTTGAGGGAGCACGCTAACTCTCTAAAAGGTTCTCTTCCTAGCCACTTGGCAGACCATTGTAATAAGTCTTGTTGTCAGCCAATTCTTGAAAAGTGTTTGATCATGGGGGGATATAAAAAATCGGCGCGATCACGAGATTAGTGAAGCCTTCCACATTCAACAACTTGTGCTTACTGTGTTAGCGTACCCTCAATTTTTCTTAACTGCTGTGAAGTTAGTTATCTGGGGTCCACTTATATGACCGGTTGTTGATAAGGTAGGCTGTATGGTGCATGTATGTGCGATTCTGCTTATGATGCGTGGTTATGCGCAGATTCTGTTTTCAATATATGGCAGTTGGTTTGCAATAAACTTTGGTTGTTTGTTCAGGGCTCAGCTCGTCTCTTCTTTCCCTTCTTGTCGTTTGCGCTGTTAAGCACTTTCTTTGTCTACCATACAGCACCAACCAGCCGTATCAAGCACTTTTTTAGTCTTGGAGGCGTATGTACCAGCGAAACTGCACTAATATTACTGCGCTTCAAACACTTTACACATGAGCTTGTACTTAACATGTAGACAAATTTTGGTATAGAAGCAAGGAGCAGTACTTTTAAAACAAAATTTTGCACAAACAAGAATAAAACGACATTCCGGTAAGTTCATAAGGCAACTACGTGAACAAAAAATTTTTGTTTCAGAAATATTTTACTGTTTCACTGTTTTCGATGCAGTAAATTGTTACAATTTTTTCGATACATTTGAGATGGTCGCTAAAATAGCTAGGATGTTTGGCGTGGAATGACCCATTAGTGAATCAACCTTTTAAGCTGGAGACATCTAGGCCGTCTCCAGTTTATCATACAGCTCTAACATTATGCGTTGTACACAGTTGTCTACATGCACTGCTGTTAATCTGATGGCAAATTGATACTCATATTGGAAAAGTAAATAGGTATATAGAACACATAGCTTGATATGAAGCCTTCCCATCAGAGGAATGTTCCTAAAATGTACAAGATACTTGGTGCACCCTATGAGCAGCGGTCCACCACTGCTGCAACCCTTTGAGTGAGGTCATGAGCCCGGAACAGCTGCTTTCATGTTGTGATGAAGAGTACACTGCATCGTCAGCACCCAGTCCATCGAAGAAGACGTAGTGTGCTTTCCTTTCAACATTCTGCATGTAAGAGATGCACAACATTCAACTAAGCATTTAAAAATACTGGGAACAATCAGAACCTCATTATGATGTGTCGTATAATAAAAAGCTCCAGCTTCACCACTATTCACTTTTACATACAAGCATCTGTGCATATTAGCGTACGAATGCAAGTGCCATGTTTGAGTCTACACCATGGTGGTGGCGAAAAAGTGCTTCTCTCTTGAATCATGCACCTACCAAGAAGTTTGAAATATACTGGGATGCTCACATTTCAGCGTTTTTACCAAGTTTTCTTGCTTAGCTAGAATACCCTAACCAATAGGCCACTACAATGGGCGATACAAAAATTATATAAACCCATTAAGACAGAAAAGTAGCAATATTTATCATTTACTTTGAAGGATCATTTTGTAGACATGTACTCATCACAGATGTACAATATACTGTGTGAAACTAGTGTAAAACATCGAGCAAGCCCCAATCTGAAAGGATGAACAGCTCTTGTTAAATGACAACTGCTGCTGGAAACACAGCACTGTGTATTTGTGGAAGCTCACCTCTAAATTTCTTCTGCAGTTACATAAATTTGGTGTACTGGATAATTTTATGTCTTTCACAGGTTGCTTATTGGTCAATAAAATGATTACTTTAGCCCTTGAGTAAAACTGACTACATTAAAAAATCAATAAGACGTGCTAATATTATTCTTCGAGTGCATGCGTAAGCAGCTAATTCGCAGTTGATTTTTTTTAATTCATAAAAACAGCCATGCAACAAGTAATGTATCACAAGTAAGTTAAATATATGCTCAATAAGCTCTGAACTGCTGGACTATAAATATGTATAACTAAAAAAATGCACGACTCTTTGGAAAAGTAGCTAACAGGAATATATGCACGGAGGGCTTATCAGTTGGATCAGTGTGTTTGCATTCATAAGGATGAAACCTGCACAGACAAAATGCATGAAACAGACAAGAACTGTTAGGTCTGCCTGCTTTCATTTACAGCCACCTGTGTCGCCATCCTCATTTCGTTTTCGCGAGCGTGTTCTTTAGTGGCTAACTATGCCTACACCATTATCATCTGTGCTGTATGAGCTTAACTGAAAGTTTTTTGTGGGTGTTTGTTGGTACACTTTGGCTAAGCTTTCATATGTAACCACAGCGCCAAAACCCTACACCAAAATACACAGAAATATTCTATTCTACAATATTCTATGTGCCGCACTACAATGGTGCAAAAATGCAAAAAGATGTGTGCAATTGAGTGTGCCTGTTCAGTCCCTTATCAAAACACATCAATATTTCTATATCCTGATTATCTACGATATACTAGTAATAAATATAAACAAACCTAACAAGGCATAAAAAGCGCAAATCCCTGACCAAGCAAGGTACATCTAAATTTTTGGTTAGCTGCACGATTTGTAACAAACGCATGTCACGCCCACTGCAAAGCGCAAGCATCAAAGGGGTACTGATACATATTTTAAGTATTTTCGGATTCTTGCTTTAAATAGCGTATTTACTCGCATTTAAAACACACCCCTGTCTTCAGTCACTGAAATCTGGATTTTTTTCTCCCGCGTAATAAACGCGTCCTATTTGTCCACTGTAGTCCCGCTGACAACTGGCGCCTCCTTTACCGTTGATCTGCTTCGTTTTATTATTATTATTATTATTATTATTATGCCATTTCTTTCGCCCACCTCGGCTCGCTCAGCCCCCCCCCCGCCCCCCCCCATTTCTCACCCGCTGCCGCGTGCCGTAAGGTCTATCTGCGCGCGGCACATCCCCCGTTTTTTTTAACCATGCGCGACAGCTAGGTTCACGAACGCTGCGACTGTTGAGCCATCGCAGCTGATAAGCACACAGCAAGCGAAGGTCACGACGGCGCCAAGAGACGGTCGCTTCCTGCAATGACGAGTATCGCGGGCAAATCGGGAGTTGGCAGGCAGGCAGGCACGCACTTTTGCACTTCGTTGTTCGCATGCACGAAAGCTTACCTTTTCAGCAATAGCAAGAAATCCAAAAGCGTTCTCCATGTAGCTCCCAGCGTACACTCCGTTGATTGCTTGATCGGAAACACTCTGCTTGCGGCGTGCACAAGCTTCAACGAAAGCCGTTGACAGAGGAGACACACTCCGCCGCACCGAAGTTGTTTGTACTTGCCGACGCGCCACAGATTGCAGTAACTCGTACTGTACCTACTGAAAGCGCGAGTTGAACCGTGCAAGCCGTATAAGTACACATCCTGGACAAAGCAAGTGAATATTAAAATAATAAACCACCGTCAGCCTGCAGCAAACACGCATAAGACATGTCACCACCCAATTCAAAGTCTGGCCTGTTGACGATGGCGATGCGCAGTTGCCCCGAGACCTCGAAACCGAAACCGAAATTCATAGCAGCACCGTTTTATGATATAATTTCCAAGCTATGTCAAGCCTCCAAGATATAGTGTAAATTTTATGCTGGACAACATATTTATTTGCTTGCAGAGCTTCGAAGTCGTTTTTTTTTGCCACTGACGTATGCAGGTGCTCATTTTTGCTCATTTTTCTTTTCCCAAGGGAGGCGTGATTGTGGCGTTGTTTCGACATTTTGGAGTCAAAATTTGTTATTTGTGCAACATAGATATAAATAAAAAGTTAGGGAAGGGCGGCGGGGGAGGTTGTTTCATATTTGACACATCTCCAGCCCTTTTTTATGTTCGTTTGAGGAGCTTTTTTTATTCAAAATGGGGCAAATCTAGAACCGCAAAAAGCTAAACTAACGCTTACTTGGCATATACATGCTATCAAAGTTTACTAGAACAGTGATAAGTATAAAGAATATTTTAATTTTACTGTTTAGAGGAAAGGTGAACGTATGTATGAGCCAATTGAGTGTCATTGGTGCAACTTTCGGGTCAGGATTTGGCCCATTTCGCACAAAGAAATGAAAGCTCCCGATTTGGTTTCTTAAGTATGCAGCCACAGGCAAAAATGTACATGCAAATGGGTCAGGCCCCCTTTTTTTTCTTTCTATCCCCCTGCATGCATAAATTCTAGCAACACCACCCGCTGTGCTATTAGCTTCTTTTAAATAACACTCTGCCATTCAGCAAGAACCTGGGACTAGGCTTTTTTTACCGACAAAGTATCAATGACGCTTGCTTTTATTTCAAGTCTTAAATTGTGTGCGCGCATAGCAATGTGCGATTATCAGTGCATTGTAACGCCACAGTAACAGCTATCAATTACAATGCTGCAACTAGTCAACTATTCTCCATTCTTGTGGCACGGGTACATTGCGCTAGTGTTGTCTACGATTGTTCACGTGTATATTAAGTGACCGCACAAGCGTTGATATCAAGGATATAAAAAAGAACAGTAAGTGCCCACAGAGTGGTGCATACCATTCTACAAGTACACCCGTGCTTAGCGAATGTGCGCTAAGCTTGTCCTGCGGCGCGGACATGCGTGCACAACAGCTGCATTAGAGTAAGCTTAACCTGTTATTTGTAAACATGCCTAGTTCCACGGCAATGCGAATGCTGCAAACATTTCAATTCGAACTCATCCATGTTCATGGATCTAAATATAACTCACTGAATAATCAGGGACTTGTGTATTGATGCGAAATACTTCAGTGTGAGGAAATATGTGGAACCCCATTAAAAAATTGGCCCCGTATCTGCATGTTTCTGCAAATGTCGTCGAAAGACGATAGTCTTGCGTGTGGAAGAGAGGTGAACCGGACATTATTTGGTGTTCTGTGCAAGAAAATCGGTGAGTGGTATTCTGGAGGCACTGCGCTTGAGTGCCTCGAGCGTGCAGCGGAGGCGAACGAGCGCATCAAGTCACGTCACACATGAGACATGAGCGTCATCTGGCAGTTTTCTGAAAAAAAAACAAAGCGCATGGCTCTGAGACGGGTGTGCGCGCCCATCTCAGAGGTGATATGGTGTAGAACGCAAGGCGACGGTAGGTGCCACCACCGTACGTCTTAGAAAAGCGTTGGAAACACTCCCCGTTCCGTGCAATAATTGCTTGGTCAGCGCAGCGTGATAAGCGCTACGGTCCTTAAAATTAGTTATATATGCTTTTTCTAGTGAAATATGCACATGCAGAATATATACGTGTTGTTATGGTGCCGCAGACATGCGCAATTAATTGCTTTTTAATTGACGATTGCACAGGCATGAACGCTCAATCTTGAGCAACATTGGTGGGCGCTGCGGATGGGGTCGGCCGTTTCAAGTACCAGATGCCGTATAGAGTGGACAAACAGACAAATGTGCAAACGGACAGACAGACAGACCAAATTTTTGCGGTCGAAGGTCCCCAAGAAAGAGTATCGTTTTCAATAAACCAGGAGCTCTTGTACGAAAAACTTAGTGTGATTTCAAATGAGAAAGCGCGCACGATAGCCATTCGGAAACCATGTGTAATCGTTTCATGTTATGTTTAAGCGCAACATAATCTCTTTTAGCGATGTCTCTGTGAGAAGTAGGAAAGAATGGACATGAGCGGCAGCAAAATATTTTTAGTAAGAATCCCAAAAAACGTAACCCATGAATTAAGTTGTTGAACATGTGAGAAATGTTCTGAATAATGTAAATAGGCGGTGGTATAATAGATATATTACATAGCACGATATATTTTGGCGAATGATACAGGAATTGAAAACAAAGGCCAAAACATCGATATTTTCACCAGAACTTCGGCATGCGGTTTGATTGCATCCGTTGAGATGTGATATGTATTGATGCTCTAAACTATATGCATATATGATAGGTGTAACATTCAAGGAAACACGCTTGGGTGTAATTTGCGAACATACACCTAGTACACCTAAAATGACAAATGGGTGTACAAAGGTGGAATTGCAGAAATTACACCCGAATAATAGGTGTTATTGCTTGGGGTGATTGATGCGTGTTATGTATTAATATCTCTAAATTATACATATATGATGATAAATAATACAACCAACCTTATTATTTGCAACATACACATCTATAGTATTGAAACACAAATGGATTACAAATGAATTCAAAATGTATAATTACAAATATAATGTAAGACGGGCATGAATTTATTGAAATCACATACCCTATACACTGCAAATATTGCATGTATGTACAAAATGTTACACGCACAGACATAAGTGATTTATTGAACAGTGTGAATGATCATGTATGTAGTTACGTAACGATGCCAACGACAACATGGTGTAGGAACACTAGATGTGGTAAGCTGATACGTTGCACTTTTGCCAGCGAAGATGGCGGCTAAGTAGAGGGGCTTTGGCGGATGGTTCCTCACTATAATCGTCGTTAATCCGACGTGACAGCCGTGTGATGGGAGTACGTATTTACTGCCTATAAGATTACACAGCCAGCACTGCAATCGCAACTGACATTTCACGAACATTATGCTCAACTTCAAAACAATTCCTAGACCAAGCGTGCATCTGTGGTAGAATACTTGACTGCCACGCAGACTGCCATGTTTCGATTCCTAATGGGAGCATAATATTTATCCTATGCGTTCGTTGGGTCAAGGCTAGCGATGCCAGCTTTGATTAGTAAACTTCCTTGAGGCCAACCTAGTTGGTGTCTAACACGCCACTCAAAATCCAAGTGAACACTTAATACCTATACAACAAAAACGAAAACATACGTGGAAATAACTAACTTCATGTATACATAATTAACTATACGACCGTCCACTACATGATAATTTGTGCCACCTATCTGCCCGCCTGCCCATGAATCTGTGAGTCCGTCCATTCGTTAGCGCGTCCGTTAATCCATGCGTGCTTCCTACCATCCGTAAATTCATACAAACAATCCCCTGTCTACCGTCCATGTGCGCTTCCGTTCATCATGAAGTCGGTGATATCAAGCAAAAATTATGAACTATAGATCTTATATCTTAGCTCACTCATCGTCATGCATTCCATTGAGATGCACTGATTTTTAATAACGCCCTAAAGTAAATTACCAATGTCTGTTTGCACTGTTCCTTTGTTGACATAGACTGTCGATCGCTTGAGTGCATTGTGCCTACTTACAGTTGATTTTAACCATACGTGAAGGCTGTACCCTATCGATACATATGTAATGTTTATATAATTGCATAACATATTCTACATCCCCCACTTTCCGCTTCACGAAGATTATGGTTCATATAAGATACAGTTGCGAGACGTTGTGCGTGTCTGTGGTAGAATACTTGGTTTCCACGTAAAATGCTGGGGTGCGATTCCTGCTGGGACCCTGAGGTTTTTGTTTTTTTTACGATCGTTAGATCAACGCGGCCGATGGGAGCTTTTCCCTAACGCTCACGCGTTAAAATTGCCCATGTGTGTTGTCGCCGTTGCTGGGTAGATATGAGGGTTGATAACATGTGGTGCATACCAGTGGCACATACCAATCCGCGGGTATGTGCCCACATCTGGCAGAAATTATTTAATGACGCATGCGACGGAAGTGTCGCAATACTCATGACCAGTAGTTCGTATTTCACGAACCTTGCTACGATCTCATACTAATATGGGTTTACCGTTCAAGTTTAGGGGGTGATCACGAAAGCACCCAGACGTAAGCGTCTGGATAGATAGATAGATAGATAGATAGATAGATAGATAGACAGATAGATAGATAGATAGATAGATAGATAGATAGATAGATAGATAGATAGATAGAGGCAAATAGACAGACAGACAGACGGAAGGATGGACGGACGGACGGACGGATGGATGGACGGACGGATGGATTGACGGATGGATGGATGGACGGATGGATGGATGGATGGATGGATGGATGGTTGGATGGATGGATGGATGGATGGATGGACGGACGGACGTTACGGACGGGTGGATGGACGGATGGATGGATGGACGGATGGATGGATGGATGGATGGATGGATATGGTAAAGATCATGTTTACGAAATAAACAGCCTCTTGGATTCGTAGCCGTTGCACGTAAGCCTAAAGAAAATAAAACCTGTTTTTCCTCCTTCATTTTTGAAAACTATTGAAAAATATCAACCATTCCTCTCCTTTCGCTTTTTTTATATCCAGCGCAGTCATTCGCAACCATCTTCAATATTTTGTTCAACCGTTTAGTTTGTCAATACTTTTTTCTTCACTCGCATTGATTTATGAGGTCGCAGAGTACACGGAGCGCGTCAAAAATAGTTCAACTCGATGCATTGTGTTACGAGTGCGCGTTTGTTGAAGAAACAATGCAACTTCTAAAATGTTGTTTGAGTTTTCAACGCATAAAACAAGCTTGGTGACATCGCAGAATTTCTTAAGTGCCGAGACAACCCCCCCCCCCTTAAGGAACATGTTGCCGCGAGTACGAATCAATAAATGCAACAGACACACAATAAAATGCCATGCGAAGAAAGTCGAGGAGATCTAAACCAAGCAAACATTTGCTTTTATGGTAATATTTTTATACAAAATAAGTGAGGGAATACAGCGCCGTATTTCAAGTCGCACTGGAACAGAATTTTTGCTGGAAAACATTTAAATATAAGGGCACGAAAGTTACAGTACGTCATTCTCGAAATCCATGTTTTCAAGTGTGGTCTTTCTGAAACGCAACTTGATAATAAATACCGGAGTGCCTATTTGCAGCAATGCATTGACGTTACGTCACGAATGTGGGCAAGGCAACGTACACTTTTAACTACTCATCACGAAATCTTAAGGTTGCGTGACGTAATAACAGAGCATCTCGGGTTTCTGACAGTCAAACGCGTTTTGTGATCGAGCAAAGCTTTGTGGAGTTGAGGTGATGAACGTGGTATAGAAAATCTGCTGCGTTGCTCCCGCAATTATGACACTTTAGTGGTAACGCTTCACAGTCAGGTAACAGTAAAATAGATGAGACACGTCGTTCTTGTGCATTTTGCTTGTTTCACGCTGCACGCGGTATTTGCCAGGAGTAACTTGAGTTTAGGATGCTTTAATTAGTACATATAGGTTCGTGAAACCTAGCTAGAAACTATCATTTGAAGTTAAATAAATAGTGCTTTTTCTGCTTCTCAAGGACTTCTCAAGAAGCCCCGTTAGGTGATTTTCAGCCTGTAAATACCAACTCATCGCTATTTTTTGTTATTAACCTTTTTATTTACAAATAAACACTTATTTTATTTAGAAGCTTGAACTACGTCAAGAGTGGCGATGTGGGCTTGTTGGTGAAACATCTGAAAGAAATTTGTGTAGCGCGAGGCGAAAAAACGAACACAGGAAAAAATAGACTGAGAAGACAGAGCGCTACTATCAACAACATGTTTATTTTCGACTTCCAAGCTGCTTTTAAGCCATAATCGTCAGGCGACCAAGCAGATAAGCACGTGTAATTCAGGTACATGCACGACAATGCCATCTACCTACAAGAAAAAACAATAAATAGGACAACAAAAACCTCACAGATAAAATCACGTATTACTGCGTACGCAGGACCGCCAGTTCCTTGGGTGACAAGGTAATTGAAGGCTTGCTAATACATATATCTCCAAGAGCATCAATGGGTTCGGCTTCTATGATCAACCGAGTCATTTCATCCTTATGCCGACCAACAATGATTGTACTCTGGAACAAAGGCCGGCAGCCACACGCGTGAATGTGAAGAGCGAGAAAACCTTCTGGCGGCAGTTTATTCACCTTGTAATTGTGTTCTCTCAATCGCTCATTCACACACCTACTGGTTTGGCCGACGTATTTTTTCCCACATAAGAATAGAATAAGATAAATGACTTACGAAATGCACTCCACAAATTTGTGTGTATGCCTTTTTGTGCACAACACCCTTTCCTCAAATGACTGATTCGTCAGCACACACAATTTCCCAAGTTTATGACGTACTAAAAATAGCACCCTAATATTGTCCCGAAGTGCCACTTTTTTAGGATATGTGACAGCTGGTGAACATATGGAATTACGGCCGTGCGTCTTGATTTTGCCAGTGAACCGACATGAACCTTAGATTGGCTTGACCTTGCACGAATCCTTTCCAACTCTTTTTCCGCGACTGAAACTAAAACATGATCCGGATAGCCCGATCCTCGCAAACGTGTGATCTGATTATGGAAACTCTGCTTCATAAGGTGCGCACATGACTTGTTCAATGCGTTTTTGAGGCAAGTCGTCGCGATGGCTCTCTTGGTTAGTTTGGAATGACCGGAATGAAATGGGAGTAAAGCTTTCTGAGCACGCGGATCATAGCACCAGCATAGCAGGTTGTCAGAACACTGAACACTAAAATCTAAAAACCTTATTCGTCCGTCGCTAGGCCATTCTACGGTCACTTCAAGGGGCTTAAGACCATCACGAAACACATTCAACACACTACTACTCTCACTTTGGAAATTTTCCGCCAAGCTGTCAATGAAAATAATAAAATCATCTACATATCAGAACACTTTCTTGGCCGTCGTATCTGCGAGACGATATGCCACAATTCTACCAAGTTCTGCCAGAAACAGATTGCTCAAGACAGGCGCGATGCAAGAGCTGATACATATACCCTGCTTTTGCAAAAGAATATCATTGTTCAATTTAATGAACGTCGAAGTAAGATAAAATTCCAACAAGGTAAGAAAATTATCAGCGGATATATCTGACTCAGACGAAAACTTAACAGCACCAAATTCATCAATGCTACATCCAACACATTTTAGCAATTGTGGATGGGGGAGGGATTAGTACAGGTCTGTCACGTCAATTGAGAAGGCTCTTAGCCCTTCATTTTCATGAGCTCCCATGAACCTTAATATACTATCAAAACTCTTGACTAAGAACGGATCTCGGACTTCGAGAAGATTGAGTTTGTCTAACAAAAAAGCAGCGAGTTCTTTCTGCCACGTACCTATTTCCGAGACTATTACTTGAAAAGGAGTGTTAACTTTGTGAGTTTTTGCATTAAAAAAACATCGAGGCAATTCTTCTTACTTTTTTGAATACATTTTAGAGTTCCAACTACGTTCATGTTTTTGCACAATTGGATAGCCTTTGCTTTTACTTTGTTCAACGATACGCCATCTTTTACATGGAACACCCTAGAAATAGCATCATTAGCTTTTTCAAAGAAGCGTGAACACGAAAAGTAGTAGCGCTCTGTCTTCTCAGTCTATTCTTTCCTGTGTTCGTTTTTTCGCCTCGCGCTACAGAAATTTCTTTCGCTTGAACTACGTATCAAAATTCACTTACTTTAAAACTAAGTGCACCCTCACTTCACACGGCAAAAGTGGTTTGGGTGAAGCAAGTATACTGGTGTGCAAAAAATAAAGTGAAGAAAAGAGAGGAAACAAAAATATCATGGCATAGTTTGGTTTGGTTTGAAAAAGAAATATTTACACCACACAAAATTATGCATTGATATCTTCGGTGCCTCCGTTTTCAACGCTTTTTGCATTGCACACCTGTATATTTGCTCTACCCACACCACTTTTCGTGAGTGAAGTGTAACTATTTACCAACCTCTTTATTCCGGTTCGTTCAATCTCGGCTTGGGTGTGTGACCTTTTTTACGACTTGATCGGAAACTATGGGTCTGCATCCTCAAGAATCATCAAGCGTTAACGCTGCGAAGTTAGATATGGTTGCTAAAAACGAACCTTCATCGCAATTCTATGTTTTCTTGTCTAGCCTTTAAATGAAGATCTGTTAATTTCTTAGTGGTTCGTTTTCAATCACTCGCGCATTGTTTTTCCTTTTTTATCGTCTCCTTTTAGACACCTGCTTTCAAAAGATGCTAAGCGAGCTTTTGTAGACTCCAGTAAATCAACATTTCATGCATGTATATTTTCGTTCCTTTTAATCTTTTTTGCTTCCTTTCAAAGAAACGGGGTAACATGATGAGGTCCGTACCTAAGACACTGCCTAATTGACAATTCTACGTAGTCTTGAGTAGCCATGTTATTATGAAGGAAAACCCGTTATTAAGCCTCATCATCACAGCCGTGTTTCACAAGGTTTCCCACAATGCACTAGGGATTCGCTTGTTTGCAATAGTTGAGCGTTGGTTATCTTCGGCTGCTTGCCTCAGTACCCTCTTTACTGTGAAAAAGGAGACATTCGTCCCAAATTTCTCATCGATACACTCCGGAAAACCAAAATCTATTCTCTTTTGCTTTCTTAGTCACACCACTGTCATTCACAATATCAATCACAGCAACAACACAATTTACACACAAAAGTGCCCACCTAGCGATATTTGCAGCTCTAGGACTATAATTTGTTCTGGAATACAGTAAAACTGTGTGTTTTAGTCGCTTTGCCCTTCCATATATAGATAACTTTACAACTCGACTAACAAAATCTCTTACATACCTACGTATCATAAACTCTCGTAACACTCTCATGATTACGCCTTGTAGTGATGGCTTCTCTGTATTCTAAAGTTTTTTTGTACACGTAAAACTGACTAGTGATGCCTTTCAATGCAGCTTCATTGATATTAGTACTTAAAAGTAAAAATACCTGAACTTTGCTATATTTCAGCTCGAAATGGTAAAACTACACTCTTCTGGAACAAAAAAAAACGGTGACCTTGGGCGCTGCCAAAAAGAAAACCGGCCGAATAGAGTGAATTGATAAAGCAAGGAAGCAATGTCATAGATAAAGCAAAAGATTCTCGCGTTCATGCCTGCCCCTAAGAAAAGCACGAGTCTTCTGATGGCTTCTCTTTTTTTAGGCGTAGATTTTTTCCTCCTGCTTTGTAACGCTGGAGTTGCCCTTTTGGCACGTATATCTCCATTTTAACGTGTTTTTTTAGACTTCGTCTATTTTCAAAAGTCCGCATTTTAACGTTTTACCTACACGTCGAATGTGTTAAATCAGAGAAGTCAAACGTTTTAAACGCTTCATTGTATTATGTTACCACACTTATTTTCTTTATCGCTCCAATTTATTGTGCCATGAATACCATTTGTGGTCATTCTGCTGCCGTTTGTTCACTCAGTGGCATTTTCATTTTAGCGCGACAGTGTGAATGAGGTCGTTTCACCAAAATTTCGTGTCAGTGTGCGTTGGAGTCATTAGTTGCGAGTGAAAATATATACTGTCCGTTACCGAAAGATCGAGAAAAATGCAAAAAATGAATAATAAAGAAACTTCTGCCCAAACGGGAATAGAACACAGATGATGATGATGAAGAAGAAGATGATGATGACACAACGGCTTTAAAAAGAACATATAAATAAAAGGAAATGTAAGAAAGAGATTTCAAGATCGTCTGCGTCGCAACAGAGTGTTTTTAACACAGAGCCACCACAGCACTTGAACTTTGTTGAAAAAAACTCGCAATGAATGTCATGTATTGGGACGAGCTTCCTTGAAAACATGTATATTAAGGGCTGATTGCTAGAATCGCATCAAGTTCAAAAACATTTGATTTGCGCAACGGCCTGGTGTTTTAATGGCCCCACATCACAAAATGCGTCGGACGTGTTTTATCGTACGTGTTTCATGTGAATAATGTCGTACAAACTCGCCCAAGAAACCACGTTACCTACTGACCTAAGTTGTCCTATCTGAAATTCAGCATCACTGAAACTAAGCTCACCAGCTCAATGGTTATGGAGGAGGAGGAGGAGGAAGGGAAAAAATCAAGGGCAGGGAGGTCAACCAGACGCACGTCCGGTTTGCTACCCTGCGCTGGGGAAATGAATGAGGGGATTAAAGGAGAAGAGAGAAGTGAAGGACAACGTGTGTGTAGATGTGACATTGTGCATTGCACGCTTATAAGCGGTCGCGTACTCCGGTCGTCTTTAGAAAACTTAGCAATGCCCGCGTCGCTTTGCTGGCCTGCGACGCGTGGAGCCATGAACCAAAGATCTTGTCTTCGGAAAAAGGTCTACTGTCTAGTGTCTCTAACGTTTCGCGCAGCAAGTTGCGTTCGCTCGCAAAAAGTTCACATGAACACAGCAGATGTTCTGTTGTCTCGTCAGTGTCGCAAGATTCACATCGGGAGCTATCCGTCATTCCTATGTGAAAGGAGTACGCCTTTGTAAAAGCTACTCCTAACCACAGGCGACACAGTAAAGTTGCATCCTGGAGGGAGAGGTCCGATAGAACTTGAAGCCTTCTCGAAGGGTCCAATTTGTGTAGGCGGCGGTTCCCGACACTGGGGTCACTCAGCCAAGTTTCCGACATTGTGTTAGCGAACGAGTGAAGGCCCCTTGCAGCGTCGGTTCTCGACAGCAGAATTGGGGTTGTCTCGGCGTCCACGTGGGTGGATCGGGCAGCATTATCAGCAAGGTCGTTACCGACAATACCACAATGTCCCGGTAACCACTGGAGCACCACTTCATGTCCTTTCAATAAAACTTCGTGAAGCACTTCTCTTATTTCATTCACTAGTTGTTGATGCACCCTTTGTCGTAAAGCTGATTGCAAGCTCTGAAGGGATGTCTTAGAGTCGCAGAACACAGCCCATTTTTGAGGCCGGGCTTCCGCGACAGAACACGCGGAAGCAGCACGTAAGGTGGCAAGTTCCGCTGCTGTGGATGTTGTCCTATGTGATAATTTGAGCTTTATAAAGACCTGGTATGTCGGGATGACAACAGCACCAGTGGAGCTGTCAGCCGAGACCGATCCATCGGTGTAGTTGTGGGTCCTCTGGGCGTATTTTTTGTGCAGTAGCGACAATGTCACCTGTCGTAGGACCACTGGTGATTGACGGCTCTTGTTCGTTATTCCCGCAATAGTGAGGCACACCTGTGGTTGATGTGGGCACCACGGAGGTGACTCTGGTCTTGTTGCTGGAGTGAAGCCAAAAGGAAGGCATTCTCTATGGGCAGAAATAATCTTTGAAAACATCGCTTGTGGTCTTTGAAGTGGCAACACTGCAACGTGGTGACCAGAAACTCGGCAGAGGTGTCCTATGTGGGCTTTCAAATTGCCAGGGGTGATGTATGTTTGAATGGGATGTTCTCTTGCGATCATAATTGCCCCGTAGGTTAAGGTGCATCGCGTCAATCCTAAGCACACGCGTAGTGCTTGTCCTTGGAGACTTTCGAGGGTGCGGATGTTCGTCTGGCCCGTACTTGCCAGTAACGGCAAGCTGTAGCGCAAAAATCTCAGAAACAGTGCCCTGTATAGCTGCATCATTGACCTTCTCGATGTGCCCCAACATTTACGGCAGAGGAACCGCATTATATGGACGATGGAAGTTAGCCTTCTCTTCAGGTAACTGCAGTGGGCACTCCACGAAAGGTCCCTGTCAATAATCACATCCAAGAAGCGATGGTTCTTCTGGTATGGAATATTTTGTCCATTGAAGGTAATGGGGTATTGTGTCATGGCTCTGCGAGTTAACGAAACCAATGTTTATTTCTCCGTTGAGATGGAAAGGCCTTGCTTGCCGAGACATGAGCATGTCTGGGTGGCAGCCTGCTGGACTCTTGGACGTACTTGTAGACAATTTACAGCCGAAGTCCTTGGACAAATATCGTCAGCATATATGAATACGAGGATAGTACTTGGCAAAATTTCATGAAGGCCTACCATCACGAGGTTAAGTAAAGTGGGACTAAATACGGCGCCCTGAGGGACGCCACGGGAGGTATAGTAATTGGTGGTAGGTTCATCCGAGGTTTGTACAAAAAAGGATCTTCTCGTCAAATAATCCTGAATCCATTGGAACATCCGACCACCGATTCCGACAGCTTCCAACGAGTCTAGGATGGCTTTATGTGTTACGTTATCATAAGCCCCTTTGACGTCGAGGAAGAGTGCCAGTGGTATGCGCTTGAGGCTCTTCTGTTGCTGTATAAATGTTGTGAGATCAACCACGTTGTCAAGAGATGACCTACTTCGCCGAAAACCCGTCATGCAGATTGGGTATACGTTGTAGCACTCGAGGTACCATTCTAGGCGTGTAAGTATCATCCTTACCATGACTTTTCTTATGCAACTTGCGAGGGCAATAGGGCGAAATGATGTCAAATCAAATGGTCACTTTCCTGCTTTGAGTAGTGGCACAAGTCGACTTATTTTCTAATTCTGGGGAACAATGCCAGCCTGCCATGAGTGGTTGTAATAGCATAACAACTGTCCCCTGGCCTCCTGTTGAAGGTTGGCTAGGGCGGCGTAGGTAATGCCATCGGGTCCTGGTGAAGATGACCGTCGAGAAGCCGCCAAAGATGCGTCAAGTTCTTCTATAGTGAAAAGATTGTCCATTTCGGAGATGCGGGGTTCAGGGATAACACTCCTAATGGTGCCAGCGCACAAGGCGGACACACCAGCGATTCGCGTACAAAACTCATTTGCCACTTCAAGTTGGGTGCGGCCTAAATGTAGGGCTAAAGCCATGAATAGATGTGTTTGTTGGGGAGTCGAGCGCAGGCCACGAATAGTGCTCCAAATGCGTACCAATGGCTTTCGGGGATCCAATGATTCGCAGAATGATTTCCAGCGTTTCTGTCCAAGTTTGTCTAAACGTCGTTGGACTTTTTTCTGTATGCGTCGTGCAAACCTCAAGTCCCATATTGCTTTCGTCCGTCTCTCGTTTCCGCCCTTCGGCGAAGCGCGCACAGTTTTTCAAGTTCGACGTCGAAATCTGTACGCTTGCCGGTGAACGGGAGGAGACAGGAAGCTTCCCTCATTGCCTCTGTGATGACATCCTCCAAGTTCTGGTCAGGGTCTTCACGGCGTGTATTTTCCATGAGTCGCTGAAATTTAGACAAATCAATTCTTCGTGTTGTGGTCCTAGGAGAGGAGTTAGTAGGACACTTTATTGGCATATAAGTTGGAATGTAGTAACTCCCATTCGTTTCGATGTCTGACAACCAGTGCACTTGCGACCGGAAGTTTCTGGATACCAGAGTCATATCGAGGCAACTGCTGTACGTAAGGCCCCGCAGGTATGTAGGACTGCAATCATTTAATAAACATAGGTCGTGCTTGGAGGCGAATGACACGAGGTTTCTTCCTTTAGCGTTGATTGTCAAACTACCCCAGATTATGTGATGTGCACTGAAGTCTTCAGTTATAACCCACGGGCACGTAGTTGTCAGTATGTCTCGTACTCGGTCTTGTTCAAACCGTCCGGATGGTGATATGTAGACACCAATGAGTGTGAATGACAGTTTTTTCATTTTAACACGTAAGCAGACATATTGATTGTCATCATGCGGTTGAACTGCAAGATGTACATATGTGAAATCTGTGCGAATGCAAACAACCACCTTGCTGCGTTCCTCGCACGTTGTAGAAACAAAAGAGTCATACCCTAATAGTTTACGAGGTTGTTGCATGTTTGGTTCACATGTAACTATTATAGGAATACGATTCATGAATATATACTGACGGAATGAAGAAATGCGGGATCTCAGGCCTCTCGCGTTCTACTGCAGTATCGACGCTTGTCGGACCTCGTTGCAGAAGGAGAAAATTGGTCGAGCCAAGGTTGCAACTGGAGACTTGCAAATAATATTTAGCATTACTAACAGCCTCATGTCAGCTCATGTTTATGCACACGTCTATTGACATATAGTTAGGCACACTACTGGTCATACGCTAGCTCACCATTTTATTGTCCAGAAGCGCGGGTTAAAGGGGGCGAGACAGTGGTGCCTTGACCAGTCCCTGTGCACTTCTTCACAAGTATTGCTGGAGAAAATTGTATTTTGGGAGTAAACAAATTAAGAATCTTTACTAGTACTTTATTATTGGCGACTCCTGTTCAAAGATAAGAGATCGAACGATGCTAGGAACAGTACGAATTATGCTATATGATGATGTTAAAGGGCATTGACATCATTGTGAAAAAACACACGACACTCTACACGACTCATGAATCGATTCACTCACTCAAACTCAAATTAAGTGGAGTGAGTTGGCCTGAGTTATTAAAGTTTTCATGTGACTGATATCAAGTCAGCCTTAAAAGCAAAGTATAGCCCGACAAACTGTCTCCAGGCACTCAACATTATTTTCCACCCTAAGGTAGTTTCAGCCACTGTAGTATGTAAACAAGAGAACAGCACCTGCAAGGCTGGCACACTACGCGGTGGGAACTAAATGAGTGCTGCTTGCAATTTCCTGGTAGGCAGCTGATTTTAAGCATGACTTTTGGTAATATTCATTTTATATTTATTCTGTTAAGCTCCCATAAGCTCCTCCGCCATAAGACTGCAAACTCTCGAAATTCTTCGAAAACAATGCTCACTCGTACAAGCGGTGTACGCACACCCTTCAACCTATAAAACTATACACACATACATACACACATACATACATACATACATACATACATACATACATACATACATACATACATACATATACATACATACATACATCTCTTTACACCCCAAAATGTTGTGTTCCTTGCATTTTCTGTAACTGTATTTTCTCATCCCACTGCTAGACTTGTGAAGCGGCGACGCATAATATGCAGATGCGTGCACCTTCGCTGCTTGGTAAGAGATCGTTCCGAGCATTGACCACGAATTCATAACCTATTAGAACTGAGAAACGGTGAGGCTGATCAGGGTACTTATCATATTGATACGTGTATGGAACTGTCGCCCCTACACAGCTGAATTGGCACCCAAATGAAAAAGACGACAACGTGGTTGTTGTGGGTTGAACTCTCGAGCTTCTCCCGTTGGCCTGCTTGACTGTGCACTCTCTAAGCCGTTAGCAAGACCAGCTCTCGGTGAATAAATCTTCCCCGTAACATCTTTTGGTGGAAGGTGCGGGGTCTTCACACAACCCGGCTCTGAAACTCCGCAGTGGACGCCAGCTTTGTCCAGCCGCGATGCCTGAAACCGGCACTCAGGCCTCGCCATCCGCGCCGGCTCCATCACCTGTGATTCCCCCCCCCCATCTTCTCGACCCTGGCACGTTTTCCGGGACGGACAGCACGGACGTCGAAGGATGACTCGCATTATTCGAGCGCGTCAGCAAGCACTACAGGTGGGACGAAACGCTTATGCTGGCAAATATTCTATTCTACCTACGGGATACGACACGCGCCTGGTACGAGACGCACGAAGAAGAATTAACTAGCTGGGACACATGCAAGCAAAAGCTTCGTGATTTGTTTGGTCGGTCAGTTGCTCGTCAGATGGCAGCCAGGCAGGAATTCGCGTCGCGTGTTCAATCATCGACGGAGTAGTACGTCACGTACATTCAAGACGTACTGGCACTGTGTCGGAAGACTGACGAAAACATGTCCGAGGCGGACAAGATCAGCAACGTGTTGAAAGGCATTGCTGATAATGCTTTCAACATACTATTGTTCAAGAACTGCGCCACTGTCGACTCCATCATATCTGAATGCCGATGATTTGAACAAGCTGAAAGCAGGCGAATAACCCACCACATCACGAGACTACCAAATACTGCTGCGACTTTGTCTTGCGAGGATTCTGCAGCGCCCCGTTCACTTGCGCCTCCTGCCAATATCGCAAGGATTGTTCGCAAGGAGCTGGAAGCTATGGCACCCGCTTCCTATCAGCCCCCTGCGCAAGACAACTGGTCAACAGTCTCGCTTATTCAAGCCGTCGTACGTCAGGAGTTTGCTAACCTGGGCGTCCAGGTTCCCCAGTCTGCCAGACTTATGCCGCAGCCCATGAGCACTCCCGTCCACAACGCTGACCACCACTCTGCTCCACTTGTCGCTGCGGCAGCTGCGACTCCTCGGTTTTCACCACGCTACCGAAATCCATCTGAGTGGCGCACGCACGATGATCGACCCATCTGCTTTTTCTGCTCTCGAGTTGGGCACATCTCCCGCCATTGCCGCAACAGGTGTCCCGCAGGGGCGCCTGCGCAAGTAGGCGTTTGGTGTGTAGCGACACCACGGACCAGAGCTAACGGGCGAGTTTTGACTCCCTCCCACGCCTAGCCGTGCGTGGCTTTGCCGTGTCCGGGGAAAAGGGGATCCTGGGGGTTGAGCCGACGCTGGGTGATTGGACATTTAAGGCCCCCCGGCAGAGGCAACACACCCCTTTGGCCCCGGCTTCACGTAGACGGCACCCCTGGGCTGACCCACCCAGGGGAAATCGGCAGTCGCCTTTTCCTATCTCTCTCTCCCTATACCTTCGTCTTTTGTTCTCACTTTACATCTTTCCTGTCTTCTCACTTCATTTTACTTCCAATTTTTCCTGGCGGCAAGGGTTAACCTTGTGTGGCTATCCAAACTAGGGTAAACCATATTGGGTTATAGTAACTGCGTACTGCTGGCGTTGCGCAGGCATGCCCACATGCTCTGCCACGTCCCCTTGTTGGACTCCGTGGTGGGTGGTAGGCGCCGTTACCGAAAAATACACATTTTCCCATGGGATCCTCGACCCCCTCTCTAACTGATCGTGCCTCGAAAAGGGTACGCACCGATGCAACTTCACTACTTTGCTCGAAAAACAGAGAAACTTTCTCAAAATACCATGTCCTCCACTGCGAACAATCATCTACAAAAGCTAGAGCAATCTCACCATTCCTTGTGGCCAAGTGCTTAAGAGAAACCATTGGAACCGGTTATAAGGCCACGAAGATGGCAAGTGGAGATCTGCTTCTCGAATTAAAAGACAAAGAACAGTACAATAAACTCTCGCACCTCGTAGCCTTTGGTAACATCCCCGTCTCTTTGAGTGCACACCGTACAATGAATACAGTGAAGGGCGTGGTATCGGATGAAGATTTGATGACACTGAGTGCAGAAGAGCTTCTTGATGGATGGAAAGACCAAGGTGTAATACATGTCCAGCGCATCATAATCAGACGCAACAACAAAGAAATAGCAACAAAGCACTTAATACTCACCTTCAACTCAACCACTCTACCTGAGACTCTCGAAACTGGCTACATAAAACTCCATGTCCGACCCTTAATTCCGAACCCGAGGCGTTGCTTCAAATGCCAGCGATTTGGTCATGCATCCCAGAGCTGCCGAGGGCAGCTGATCTGTGCTAAGTGTGGCACAACCGGCCACAGTGCTGATGAATGTAGTCATGATGAGGTCCTCTGTGCCAACTGCGAAGGTAGTCACCCCGCATACTCCAGAGCGTGCCCAGCCTGGAAAAAATAAAAAGAAATAATAACTATAAAAGTAAATGAAAATATCACATTCAAGGAAGCAAGACAACGGGTCTCACTAACGTATGCACTAAAAACACCTTTTGCCGAAGTGGTGCAACGAGGGTCGGCACCACAAAGGCCCTTGGCATTTGCCCGGACCTCGCCTAGCGTGCCGAGGCCAATGCCACAAGCCCCTACGGCGGGAGCAGCTAGCGCTGCCCTGCCCACAATCAGCCAGTCCACACCAGTGACCTCGACAAGCTCTAACGGCAGCCAGGGCAATCACGAGGCCAAGGGGGCTTTATCGACCCCCAGCTCGGTGGGGACAAAGACTTCGTCGATCGAGGCGAAGTCTAAGCGACGCACAGATCGCCCTGTAGAGCAGGCGTCCAGTGCCTCGCAAGAGGCTATGGACACCAGTTCATGCCAAACGGCGCAAGGAGCGCCGAAGGAGCGGCGAGCTTCTCTCGACCGCCCCAAAAAAGACAGAACACCGATTACAGGGCCTGTCAAAGGCCCTGTAAAATGAGCTAATCTCCGTCTTTTCTGCACACAGCACTTTTTCCCTTTTTTTGCCACTATGGACAAAATCATACAGTGGAACGTAAGAGGAATACTTAGAAATTTAGATGACGTCCAAGAACTTCTGAGTAAGTTTTACGCGAAAGTGCTATGTGTGCAAGAAACGCACTTAACTCCTAAGCACAAGGACTTCCTACGGCAATATATTATTTTCCGAAAAGACCGGGAGCATGCTGTCGTACCATCTGGCGGTGTAGCCATTATAGCTGATCGTAGTATAGCATGCCAGCATTTGAAGCTCCAAACAGCCCTTGAGGCAGTGGCCATTCGAGCTGTACTTTTTCACAAACTCATTACCATATGTTCTGTGTACATACCACCGCATCAACAGCTACACAGACGTGATCTAGAATCATTATTAGATGAACTCCCAGAGACGTTTCTGGTTCTAGGTGATTTTAATGCACACAATGTCCTGTGGGGCGACGCTCACTGTGATGCGCGAGGACGTCTCATTGAGCAGCTCCTTTTCTCTTCTAGTTTATGTCTTTTAAATATAAAGGAGCCTACATATTTTAGCTTTGCAAACAACACATACTCCTCCATAGATCTTAGCATTTCATCACCGTCCCTTTTACCTGTTTTTAAGTAGAAAGTTCTTAAAAACCCTTATGGTAGTGACCACTTCCCAATCATCCTGAGTGCGCCGAACAAAGAACAATTACCCCCGCAGGTTCCTCGATGGAAGATTGACTCCGCTGATTGGGAAGGGTATAGAACTCTTACACACATGACATGGACTGAGCTGTCTGCCTTGACCATAGATGACGCTGTCACGTATTTTACAGCTTTTATACTTGATGCCGCATCTAAATGTATTGCCAAAACGAGCGGCATGTCTTCTAAACGGTGAGTCCCATGGTGAAACGACGCATGCAGGAAAGCACGGACCACTCAGAACAAAGTTTGGGCGTTGCTTCGCGATTCCCCTACAGCAGAAAACCTGGAAAATTTCAAGCGGGTCAAATCGCAGGCAAGGAGAACGCGTCGACAAGCTAGACGAGAGAGCTGGACAAACTTTATATCGAGTATCAACTCGTACACAGATGAGGGAAAAGTGTGGAATAAGGTCAAGAAAATTAAGGGCCAACAAACGTATTGCCTTCCACTAGTAAATAGCCTCGGGGAAAACTTGGAGGATGAAGCCAACTTTCTTGGCACACATTTCGAACACATATCGAGCTCCTCACACTACTCCGAATCCTTTCAGAATTACAAGGCACGAATAGAAAAACAAAAGTTAGAAAGAAAATCCACAAGAAATGAGGCATACAATCAACCATTCTGTTTAGCAGAACTGCGAAATGCACTCAGCTGCTGTAATACATCTACCCCAGGTTCTGACAATGTAATGTACGCCATGCTGAAGGAACTACCCTCCGAAACTAAAGAAACCCTCCTGTGTCTTTATAATCGCATATGGTTTTCAGGTGTGATCCCCTCCTCCTCGAAGGAGGCTGTTATAATTACAATTTTGAAGCAGGGAAAGGATCCCTCTACTGTATCAAGTTATAGACCCATAGCGTTAACAAGCTGCCTCTGCAAACTTTTTGAAAAAAATGATTAATTGCCGCTTACTCCACTACTTAGAAACAAACAAATTGCTCGACCCATACCAGTGCGGGTTTAGAGAGGGCCAATCTACCACCGACCATCTTATACGTATCGAGGCACACATACGTGAGACTTTGTTCATAATCAGTTTTTCTTATCTGTGTTCCTCGACATGGAGAAGGCCTACGATACCACGTGGAGGTTTGGAATATTGAGAGACCTCTCACACTTAGGTATACATGGTAATATGTTCAGTGTCATTGCAAGCTATCTGTCTGATCGTACCTTCCGCGTTAGAGTGAGCAATGTTCTGTCCCGAACATTTGTACAGGAAACCGGAGTGCCACAGGGTGGGGTGCTCAGCTGTACGCTCTTTATAATAAAAATGAATTCTCTCCGTCTGTACATTCCTCGTAATATTTTTTATTCAACATATGTCGACGATGTGCAGATAGGTTTTCAATCGTGTTCTCTTGGGATCTGTGAGCGACAGGTTCAGCTCGCCCTTAACAAAATATCCAAATGGGCTAATAAAAACGGGTTCAAACTGAACCCGCAGAAAAGCACCTGTGTCCTTTTTTCTCGAAAAAGAGGCTTGCACCCTGAGCCTGAACTGGTCGTTAAGGGTGAGCGTCTACCCGTAAACACAGAACATAAGTTCCTAGGTATAATTTTAGATGGGAAGTTAACCGTTGTACCGCACATAAAACATCTTAAAAATAAATGCTTGAAAACAATGAATATCCTGAACGTGCTGTCACGAACAACGTGGGGCAGTGACAGAAAGTGCCTCATGAATCTGTATAGAAGCCTTATACGCTCACGTCTTGAGTATGGGGCAATAGTCTATCACTCTGCCACGCCAAGCGCTCTGAAAATGTTGGACCCTGTTCATCATCAAGGCATCCGCCTGTCCACAGGCGCCTTTAGAACAAGCCCAGTTGAAAGCCTTTATGTAGAATCGGACGAGTGGTCACTCCATCTGCAGAGAACTTATTCTTCCTTCATGTATTTCCTTAAAGTAAATGCGAACAGTGAGCAACCTGCATATTCCACCATCAACGACCTGTCCAGCTCTCAACTCTTTTACAATCGACCTCCAATGGCACGCCCTTTCTCGCTGCGTGTCAGAGACCTAGCTGAAGAAACAGATGTCCCACTGCTTGAATACCACCTCAGCCCCCCCACTCTGCGGCTCCCGCCATGGCAGTGGCAGGTTATAGACTGTGACACATCTTTCGTAGCTGTCACAAAGCATGCCCCCCCCATACACATTCGGATGTATTTCTTAGAGCTGCAACATAAATATGACTGTCCAGAATATTATACTGATGCATCCAAGTCCCATACTCGCGTGTCCTATGCGGCGGTCGGCCCATCCTTCTCGGATGCCGGCGTTCTGTCCACCAGCACAAGCATTTTTACAGCCGAGGCTTACGCGTTATTCGTAGCCGTTAAACACATCAAAAAACTGAATACGTCAAGGGTAGTTTATATACACAGACTCCCTGAGTGTCGTAAAAGCTTTGAAAAATCTTAAAAAAACACAGAAACCCTATAATTATATCCCTCTATTCGGTACTCTGCGCGGCCTATACTTCCAAGCAACATATCGTCGTGTGCTGGGTGCCAGGACATCGCGAGATCGAAGGAAATGTGTTGGCCGACCAGCTCGCCACGTCAATTAACGGAAGCTCTGCCAACTCTTCAGTTGCTGTCCCTATAATGGACCTAAAACCAAACATACGAAAAAAGCTCAGGGCTTACTGGCAGAAGTTATGAAATCAACAAACTCATAACAAGTTACACTTGATTAAACCATACCTCGGTAACTGGCCACCCATGTCGAAAACACGCCGCACAGAGGTCAGTCTCTGTCGGCTTAGAATAGGGCACACACACAGCACGCACACATACCTTTTGTATGGTGGTGACCCACCCAGCTGTCACAGATGTGGCCGTCCACTTACCGTACTTCACATACTTCTTGAATGCTCTGAGCTAGAGGCTTACAGGAAAAAAACATTTTACACTAGCGTACAAGGAACACATACCCCTTCACCCAGCTATGTTTATTGGTCGCGAACCTCTTTTTAAGTATAATGCATTGAAGGCATTCTTAAAGGAAGTAAATACTTTCCATGTTATTTACTCAAGTGATCGGTAGCACGGCCTCCGAAAGGAGGCTGCTGCTCGGATGCTACATCCAAAAGAGCACCTGTCTCCCGGCCCTTGGGACCAAGGGCGCTGGCGAGAAATCGGTGCTAATTATAATGCTCCTATTTTATGATGTCATGACAAATAAAGACCCATTCTCACCAGGCATGCTTCACTTTACTTTCATGATTTTAATAAATATATGTCTTACGCATCTTTAGAGCGCAAAACTTTAGGCCCTTTTACAGCCCTTTATCATAACCATTGCTCTCATCCCATATCATCTCCTGGCGATCTTTGGCCATCAATGGCCCTTGCGCCATTAAACAACATATATCATCATGCCGCAAGAGATGGTATTTCCGGCCAAGCTTTCCTAATGTCGACCGCCGTCAGGACCATGGACACTATTCGCAACGTGGTTTTCCGGATGACCATATTCAGGACCCTTCAGCTCGCCGTTCATATACACGCTCCGAACCGTCCTACGCTGACGTCTTCGCCCAAAGAAACTGGTCTAGCCTCTCGCCGTCACCTCAGGGTCACCCGTCACGCTCCCCTCAACGCCAAAGCTCTCCGTCACCGGCTTATTCTGGCCATTCCCCGCGAAACTGACGAGTGCAGCTCCTGGAGGTGGCGCTGCGTTGACGACTTGGAACGAAAACCCTCAACCGGCTACAAATTCAAGGCGCAATTTACTTCGGGTGTTCGTTGATGGCCACGCCGTTACTGCTCTGATTGACATTGGTGCCCAAGTATCTGTTATGAGTTCTACACTTCGATCTCGCCTGAAAAAGGTTCTCACACCGGCTATGTTCTCTACTGTTCGAGTTGCCAACGGAAGTCGAACATCGGTGCTTGGTATGTGCACTGCCCGCGTTACTGTTGCCGGCCACCACACTTCCGTTCTCTTCGCAGTCCTCGATGCTTGCCCACACGACGTCATCCTTGGACTCGGCTTCTTAACCGCCCACTCCGCCCTCATCAATTGTTCTACCGGTATCTTACGGCTCCAATTGCCTTTGTGCACCGATTTCTCTCCTCCAAGTCGCACTCGGCTACGATCCGTGGAGTCTCTACGGCTACCACCCCAAGCTGCTATGCACATTCCTCTGTCGCTCTTCCCGTCCGTTCCTGATGGAGACTATCTGGTGGCTCCCCTCATTGATTTGACGCTTACGCACCACATCGCACTACCACATACTATAGTTGTTGTTGCTAACAACACGGTGCTACATCAAGTTCTGAACTTTTAAACGTCGACCAAAGTTCTTCCCCAAGGCATCACTTTAGACGATTTTTCCACCCTTGATGAATGTTCGATTTGTTCTTTTACCCCTGACACTAAGACCATTGCGAAACCTGTCATCACGTCGCAATATAAGGCGTTCCTCGACAAAATGATATCCAGCGACCTCTTATCTTCCCAAGTTGCAGCGTTCCGGGGTGTTCTATTTTCTTACCTGGATATCTTTGATGTCGACGACCGTCTCCTGGGCCGCACAAGTGCCATAACCCACCGCATCGACACCAGCGACGCCAGTCCACTCCACAAACGCCCTCATCGCGTGTCCCATGCTGAGCCCCAAGGTATACAGACAGAGGTCGAGAAAATGCTGAGTAAAGACGTCATTGAGCCTTCATCGAGTCCTTGGGCATCCCCTGTGGTCTTAGTTAAAAAGAAGGACAACACCTGGCGCTTTTGCGTCGACTATCGCCACCTGAATCGGATCACCAAGAAGGACGTTTATCCTTTACACCGAATAAATGATGCGCTCTACTGCCTCCACGGCGCCAACTATTTCTCGTCCCTCGACCTTCGATGCGGATACTGGCAAATTTCGGTCGATGACCGCGACCGCGAGAAGACAGCATTCATCACACCCGACGGCCTTTAACAGTTTAAGGTCATGCCTTTTGGGTTGTGCAATGCCCCGGCTACTTTTGAGCGTATGATGGACTCCCTTCTTCGCGGTTTCAAATGGTCTACCTGCCTTTGCTATCTGGATGATGGAATCATTTTCTCGCCCTCCTTCGAAAGCCACCTGTCTCGTCTCTCGGCAATTTTTGACGTTTTTCGTTGCGCTGGTCTCCAACAGAATTCGTCGAAATGCTCATTTGGACGCCGGTAGATTAAACTACTCGGCCACCTTGTTGACGCCACTGGTGTTCAACCCGACCCTGACAAAGTCCGTGCAGTCTGAGAATTCCCGGTTCCGCGTTCCACACAAGAAGTTCGCAGCTTTCTTAGGCTCTGCTCATACTTCCGCCGCTTTGTCTTCAACTTCGCAGATATTGCTAGGCCCCTCACGGATTTCCTCAAAAAGAATGTAGCCTTTTCTTGGGGAAGGGACCAAGAACATTCCTTCGCGTCGCTAATTACCGCCCTCACATCACCACCTGTGTTGGCTCATTTTGATCCAGTGGCTCGAACAGAGCTTCGCACCGATGCAAGCGGCTATGGCATTGGTGCTGTACTCGCTCAGATACAAAATGGCACCAACCGTGTGATAGCCTACGCTGGCTGCCTTTTGTCGCAAGCGGAACAAAATTATTCCATCACTGAGAGGGAATGCTTAGCCCTCGTTTGGGCTATTGCGAAATTCCGTCCGTACTTATACGGATGTCCGTTCGCAGTCATCACGGACAATCATGCGCTTTGCTGGCTGTCGACGCATAAGGACCCTACAGGAAGACTCGGCCGATAGGCACTTCGATTACAGGAGTACACGTTCTCGGTTGTTTACAAATCTGGAAAGCTGCACAGCGATGCACGACTGCTTATCCCGGCGCCCCGTTGATCCACCTAGCTCCACTGATTTGAAATCCGATGCCTGCGTTTTAGCCATCACTGACTTTCTGAACGTGGCCGACGAACAGCGCCGAGATCCATCGCTGCTCACCATCATTGACCACCTTCAATCGCGTTATTCTGGCCCTTCTCTTAGCAGATACCTACTTCAAGACAACGTTTTGTACCACCGCAACTTACACCCCGACGGCACGGAACTTTTGCTCGTCGTACCGCATCACCTGCGAAAGGATGTTCTGCGACAATTCCACGACGCTCCAACTTCTGGACATTTAAGAGTCTCCAGAACTTACGACAGGATTCGATGACGAGTATTCTGGAAGGGCCTCTACCGCTCTGTTCGCCGTTACGTCGCATCATGCGACCTCTGACAGAGCCGAAAGAAGCCTACGACTCCCCCTGCCGGTCTTCTTCAACCTATTGAAATTCCAGCCGAGCCATTTTATCGAGTGTGGTTGGACTTGCTAGGTCCCTTTCCTACTTCTACAACTGGAAATAAATGGATTGCAGTGGCCACAGACTATGCCACTCGGTATGCAATCACTCGAGCGCTACCAACCAGCTGCGCAACCGACGTTGCCGACTTCCTGCTGTACGACATTATTCTGCAGCATGACGCTCCGTCTCACCTGCTCACAGACCGTGGTCGCTACTTTCTATCTCGTGTGGTTGATGATCTACTTCAATCTTGTGCTACCCGTCAACTCTTCACCACATCTTACCACCCTCAGACTAACGGCCTTACGGAGCGCCTAAACCGCACATTGACAGACATGCTTGCCATGTACGTATCTATTGACCACACTGATTGGGACATAGCTCTTCCGTTTGTAACCTTCGCCTATAACTCGTCACGTCATGAAACAGCGGGCTACTCCCCTTTTTATCTACTTTTCGGACGTCATCCCTTACTGCCCTTCGACACACTGCTTTCATCAGACCACCTATCGTCCACTTCGTACGCTCATGATGCGATCACCCGGGCCTTGACGGCACGCGCGGTAGCGCGCGCTCGGTTATCGTCGTCGCAGACAGCACAGAAGTTCCTTTATGACCGCCGACATAGAGATGCTGTTTTTTCTGCGTGATCTCTTGTTCTCCTGTGGCTCCCATCTCGACTCGTTGGCCTCTGCGAGAAACTACTATCGCGATACGCTGGGCCCTACCGAGTCATTCGTCAGGTCACACCTGTGACCTACGTGATTGCCGCTACCACAAACTCATCAGCTGCTGCACCCAAAACGGAAGTAGTCCACGTTTCTCGTCTCAAGCCCTACAACGCCGACTCGCTCATTTAGCAGGCACCAAGACGGTGCCTTACGGGCAGGGGTGATGATACGTGTATGGAACTGTCGCCCCTACACAGCTGAATTGGCACCCAAATGAAAAAGACGACAACGTGGTTGTTGTGGGTTGAACTCTCGAGTTTCTCCCATTGGCCTGCTTGACTATGCGCTCTCTAAGCCGTTAGCAAGACCAGCTCTCGGTGAATAAATCTTCCCCGTAACAACATGAATGCATTGTCCCTTAGCTTGGTCTCAAGTGAATGTTTATTGCTTGCGTGCCAGCGACGGTTACCTAATTAAAGAAATTAATCTAAAAACTAATGTTGACGAATATCTAGAAATACGTAGCGTAGGTATCTAAAAAGACAACACTTGGTCAAAATAAAAATAAAATGCTAGACCTGCACGGAAGGCGCAGCACAGTCACATTGAAAGCTAGAAGACCGGGTTTTCAGAGCATTTTCTAAACACTCATTCAGTAACTGCTGCAAGCACACTTGTTGGGTACCCACTAAAACATTACATAAATCATTTCTGAGTACTAGGCTCACATTTGCTATGCTATCCTTCGTCATTCTCCTTGGAAGCGTGGTATCCACTAAGCTTTTGCAAGAAATATTGTGCTATTTGATCAGGCAGTGGCTGATGACGATGAGGAATTGTGTCTGAAGTAGGTGCGCGCCACAGTTAGTAGGTGATGAAGAACAACAATTTTTAATTGGTTGGAGCACGGAAGACCCACTCGTTACGCTATTCGCATTGTGTGACGCTTGGTTGTTCCGTTGCTGTTATGAAACGCTTTATTACTCATATATAAACACGGCTCCTTTTTCGACATCAAACTTGCCTAAGGCAAGTTTGCGATCACGTCAGTGCACTTCAGGTTATTTCAGGTGTTGAGAAACCGACTCTAACCACTCCTCGCCCGAGACGCACCACCCGAGATGACATGGCAAAGTGGGAGAAGAAAAGTACGGCCGCTGTGCAAATAGCGGCGATTGACTTGCTGGCCAATTGAAGATGAAGTAAGAATGCTGAAGAAGTTCTAGTACAGTTGAGAAAAATTTCTATTTACAGACAGTACAGAAGGGACATAAGTACGGACTAAGGTAGAAAAAGAAATGAAAACACTTTGGAAATGAACCGTCTTCTGTAGGGCGACCACACGGTGTTCGGCAGAGCCGATGGTGTCTAACATCCTAAGCCCGGCTCAGAACGTCAGGCGGAACTCCGGGGCCTCTTTTTATTCCTCGGTCCTCCACCTTTACACAACTCTTCGATGAATCATCGCCTGTTTGTCCTCTGATAGGACAGTAAACTTGGTCGATTAAAACCTGCCACAAGAACGCGACATTTGCGCATGTGCGAGGGCTCATACCCTCATCCTAAATAACACAACAACCAAAATGTAAATAAAACAAAACTGGGAACAAAGCATAGTGGCAAACATTCATCTAGACTTGGAGCTACACGTTTTGGGTATTGCAGCCATAGAACCGCTTCCCTGTAAAACGTCGAATTCTTGCTGACGGGACAATAATCCGGCTGTCCCCTGTGCACTGTAACAGGAACCGCTCACTGACCACATGTGGTTCTATTTACGAGCTTATTTGCAATGATTACGCACGAAAGCAGTCGAAGACGCGTCAATGCGACAATAGAGACCAAGGGCACCGACCGGGCGCCCATTTGCCGCGACGTATGCTACGTGTTCACACGTCCCCGACACGACCGCTTCCGAAAGCTGCCTTACCGGACCAGGATAAAAAGTTCACGGATGAAGCTCCGTGTTTCCACAACGCGCGCCGCCGAGTTTTCAGGCGCGCCCGCACTATAGGGCTGGGCCATCAGCCCAACCATTTTGAGGAGTCCCCCCTCTATGCTGGGTCTTGGAAGATGCCCATAGGTGCACCGGCTGAAAGTTTCGTGAGACAATCAGGGGGGCTTTTACAATGACGCTTTTAATCCTACCTTTTTGTCGCGAAGCGGGGGTCGGTAACTTTCTCCTGGGTTATCAGGAACTCGAAACGCTCGGTAGTTTCAGCTGCTGCCACACGTCGCGGGGTGCCATGCGGGCGCTGCAGTGTCTGTGTGGTCAGGGCTGGTGCGGTCGGACACGCTTCGACTGAGTTCGATCAAAGCAATACAGTGAGCCGGAGCAAATGCAGCGCAACCTCTGGCATGCCTCCCCAAGCTTACTGCGCAAAGTAAATAAAATTCAACCAAAACTGCCGCGCAACCACATCTTACCGTTGTTCTGAAAAGTCCCAAGCGCCAGCGTAGCTCATCGCTAGAACTCAGGTCTGGCACGCAGCGACCCCGTGTTCGAGCCCCACTGTGTCCATGATACAAGTTTTTTTGTTATTTCATGCGAATCCGTTACGGATGGTGGCGGTGGAGAACTACAGTGCTGCGCGTGACCCTGGTTGTTATCTTATACCAGCTTTCGCTGTATTGACAGCATATATTCTAGGGTATCCTAAAGAACATATCGCCGCTAGGTGAAAATAACAGAGTACAGGACGACGGTGCGACCAGAAAAACGAGGTCTGTATTAACAGAACAAAAGAGCAGCCACTTCGACTTCTTCTTTCTCAGAGGAATCGTGGGTGCTGTCCACGCTCATCACTTCGTCGTCCTCTGTCTTCTTGCCCGGCCTTTAGCCGTGACAGTAGCCTCCCATTCAAGAAAGCATCGTCCCGATGCTTTATAATCAAAGCGGTTTGTACTCGTTGGAAACGCATGAGTTCATTCGGCGAAATAAAGCTTCATGCGTACCACGTGCACAACTTACTGGGGCATACCTTCGACGCCTTGAAGAGTGTGCAGTATCAGGAACAACCTCATAATTAATGTCACTGAGACGTCGCAGAACTTTATAGGGACCGAAGTACCGTCTTAGCAGTTTTTCTGAGAGGCCACGGCGCCGAATAGGTGTCCATATCCAAACTTTCTCTTCTGGCTCGTAGGAGACTGGTCGGTGACGAAGGTTGTACCGTCTTGAATCGTAGTCCTGCTGGCGACTAATACGTAGGCGTGCAAGTTGTCGGGCTTCTTCGGACAGCTGAGTGATATAATCAGCATCCGTTTCAGCGTCTTCGCACTCGTGCGGCAGCATAGCATCCAGCATAGTGGTGACTTCACGACCATGAAGAAGGCGGAATGGCGTTGTTCTTGTTGTTTCTTGATAAGCCGTGTTATAGGCGAACGTGACATACGGCAAGATCTCATCCCAGTTTTTATGCTCCACATCGACGTACATGCAGAGCATATCCGCTAGTGTCTTGTTGAGACGTTCCGTAAGACCATTCGCTTGCGGATGATACGCCGTTGTTCGCCGGTGGGATGTGCCACTAAGTCTTAAAACTGTCTGTAATAGTTCGGCTGCGAATGCAGTTCCCCTGTCAGTTATTACCACTGATGGAGCACCATGCCTCAGCACCACATTCTCTACGAAAAATCGGGCTGCTTCACTTGCCGTGCCCCTCTCCAAAGCCTTGGTTTCGGCGTAACGAGTGAGGTAGTCGGTGGCTACTATAATCCATCTGCGACCTGCTGATGAGGTTGGAAATGGGCCCAAAAGATCCATTCCGACTTGAGCGAATGGAGTAGCAGGCACGTCAATAGGATGGAGGAGGCCTGCTGGTTTGACGGGTGGAACTTTTCTGCGCTGGCAATCAAGGCACGTCCGAACATAGTGTTGAACGGTTGCCGTCAGTCGTGGCCAGTAGTATTTCTGCCTCACTCTGCACAACGTACGCGTGTAACCCAGGTGGCCGGATGTTGGTTCATCGTGGCATGCCTGTAATACTTCGCTCCTTAGAGATGTTGAGACGACGAGTAAGTAGTCGTTTACGTGTGGCGTGAAGTTCATCTTATACAGGACGTCGTTGCGCAAGCAAAAGGACGAAAGCCCTCTCGCAAACAGTTAGGTACAGCTGAAGTGCGACCCTCTAAAAAACGTATTATGGGTTCTAGTTCGGGGTCGTCTCGTTGCAGCTGTGCGACAGTTGCCGTGTTTACAACTCCGACAAAGGCTGTATCGTCGTCATCTGCCGTCGCAGGTTCGTATGGCGCACGAGAAAGGCAATCAGCGTCTGAATGTCGCTTCCCCGATCTGTAGACCACCGTCATGTCAAATTCTTGAAGCTTCAGGCTGCAGCGCGCCAATCGTCCTAAAGGGTCTCTTAAATTTGTCAGCCAGCAGAGGGAGTGATGGTCGCTGACAACATTAAAAGGACGACCATACAGGTATGGGCGGAATTTTATAACCGCCCACACCACCGCAAGGCACTCTTTTTTCGTAGTGGAATAATTTTCTTCCGCACGTGAAAGAGTTCTGCTCGCGTAAGCAATTACTCGTTCGGCACCATCCTGCCACTGCACGAGTACAGCTCCTAAGCCGACATTGCTAGCGTCGGTGTGCACTGTTGTCGGTGCGTCATCATCAAAGTGTGCGAGGACTGGTGGCTTCTGAAGGCGTTGCCGCAGCTCGTCGAATGATTTTTGCTGCTCTTCATTCCATACGAATGCGACGTCTTCTCTGGTAAGGCGAGTCAACGGCGAGGCAATGCGCGAGAAGTTCTCAATGAAGCGTCGGTAGTAAGCACAAAGTCCTAAAAACCGTCTGACGGCCTTTTTGTCAGTTGGCGCTGGAAAATTTGTAACGGCAGCTATTTTTTCAGGGTCAGGCCGCACACCTTCACTGCTGATAAGATGCCCCAGGAACAGAAGCTCTTCGAAGCCGAAATGGCATTTTTCCGGCTTAAGTGTTAGTCTGGCGGAAAGGATAGCTTGAAATACTGAGTGCAGTCGCCTGACGTGTTCGTCGAATGTGGCAGAAAATACGATGACGTCATCTAAATACACTAAGCACATCTGCCACTTGAGGCCTGATAGTACGGTGTCCATTAGCCGCTGAAACGTTGCCGGTGCTGAGCACAAGCCAAATGGAAGTACCTTAAATTCAAAAAGGCCATCAGGTGTCACGAAAGCTGTTTTCTCCCGGTCTCTTTCATCGACTTCTATCTGCCAATACCCACTCCTTAGATCCATCGACGAGAAATAACGCACGTGCCGTAGTCGATCGAGTGAATCGTCGATACGTGGAAGTGGGTAGACGTCTTTTTTTGTCACCTGATTCAGCTTGCTGTAATCCACGCAGAAACGTAAGGTGCCGTCTTTTTTCTTCACTAATACAACCAGCGAAGCCCAAGGGCTTTTCGACGGCTGAATAACGTCGTCTTCAAGCATCTGTCGCACCTGCTTTTCGATGGCTTCACGTTCTCGCGGAGCTACCCGGTACGGGTTTTGCTTGATGGGTCTGGTCATGTCGTCCGTTATAATTCGATGTTTTGTCAGCGGCGTTTGACGGACCCTGGAAATCGAAGAGAAACAATCTTCAAACTTGTTAATAAGCTGCATGATACTTTGCTTCTGCGCCGGCAGCAAACTTGGGCCAATATCAACAGATAGAGGTGCAGGGGTGAGATCAGTTGAATTATCTTTTTCAAGAGTTAGGCAGTCCGTCATCTCGGCGAGCTCTTCCACGTACGCGACTGCCATGCCCCTCGTTAGATGTCGGCGTTCAGAGCTGAAGTTCGTAATGAGGACGTGCGTGTGTCCGCATTTTATGCTTACGACGCCTCTTGCTATAGATAAACCATGGCTGAATAGCAGTGTTGGAATTTGCTCGGCGATGTTTTCAGAATCGCTCGACGTGTCACATGTCACAGCCACGAGTGCACTCGACCGCGGTGGGATGGTCACGTCGTCTTCGAAGACACGCAAAGGCTGACGTTGCTGGTCTGTACAGGGCACATCCGAAACTTGATCTGGGGCCGTCCAAAACGTAACCGATCTCTCAGGAATGTTGATAATGGCACCGTATTCCCGCAAGAAGTCCATGCCCAAGATCAGGTCTTTGCAGCACTCCGGTAAAATTACGAAAGTAGCGACGAAATCTGAACTGCTGATGTTAATTCGAGCTGTACATTTGCCTGTCGGTGTCACCAATTGACCCCCTGCGATTCTAATGTTTGGTCCCGTCCATGTTGTTCTTACTTTCTTTAGGCAGTTGGCGAGTTTACGGCTGATAATAGAGAAGTCCGCACCAGTATCTACCAGTGCTGTTATTGGGCGTCCGTCTATACAAATGTCTAGATTGGCGCTTACGATTTCCGTTGATGTCGGTGACGTCGTATCGTCCTTGGTATCGTGCGTCGTACGATCCGTGGTATCATTCGTCATATCACGTCGTAGAGAAGATGTTGGGGGTGTGTTAGCATCTCGACGGGCGGCAACCTTCCCCCCAAAGGTCGCAGCTGTTAGTTTCCACGACGAGGGCTAGGAGATCTGCCCCAGACCACCTCGGAGTACTTGCGCTGCGGCGGCGAGTTCGGTGCAGGTGAAGGAGAGCGGGGTCGACGATACGGCACTTCGGGTTGCTGTGCTTGCGGGCCTGCACTGCTGTCACGGCGGTTATAGAAATGGGCACGAGGGGAGGTTTGTAGGAAGTTTTGATGTCTACGGTCACGGTGCGGGCAATGGCGGAAAATATGGCAAGCTTCTCCGCAATGAAAACAAAGTGGTCGACGGTCGACGGTGCGCCACAAGTCCGTCTTACGGATGAATGGTCGACTGGTGGGCATACCTTGCCACCAAGATGCAGATGTCGGCGGAGTGTACATTGGCGCCGTTTGCATAGGCACGTTGGACTGTGGATACGGCTGCGGCGGATTGGGAGCTGAGCCCACGGCTCGTTGTAAGGCCCTTGGCTCACGTCACGATAAGCCAGTGGTGACGAGTTGTAAGACACTGGAGTGTGTCGACGGACAGCTGATGCGTAGCTCACAGACCGCTGGTCTGAGGGCGATTCGGGCAACGAAAATGCCTGCCGGAGTTCTTGCCGCACAACTTCTGCAATGCAAGCCATGGTATTTTCTTGCGGAGTCACAAGGAGGTTTCGGATCTCCTCCCGAACGACCTCACGAATGAGTTCGCGCAGAGAACACTCACTGCCGGCACTCAAAGCAGAGAGACTGGGGGATGTTTTGATTGGTTGGTCATGGTATCGGCGCCGTTGCTGCAGTGCTCGCTCGATTGTTGTAGCCTCTTTGACAAATTCGGCTACGCTTGTTGGTGGGTTGCGTAGGAGACCGGCAAACAGCTCTTCCTTGACGCCTCTCATCAAATGTCGGAGTTTTTTACCTTCAAGCATCTCGGGGTCGGCCCGCTGAAATAGGCGGGTCATGTCTTCCGCAAACATGGCGACGCTCTCATTTGGTTTCTGTGTGCGTGCCTCAATGAGCTGCAAAGCAGAATCACAGCGGTCGGTGTTTGCGAATGTCCCGAGAATTAGCTGCCGAAATTCTTCCCACGAAGACAGCGTTGACTCGCGGTTCTCGTACCACGTACGAGCGCTGTCTGCCAAAGCAAAGTAGACGCGCGATAGCTTTTGTTCAGTTGGCCAGCGGTTGGCTTTGGCGACTCGCTCATACTGGGCTTACCAGTCCTCGACGTCTTCATAAACCTCACCGTGGAAGGTCTCAGGAATTAGAGGCTGATCGACAGTAAGCTGTGAAGGCCCTCCGGTAGCCATTTCTCCCGGTACGGTGTGTTGCTGGAGAAGTTCGAGCGGGATCACCTCGGGACTAAGGCCTCGCTGTCGGCGACTGTAGCGGTGGACAGGAGTATCCACTGCAGGAACGGATTGCGGTGGTGGACTCGATGTGCTAGGGCGCGGAGGTGTCCCAAGCATCAGTTGGAGAAGTCCAGCACCTCCACCAAAGTCGCTAGGTGAAAATAACAGAGTACAGGACGACGGTGGGACCAGAAAAACGAGGTCTGTATTAACAGAACAAAAGAGCAGCCACTTCGACTTCTTCTTTCTCAGAGGAATCGTGGGTGCTGTCCACGCTCATCATTTCGTCGTCCTCTGTCTTCTTGCCCGGCCTTTAGCCGTGACAATATGAAGCAATTCATTAAGAAGTAAGAACCATTATAAAGGCTATCAAACAGGCAGTATAAAGGTCAAATTAAAATCAGAAATTCCCGGGATAACCTAAACAACATATAAAACAATTCATCAAAAAGTGAAGGCCAATATACAAGCTTTTCATCAAGCAGCTTTAAAATCTTCCTCTTCTCGTAGATAATAATGTACGGGGGGTACCTTCAAACTTGTATCGTGCAGAAGTAAAGTGAAATATACTAAATAGCTAGGAAAAGCACACCAAGGGAATCACAAATTACGACAATCAGATTTAGGGTGTTTTAAAGGATTTCTTGGATAATATTTCAAACTTTCAATACCTGCAATGGTGAGTGATGTCCCTGATCTAAAAGCAGCTTTATTATGCGTCATTGCTTTATCTCAAATATTTTTTTCTTTTTCGCATGAAGTTTTGACTGCACCTTCAAAGGCAACACATCGACTTTGAGGGCGGCGTTCTTTGTGTGCCATCGCGACAAGCTCTTCACTTCATCAAAAAATGGTCGCTAAGATTTACACATGTTTACATATCATTACTTTTGTTCACGACAAGTCTGAAGCATCTGATTTTGTTAATTTTCAAATCCCCTTTCTTTCACTCTGATTTGTGTTTACACTGATACATGCACACAATTACCCTTTTTTAGAGAACAAGATTATGTTTGTTCTTTCGAATAGATTGGACTTTAGTTAGAGTAGCTTTGTTACGCCGCGATAAATATCTTTTTCTTTTTTAGTCAGAAGCAGACAAAGAGGACAGCCTGTACGCCCTGGCCTGCTTCTCTGCACAAGGCTAAAAAAACAACAAATAAAATAAACAAGTGAATCGTAATGCTCATCAGGTAGTGTCTATGCGTATATTCATCAAAATCTTAATAAAGCAGGCTCCATAAAGTCTGCAACCTGTTACACGCTTTTATTGCTAAAACAAGTGAATAATACTAAAACAGATATTATTTAAACGAGGGACAAGGAGTTGTCCCTCGTTTATTCATCATTGCTCATTGCTCTCAAAATCATTGCTCAAATTTAGCCCTTATTTGCTATGAAATAAAGGTGAAATAAAGGCAGGTTTCGTCCTACCTTGTAATGATTCGTTTCGAGAACTTTTTTCTCCGTCAAAACGAAATCGATTTCTTTGAAACTTTCTGCTTCTTTTACTAACAAAGTGCACTTTGCAAAAATATAAAAGAAATATTTTACTTTGACCACTACATTCAGAAAATTCAGCTGCAATATGAGTCCAAATGCTGTTGTTTGAAACTTTTCTATTCTGCAAGATTTTTGCTTTGTTTGCTCCCGAGGTATCTTACTGTTTTTATGCTACTACCACTACTACTACTACTACTACTACTACTACTAATAATAATAATAATAATAATAATGTTTATTTTTCAATAGTAAATTGATTGAGAACAGCCGCAGGTAAAAGCTGCAGCTTGATGACGGCCCACAGCCACCTTGTAACACGACAGTAGTGGCAAGCAGTGAACAGTACAAACTCAAATAACAAGCTACACAACAAAGCCGAAATTAAAAGAAAGAAAAAATAACAACATCAATAACAATACTACAACTGCAGAGAAATATTGAAAACTGAATATGCGTAATTTGCGCAATTGGGTCTGTGTGCAGAGTAAAAAATTCATGCAAGCTTTCAAGTGTTAAGTAACGTAGTTACTATACAGAATAATTTATCTTTGCACTAGTTTCTTTTCGAAATTTTTATTTTCGCTTTTTTCTTATTTTGTGTATCAAGCAATGCAGTACTTGGCTGCAGTTTTGAGAAGTCGTGCAAAATGTGTTCACTTTCTTTCCATTCATGCCTGATCTTTAATGCCAACTGAAAATCGTAGAGGTAATGAACGGGTAGTATTCTAGCCTGTTGAAACAATTCGCTGTCGTGAGCCTACTATTATATAATAAAAAGGATTCTAATAAACTTACTTTGCCTAGGGTTTTTTAAAGATAGTGTTGGTTTTAGTTCCCGATATTTAAAAAACAATCGGTAAGATGCGAATAGAAACGTGATGTATACAGTAAGAGTTTTACCTTGCATGGTTCAGCCAACCATATTTGAATAAAAATAATGTAACTGATTCAAAAGCCTAACACGCAAATACGCCATGTGCAGCTTATTTCGCGTTGTTTTTTGCACCTAGTGATTCTCATTGATGCTGATAATATGTACGTACATGCTGCAAATTTGCCTATGTGATAAGTTTAAAGAACTAATTTCCTTTTGATCACTTTATATTTCAAAGTGAACTAGAGTACAATTTTATTGTCGCACAAGGAAACCCCCCCCCGTGAATTGAAAAATTGAACCATACCTTTAAAGTAATTCTTACATGGGTCTCTGTATGGGCGTTAGAGAGTTAATAATTACAAGCATGCTACCTGCGGGGTTTTATGTTTTCAAGCAAAAACATCCTTTTCTTCAGCGGGTGAAAATTAGGTGCTACGGGTTCCCACAACCAAACACTCTGAAAGTCCCAAGAAAGACCCATTGGAGGAAGTAGGGTGTTCATGAAAATTCTCCGTTTAGACATCTTTTTACTTCACCTTATATTGTTGAGAACGTACCACGATAAGCTGCGCGAATCTCATTCTGACAGATAAGAATATTTTTTAATCTTAAGTACGGTTAGGAACGCTTATGTAGTTTAATTGAACAGTATATATGTATCCATTATGGCTGAAATGTTTTTGTAACTCACAAGTGGCATAAATTCGAAAGGGGGGCGCAGGATTACGCATAAAATATGACTTTACTTAGGTTTTTGCAAGTATATGATAGCGTCATGTGAGTATTTTGTTCGATACGTTGACAAAATTAATTTTTCACGAGACGCTAAAGTTTCGCGTAATTTTTGACGCTCACTGTACTGACACCTCCAGTGCTCCAGTGTTCCTTACGATAATTTGAAAGTAAACGCGCTAAATAAATTTCCACGCTATTTTAGTCGCCTGCGTTTCATTTACTGGAACACCATAAGATTTAATTTTTACGCCGGGTAAAGGCAAAGTTTGTTGATGTTAATGTAATTAAAACCTGTGCAACGTTTACACCATGCGGTGCATTTTCTCATGACGATAGTTATAGCGCGAGAAATTAACGACGACAGTTCTCGCGCCCTAACTATCGTGATGTCATACCAGCTAGCCCGAACTGCCACACTTTTAAGTTGCATTTTCTCAGTCGCATAGATGAGCGATTATTCTATGCACCTTTCTATATTGCATCTTTCCGCAGCTGCCTCATTTCTCTTGCTTGCTTGCTGGCTCACTTGTGCAGTCGTTTGCTTGATAGCTACAAGCGCCGATGCTTGAGTCACTCCTATTCCGGGGATAAGACCACTCTAGACTTGTCAAGAGGCCGCTGGTATTCAAGAAGCCGAGCTGTGTACAAGCACACTGCGCCAGCCGGAAGTATGTGCCAATAACGCTGTCGGCAGGCGCAGCATGACAAGGGGGGACACAGACCCTGGATAAAGTGTACGTTGCCGAAGTTTTGTGTACAGGGCGCCTTCGGTAGACTTCATTCAGCCTCTTATCTTTGTCAGGAGTGACGGACGACGCACGGCTTGCATCTCGGTGGCGTCGCTTTACCCTGTAGCCCAACACAGCAGGCATTTCGGCACGTGTGTGTTTTTTTTATTTTTTTATTGTTTTGGGTCATATTCGCTAAGGCAAGCAGTGACATACCTAATTGTTTCTCATACAGCTTTTGTCTAAAAACTATGTGATGTTGATACGAAGCTTTAATTAGATGCCCGGAAACAGTCCTTCTGTTATAATTTTTCAATTACAAAGTAAAACGCACACATGTATAAAATGCTAGTGACGATCTCATAATGCATTGAATGAAGAAATTCTAATAACAAGGTGCACTACTAAACAATGACTATCTACTACTAATGCTTAACTTTCACACATTCGTTTTAAAATTTTGTTTATTGCAATGTGCAATCTGATTCTGGGAAACCAGAGCTATCATCGGTTGGCGCGTTAATTCTTTTCCAACTGTATGCTTAAAGGTGCAAATTTCCTTTGCGTAAGTTCGAAAGATATAATAAGGTTCCGTTTACAACAACAGCCTTTAAACATCCAGCAACCACTCGATGGTACGAAAGCAGATGTGGCGTATATATTAATGCATATGAGAAAATGTCACATCAACGACCCTGATTGCATAGAGGTGCTTACAGCGTCCAACACCTTGCTGCATCTTTAGTACGCGCAAAGCTGATACCCACAAAATAGAGCAGATATCGTTTATCCACCCACGTATAGAAACTAATACTTTCATTTTATGCTTTCATTGCCTGATAAGTTTTGCATACTATGACGCAAAAGGAATCGTAGCCGCATGTGGGCACGTGCCTAAATTATGCACTGGCTGAGTGTGGCTCGCATTTCAGCCTATATTCTTCGGCGTAAGGTTAATCTGCATTCACAAACACGTGTTTGCCAACTCGCGTGCTGTGGTCCATTCATATTTGGGCGTTTATGAACGCACACATCAGCGCGGTTTCATGGCATCACTATCGCCATTTTTTTTTCTGGTGGCAAACCTTTACGGCGGCACCAATCCTGACAATGATAACGTGCTTGCTGGTATTTGTTTTGAGATGGACACATGTACCCAAAGTTGCAAACAGGAAACTTGTAAAAGTAAATATCCGTAAAGGTCTATGTGGAGTACTCTCCCTACGTAGCACTTCACCCCAAGCCCATACTTGACCTGGTTTTTCAGAATACGAATATTTCCACCCGTATTGCGTGCAGTTGAACTAGTTACATTTTATGTGGCAATCAAATTAAGCATGCGCGATTATAAAGGCAATGTGGTAACACCGTTTCATGATATATAGACAAAAAAGCCTACAATATTTGATGGCGACGCTTTTCCTACACACAATCATTAGAATTATCAAACAATCACTTCAGAAAACATCTCTTGAGAGCTGCTGGTCGCTTCAGCTGCACATTTAAAAGTAGGAAGAAAGCTAGAAAAAAGTAGTACGCATAGAACGTATCGCTTCAAACGAATCCAGTGCTCAAATAAAACGATGCGTTTCTATAAGAAGAAAGTGTCCACTAGGTAGAGAGAACAAGGAGCACAAAAAAACAGACACAACCTTTAGATATTCAGCTAATAGCGCGTAATTGCCAGTATTAAATAAACTTCCCGCTACAAAATCGCAAGTGTGCAATATACAAATTTTACGGTGCGCGATACCCACTCTTTGGACGGATTTAGGAGATCTTATTAGTGACAAAGACACCAAGGAACACCCATACAGTTACTTTGTCTTGTAAACGCAGCATTTTTTTGTGTTTCCTTCTTTCTATCTCTCTATTTTTTATTCCACAATTCCTCTTTTCTCAGTGTCGGATAGCAAACCTGATGCGCGTCTAGTTATTTTTTCTGCCATTGCTTTCTTTTTTCTCTTTATATTGTCCGATTATGGATACTGTGCCAGTATTTACAAACTTTGTTATGCAAAATTGTTTTTAAAAGCCGATCCTAGCCAAGCATGCTGTAATACATATCACTCTAAAATCATCCTGCATTTCCAAAAGACCTTTTGCAAACTATTTCACGCAATCAGGTTTTCTAAGTGTTTTGCAATTTTCTTCTTGGATTTTGGGCACGGAAAATTGATCCGTCATAATTACCTTCGTAGCCCATACCTATCCCACCTCGAAGCCTACCTCCACAATGTACTGCATAGCCTATCGTAGGATCACAATAGCCAAATTGAGTGGCATGAATGCTTCGGCGCTCTTGCTTGCCATTATCGACATTTTGCAAGCGCTGTTAGGAATTAGAAAAAAAAGTATATGGGATCATTCGGCATTTCAACCCAGGCCCTGTTTGTTGCATTCGCTTATAATACCAATTTCATGTGAGTAATAGCGTAAACAATTTTACTGAAGATGTCATTTTGGTGCAATGCTTGGATGATGAAGACATGAAACAAGCAGACAGATGACCTGCCTTTCATCTTTTCCGGTCTTCATGTTGCAAGCGTTGCGCCACAAACATGTTCCTTCAACTTACGCACCAACTTGCCCAGAAAGAAGTTCTTCTAAAGTAAATAAACAACACAGTGTCTCGCACAATGTGAATTTGATAACGACTAATGTAAAAAGGTTCCTACCTAACTACGAAGGGCCTAGTCATAATTCTTCATCGACATCAGTCTAGAACCATTATAACGAACGTAGACACTAAAGACGCGTAATGGGTGTAAGTTGAAAGTGTAGTCGTGCTTCTACATCGAGATGTCTTGACATCTCTAGATCGAGCTGTCTTGAGCGATCTTCCGCTTCGTACTCTTATTGATATTCTACGTCGCTCCCAGAACACGCGAGGGGATTCGTCCGGAGTGAGACGAAATTATTTTTAAGTCAGATAGGACGTGTACACACGCACCAGAAGAAAAAAAAGAGAAATTTTTGTCGCGAACAGTTTCTGGCGAGGCGCGAATCCGATCCGCGTACACAAGTCTCTCAGGGGAACGTCGTAACCACTCGAAATTTTTTTCACTAGAAGAGCTTGTAAAGTGTATTATAGGAAGGAGGTAGGAAAGAATGCTGGGGATGGAGAAAAATTGGAAGGTGAAGGTGAACGAAAGGTGAAAGGCAGACAATAAAACATAGCATAGGAACAATGAAAATGAGATAATCACAGAGAAAAAAAGGACAACAAAAAATACGTGGACAGAGAAAGGAAGAGATAGTAATAAATAGAGAATACAAAATGCTAAAAAAGAGAGAGAAGAGATAAAAAGAGAGGGCGAGGAAGAAAGACTGAAAATAAACAAAAATGCCGTCCTTTCTTCAGGCTTGACACAACTAGAACGAGCCTTTTTCAAATATATTGACCTAATTTTCTATTTCTCGACACGCGTGAAATTTGACACTGCAATGCCTCAATAGACTTCGTCCTTAGTGGGGAATAGTAATGCTGCATGGGTTCTCAATTTGGTTTTTTAAATCTTCAGGTAATGAAAGCAAGTGAAAAAATAAAAACTCATTACACGAACAAAATATACTCGATTACCTAACTCTTTCATATATAAGGCAAATTCTTTATTACAGGCTCAATGTGTCATTTAGGCTTTCGTCAATTTTCAATTTACTAAAACTGCCGGCACATTTGTTAAAAATTCATACGAGATATTTCAAAAGTGCTGACAATTGAATCACTGCAATATTGAACATTGCAGAGCGTTGAACAATGCAATGAACATCGGAGAAAAGTCTAGGCAGCTGGACCACGGGGCTGGGACAATTGCCTATTCTCTACGCACTAACTGAAAAAAAAAAACATTTTGCCTAAACTTCTATTCTCTACAATGGAGAGCTCTATTGGCACAAACGGCCGGCGGTTAATATGTTTTTTTATCCTTATTACGATTTGCAGTACTACAATGAATAATGATAACTTGGAATAACCTGTAAACATAACTGATGATTCTATAGAGAAGCCAGTGTTGAAGATAGGATGTTTGTTAAAACACAGACTAGCAAAAAGATATACACTCATTATTCTTAACTGAATGAAAAGCATAGCGTGTTTACGTTATTGCACAGTACACTACTGCAAACCTTTTAGCACGCAGATAAGCGCCAAGAACGGCAGTCGTCGCCAAAGCGCTTACTCCAGAAACATTATAGAGAGTGCAGTGAATAAACCAGAACACGAATGGGCGATGTCCAACACAACGCTCCCGTGTTTAGATGGTCGGTCGTTTACGGCTAAGTGTACACGGATGCCGTTTGGTCTCTTTCATTCTGAATTGATGTCGCCCTCCTAAGATCATTTTATATGGCTTCCCTGTTTAGCGATGGTCTTTCAGTGACGAAGTTGGCCCACTTGAAGATAGGTGGGTGATAGGTGCCATTTGATTGTTTTTATTTTCATTTGATCAGACGATCAAGAGAAAATTTGCTTAACTTTGGGTCATGTGCAGAAACAAATCACATTCTTTTTACATTGTGTAAAAGTACTTTCCAAAAATAAAAAGAGAAACTAAGTACAGACTTTTACTGCACTGTTGCGGAAATAGTATAGACTGTGAAGGGAAATAATTTGTTTTGAGCGCACGGTAATATTCATTGTATTGTTTCCAACTTTCAGGGTTATGCACCGTAAAGAAAGGAATGGGTATGCAGCTTAAACAACATCCCGGTTGGATGAGGTGGTGTACGGTCTCTCGCGAACTCAATCGAAGATGCATTTTAGCAAATTCAGCGGCAATAGCATAAAGCGTATCCATAACCAATTGCAAATGTAAGAAGTGACTGCGGTTCAACAGCCATCTTATTCATCCGGTGGTCGTGCACCAGTTCTTTGCCACCATTTCGATCTAATAAACATTGGTACATAAGCTCCCATCTCGTATATATCTTGGATAAAACTTTTTCGAACGATTCGTTGACGCAACGTAGACTTTTTACTGTTCTGTTTTGTGCCATGCATTGTCTGGAAAGCGCGCGACAAGTGATAGTGAGATCGTGTTGGAATATCAATAATGCTCAGCACAATTATGCTTCGCACCCTTGAGTGGAAAATTGGCCACGTGGAACACTTCAGTGAAATTAATTTTGATGAGATAAACAGTACAAGGAGGTATTTACATTAAATTTCTAAAACGATATCTTTATTACGTTTCCTAAATGTGGGATGGAAAGCTGTATATTAGTTCTCGTCACGTCAACTACATTTATTTTTTTTCAGCCTCTTTATCTGTGTCTTTCTGCATTTCAAGCAGCAGCTTACTTTTTTATATCTTGCCGGGATATTTGAAAGCGGTCAGATCTATAACTACCCAGGGAGGAGACTGGCGCGAAAAATATTCACTGAATCTGAGGCTACCCATGCGTAATACATGTTCAAACGCAGTGGTCTCTTGCTTTTTCATTGGTAGAGCAGTGCCACATTGTAAGGTTATGATTAGGAATGTGCATTATTGCTGCTTGTTTGTTGAAAGAAAAGAAGCGACCACGTGCCGGCTGAAAACCTAACGCATGCGTGTTTCATTTACGCACTATGTTATGGTAAACTCTAGAAATTCTTGTAACTCTTAGACAAGCCAAAGACTTCGTCCAAGCTTCCACCGCTCTTTCAGTTGTAGTCCTTCTATTTCGTTGATACGAAGGAAAAATGTTTTCTGGAATATATTTCATTAGCTGTGCAGTATACATGAAAACACAAGTCCCAAAAACAATTCGTTTGATTGCGTGGTTTCTTAGCCAAGACTTCTTCATTACAGAGGTGATTCCCCTGGTAACGAGCAAAGGTTTGATTCAGAGTTATCATTAGTAATTAATTATCATAAAATGGTACCATTGAACTTTTACGTAGGTTATGGCACACTGTCAGTCGACACATATAAAAATATAGTGTTCGTGTAGCATTTATGAGATAATGTGATTGTATACAAATAAATAACGCAATGAAATCATTTTACTAGGTAGCTACTAGATATAATGTTCCTCCGGGAAAAATAAAGTTTCTGTGCCCCCATGATGTATGGTCAAAAAAAACTATCTGCTTAGAGAGTTTAAACCGTTGCTTGCGTTTTTTTTGGTCTGAATTTGTATATTTATATGACGCATTGTTCTTTAGGTAACTGTTCTTACACCTAATGTGTGTAAAAGCCTTTTTAAGTTCATTTTATTGACAATATAACGCCATACGACAATGCCACCTAAAAATTTTGATACCGCGTACCCCCGAACAAATTAAATTGTATGTTACTTTTCGATAAGCAAGAAGTGAAGAAAACGTTTTATAACAGGTTTTAAGAAAATATCAGTTAAGGTGGACCAGACTAGTGCAGTGTGCTTTCTAGAAAAAAGGACGTGTTGTTCAAGCGCAATAAAGAAGCCTGCATGCACAAAGAAAACCACCGAGGTCACTGAAAGAAACTGCCGGAAGAAAGTCTTTTTCTATTCACCATAAGGCCGGCACTGTCGTCCAGCTCTGTGAGAAAATATATGTGCCCCCGAAAAAGTGTGACTACCACTGATTGTTTCCTTGTGACGCCCATTTCTTCATCACGTGCTGACTCCGACCCAACAAAAACTCATGAAGTGATCCGGTACGAATTCGAAGCCAACCCCACGTGCTCCAAAATTACCACCTTCATTTTGAAGGTTGGCTTTGCCACAAGCAGTTAGTAGTGGAGGTAAAGAACGCTTCCCGTCGGCAGCATGGTGCGAAAACAACCGAAAAGCGTGTAAAACCTGCGTAGCGTGAGAATTGGTGATCGCGACTGAGTTAGTAAGACGAGGTACATCATAGCAAACGAGAAAATAACGAAACGAAACGAATCAACTAATGGAAGGTAAATAGAGTAAACAAAGTAAGGTCGCTTTATATCAGTAAAACCATGGGGCATAAAAATGTTTTAATTCTCCTCATGTGTCATGGCATGCTAGGGCCTATCAGCTTACTAAAGAGCTGGGTTACCAAAGTTGTGTAAAATATTTATGTTTTATATATTAAACTAAAACGCGAACGATAATGGTTGAAGGTAAAATTGAAATCATAGAAAAATAGACGAACCAAACTGCACTCACACCGTACTTGCAAAGGCGCGGAAAAATTGTGACGAAACAGAATGTAAACATCGCAATACTGGGTCGGAAGTGACGTTTCGCGCAATGAACGTTTTCGCACAAGTCTCATATTGTTGTAATGTCCACCTGAAAATGCTGTGTTGTTGTCGGTCAGAGACGCTCCGCATCCAAGAGCACCGCTGTGCCCTCCTGCCTGGGCGTCTCGGCGCCTATAAAAGGGCAGCTTATCAATCATCAGGCAGCTTCGTCGTCCACACTTTGTACATAAGTTATAAATATAAACGCTTTGTTTCCCTCTGGCTTGTTGTCCGGCGTTGAGCGCCGTGACACGCTACCCAAGAGAACGTTGGGGCCTCTTATTACATAGCGAAACATTTACTACATCGAGTAAAATGAGTGAAATTAGTGCCACTGAGGAGCAAAACAGCAAATAGCGCGTAATCATCTCTACTCCTTGTCTACAACACTCAAAGAAAGCATTGAACACCTCGTGTTCCTCACCGTAAGCACACACCAATTCATACCTGCGTTAAATGGGGAGTTTCTTGATATCTATACAAACCAATGTTTGAAATCCTTACCGTTTATGCACAAAAACCTCGCGCAAACGTGCACCTCTCAATTGACACCCCCATCACACCATTTCTGCACGGGGGAATATCGCGTTTTTTGGTGCTTATTTCTTTCTTAAGATCAGGCCTAAGTACCACACAACAAGCGTAAAGTGCTATTAAATATTACCTACCAGGTAGCCGACTAGCGTCGATATGTGTGATACCAGTAATTGATTTTCGTTCCCACGCATCAAAAAGGGAGATAAATGTGTTGGGTCATTCGCAACTAATGTAATATTATCACATATATCACTTTCTATTTACTTTTGCTTGTGATGGGAAATTTCCGTTGTGGAATCAACAGCGATCTAGTACTCGTACTGTACATGAACTATAAATTATGTACAACTGACCTTCTATAAAGACTTTCAATTACCATGCAATAGCCTCTACTTTTTTCCGCAATATTAGGGGGCTCAACGTAACGGAGCTTCGGCAGTGAAGAGAGAAAAGAAGCAAAGGAAACTAAAGGTACAAACTGTGCTCTAAAGAACTTCAACTGAAACAAGTTTTTTGCATTCATCATCATCATCATCATCAGCCTGTCTACGTACACTGCAGGACAAAGGCCTCTCCCATGTTCCGCCAGTTAACCCGGTCCTGTGCTTGCTGTTGCCAATTTATACCCGCAAACTTCTTAATCTCATCTGCCCACCTAACCTTCTGTCTCCCCCTACCCCGCTTCCCTTCTCTGGGAATCCAGTTGGTGACCCTTAATGACCAGCGGTTATCCTGTCTACGTGCTACATGCCCGGCCCATGTCCATTTCCTTTTCTTTATTGCAGCTGTGATATCCTTAACTCCCGTTTGTGCCCTAATCCACTCTGCTCTCTTCTTGTCTCTTAAGGTTACACCTACCATTTTTCTTTCCAATGCTCGCTGCGTCGTCATCAATTTAAGTTGAACCCTCTTTGTGAGTCTCCAGGTTTCTGCTCCGTAGCTATGTACCGGCAAGATACAGCTGTTATATACCTTCCTCTTGAGGGACACTGGCAATCTACTTGTCATAATTTGAGAGTGTCTGCCGAATGTGCTCCACCCCATTCTTATTCTTCTAGTTACTTCAATCTCGTGGTTAGGCTCTGCGGTTATTACCTGCCCTAAGTAGACATAGTCTTTTACAACTTCAAGTGCACTATACCTAACGCAAAGCGCTGCTCCTTTCCGAGGTTGTTGTACATTACTTTCGTTTTCTGCAGATTAATTTTAAGACCCACCTTTCTGCTCCCCTTGTGTAACTCCGTAATCATGAGTTGCAATTCGTCCCCTGAGTTACTCAGCAATGCAATTTCATCGGCGAAGCACAGGTTACTGAGGTACTCTCCGTTAACTCTTATCCCTAACTGTTCCCATTCTAGGCTTCTGAAAACATCCTGTAAGCACGCAGTGAATAGCATTGGGGAGATTGTGTCCCCCTGCCTTACACCCTTCTTTATTGGTATTCTGTTGCTTTCTTTATGAAGCACTATGGTAGCAGTTGATCCCCTGTAGATTTCTTCCAGAATGTTTATGTATATTTCATCTACGCCCTGATTCCGCAGTGTCTGCATGACGGCTGATATTTCTAGTGAATCAAACGCCTTCTCGTAATCTATGAAGGTTATGTATAGTGGTTGGTTATACTCTGAGCATTTCTCTATTACCTGATTGATAGTTTGAATGTGGTAAATTGTTGAGTAGCCTGTTCTAAAACCTGCTTGTCTCTTTGGTTGATTGAATTCTAATGTTTTCTTTACTTTGCTAGCAATTACCTTTGTAAATAGCTTGTATACTACAGAGAGCAAGCTGATCGGCCTGTAATTCTTCAAGTCCTTGTCATCTCCTTTCTTATGTATTAAGACGATGTTAGCGTTCTTCCAAGACTCTGGTACTTTTCCCGTCAGGAGACACCTCGTAAATAGAGTGGTTAGTTTTTCTAACACAATCTGTCCTCCATCTTTCAGCAGATTTGATGTTATCCGATCCTCACCAGCAGCTTTGCCTCTGTGCATGCTCTCCAAAGCTTTTCTGACTTCTATCATTACCGGTGGGGTGTCGTCTGGGTTACTGCTAGTTCTTATAGTATTAAGGTCGTGGTTGTCTCGGCTACTGTACAGATCTCTGCAAAACTCCTCCGCTATTTTAACTATCCTATTCATATTGGTAGTTATTTTGCCTCCTTTGTCCCTTAGTGCATACATCCGCCTTTTGCCTATCCCAAGTCTCCTCTTCACTGCTTTGACGCTTCCTCCGTTTTTCAGAGCGTGCTCAATTCTCTCCATGTTATACCTTCTTACATCGCATACTTTACGTCTATTAATCAACTTCGAAAGCTCTGCCAGTTCTATTTTGTCTGTTGTACTTGACACTTTCATGATTTGACGCTTCTTAATTAGGTTCTTCGTTTCCTGGGAAAGCTTGCCGGTGTCCTGTCTAGCTACCCTGCCTCCAACTTCCACTGCCCACTCCGTGATGATACTCGTCAGATTATCATTCATTGTATCTACGCTAAGGTTGGTTTCCTCGCTAAGAGCAGAGTACCTGTTCTGCAGCGACACTCTGAATTCCTGTACTTTCCCTCTCAGTGCTAGCTCATTGATTGGCTTCTTGCGTATCAGTTTCTGTCGTTCCTTCTTCAAGTCTAGGCGGATTCGAGCCCGTTCCATTCTATGGTCACTGCATCTTACCTTGCCAACCACTTCCACATCCTGCACGACTCCTGGGTGTGCAGTCATTATAAAGTCTATTTCGTTCTTATTTACGCCATTAGGGCTCCTCCGTGTCCACTTGCGGTTTTCTCGTTTTCGGTAGAAGGTATTCAAAATACGCAGATTATTGCGTTCTGCGAATTCTACTAGTAGCTCTCCTCTGGCGTTTCTAGGGCCGATGCCATAATCTCCTACTGCCTGGTCTCCAGCCTGCTTCTTCCCTACCTTTGCATTAAAGTCGCCCATTACTATAGTATACCGTGTTTTCACCTTACTCATTGCCGATTCCACGTCTTCATAGTAGCTTTCAACTGAAGCGTCATCATGGCTGGATGTAGGCGCGTAAGCCTGTACTACCTCCATTTTGTATCTTTTATTCAGTTTAATTACAATGCCTACCACCCTTTCATTAATGCTATAGTAATCCTCTATGTTGCCAGCTATGTTTCTGTGAATTAGGAACCCTACTGCCAGTTCTCTTCTGTCTGCCAAGCCCCGATAGCAAATGACGTGCCCATTCTGTAGCACAGTATAGGCCTCATCTGTCCTCCTAACCTCACTCAGCCCTATTATGTCCCATTTAATGCCTTCTAGCTCCTCGAATAATACAGCTAGACTTCCCTCACTAGATAACGTTCTAACGTTAAACGTTGCTAAGTTCAAGTTCCAATGGTGGCCTGTCCGTATCCAGAGATTCCTAGCACCCTCTGCTGCTTTGCAGATCTGACCGCCGCCGTGGTCAGTTGCTCCGCAGCTGGTGGGGACTGAGGGCCGTGAGTTAATTGACGAACACCTACGGGAGGGGGTGGCCAGATACTGCACCAGGGTGACCAATCCCTCTCTGGTGAGATCATCGGTGCGTACCGGCTTTAAGCCGGTACGATCAGACAGTAGTGGGAATGCTCCATGCATGTCTTCCTTATTGTTGTTCAGCAGCGTTGGCGGCCACCCACCACGGAGCCCAACGAGGGGACGCTACAAGTTTACAAATGCTGAAACCTGCAGACGCCAGCCGTACAACACCACTATAACCCAATGCGCCTAGACAAAGGTAGGCTATTTGCACAGGGTTAACCCTAGCCGCCAGGAAGTTTGGAAGTAAACGGAAGAGAGTAGAAGACAGGACAGATAAATAGTAAGAGATAAAGGCGAAGATGTAGGGAGAGAGAGAGAGATAGGAAAAGGCGACTGCCGATTCCCCTGGGTGGGTCAGCTCAGGTGTGCCGTCTACGTGAAGCCGGGGCCAAAGGGGTGTGTTGCCTCTGCCGGGGGGCCTTAACGGTCCAATCACCCAGCGTCGGCTCAACCCCCAGGATCCCCTTTTCCTCGGACACGGCAAAGCCACGCACGGCTAGGCGTGGGAGGGAGTCGAAACTCCCCCGTTAGCTCGGGTTCGTGGTGTCGCTACACACCAAACGCCTACTTGCGCAGGCACCCCTGCGGTATTTTAGAGGTGCAAAATTATGCTTAGAATGAATCAATAAAAGTGGCTTATGTAGCATGTGGTTGAAGAACACTTTCTCATACTTTGCTTTTTGATTCCAGTGCATTTAAATATAGAATGAATTTGTGTGTCCAAGTAATCACAAATCTTTATGTTGATAAGAACAAATATAACGAAAACTTGAAAATTGAAGTTTGAAGCATCTATGCACTGTCAGATCTGGACAGCAATAAATACTAGGAATACGTGTTCTCGTCATCTTACCGAGAAAATCGCACCTCTTAGGTTTCCTTGTAGGCGCTGAAGCTTTAGGTAAACGAACATAATTTTTATCTTTCAAGAGAAAATCAAGCATACAAACAGAGATACAGAATGATAGACAACATGGAGAGTGATAGTGGATAAGGCAAACTAAAATGTTCTCGTTGGTCCTTGTGTGACCCTTGGAACCAACAGCTTCGTAAACAAAATTCTTTCCGGTTCAAGATCCGGTCGAGGTCTACAGCATTCAAAAATCGAGTATCCTCTTCTGCTCAGATTTATTGTTGTCTGATAGTTTTATAGCATTTGGTACTCTGATTTATTTCATTTTCCCTTTTTTAATTCACAGTCCATTATCCTAAGCACTCAAAAGAATCGTAAGAAGGAAATGATTGAATGAACGCTAAATAAATGTGAAGTGATAATTCTGTTCCGGTGAGTACAAAAATATTTTAGAAACTTCAGGCGGCACACTCTCACCATCTCGAAGAGGAAGACAAACGGCAGTCACCTAGAATCTACTTGTATGCTTTTGATTAACTTCGCAGTTTTTCCTACACGGCCCATCTCACCAGGAGAATCGGGAACTAGGAAAAAGACAGATGCGACCAATCCTTTCCGTCTTTGATAACAAAAATCTCAGAGGATGTCCTCGCACTAAACAATAGCCAGGAGGCTCTTCAAAGCAAAAACGTGAAAACAAAAGAAAAAAACAGGAGCGTACCAGTTTTTATTATAGAATTACGATCAATCAAGGGTGAATAGCAAATAACTGATTGGGGTTCGTTTAGTAACAAATTACACAGGTCATGTCTGTTCAAGTGCTAGCTTGTGTCCAATAACTCTGCAATTTCAGAAATGGGTCAGAGCTCCTCACCGAAAAATTGCTGTAGTTGTAAAACTCGTTAGTAGCACTGACCAGTAAGTCATACCGGAAGGCTATAGACGGGTCTATATGCAGCGTACGGCAATCATATTCTACCTTATATTTGTTTTTCAATTGGTTTATATACTTAGTTATTTTTAATACTACTGCCATTATGTGAGGTGTTGTTGCATCGACACTACAAGTACTGAGTAGTGAAATTGTAAATGATTACAAATAGTTTTCAAACAACCAAAATTGTTACTGTGAAAACTACTTGACATCACTCGCGAGATCTCATGAAGGACACAAGTTAATACGCAGTATTGAGATCAGGCATATTTCAGATGCAACCTTTGATAACAAAGCCAAACATAAAAACAATTGTCTATTTTCAATAAAGAGGCACAGGAGAAAATTTTAAATTCGCATAATAAAGAGAATATAATTGAAGCATAGACGCGTTTTACTGTCATAAAGTAATACTGAAACAAAAACTCATCGGATTTTACATATTAAGCAAAAATATTATAATATATGATCTCTCCATTATAGAAATTGATATAAAACGAAAGTGAAATGTATCATAAAAGCAATTGATTCCTTCTAGTCCACTGTTATAACAGAGCTTGTAACATGGCTCTTGCTCTTTGGAAGATAGAAGACCACTTGGTACGAATCCACCAATGTTGATGCCTAGTGGCCCATTTATGCCTCAAGGACTTACGTCCATGATCTCCATTTGACCCCTGGTATAGCTGAAGTTGATCACGAATACTTGCTGCACAAACAGGGCATCAACAAGTGCATAATGTACATTGTTACTCGATATACATACTTTCAAAGTGTGGTGAATTTCTATTCAATTTGATTCATTTACCAGAGAAAACTCGAAGGTCGGCAAGGCTGAAAGCCATAATAACGGCTTGAAAAGGGTTCCGGTGACCTGTACATAAAACTGACAGTAGTGCGGAAATGATTGCAAGTACAGAAAATGCAAGTACAACATCAAACAAGAACAATACATATGATTTCTAAAGTGATATCCCAGTACCCACTGTAGCACCTATTATAATGACGTAAAATACGGTTTTCAAAAAATTTATGCCGTATTTAAGCTATCGACTACATCAACACTTATACAGTCGAACCCCACTACAACATAACTGACGGAGCGCGAAAAAATTTCGTTGAAGTGAAAATTTTGTTGTAGTGAATCGAAAAAATTATCGCTGATCTTAGATAGCAAAACAAAGAAACGTTTATTCTCAAAATTGAAAAAAAGGTCCGCTGCTTCCTCTTCTTTCTCAGCAGCGTCTAGACGTGATTCCCACCCGTGCATAGCAAGGTCATAGTGAAAAGGACGCTGAAAGAACGCCTAAAACCGCTTTCTTGAATGAACCTAATAGTTGCATCAACACGTAATACCAGCAGCTGTCCGCCGTCAAAAGTGTTTTGTTCATAATGCGGACAAACAGCCGCTCTGATTTGTTACAACACTGCCCAAGCGTGAACATAATGATAAGCACCAGAATCAGAAAAGATATCGCGCCGTGGTTGCACCCAGCAGCTGCCAGAAGGAAACCATGAATTTAGTGACTAAAACTTAGCTTCGGATGGTCTGCGGCTCAAAAGTAAGCCAGTGGCAAAACAAAAAAAGCAGGGCAGTCCCAATGCCAACACTATCGAGCAATAGCGGCGCCCCTGCTTGCTGAACAGCGGCGGTATAGCGGTGGTTTCTGGTGGTGCCAACGCGGGTTTTAGACTTTGTTGACGCATTTTCAGGCTCTGAAAATGCACCTAAATGTTGAAGATTGGTTTTAGAGGATAGCAATAAGTATCTGAGCCTAGAATTGTATCGTAAATTTCGTTAACGCGGGACGATAGAAGAAAAAGTGTTTGTTGTGGCGACAATATTTTTGCATGGACTCCTACGGACTGGTGACGGGGAATCATGAATTTTTCGTTGTAGCAGAAATTTCGTCGAAGGGGAGTTTGACTGTAGACCTAAGAAGCACACATATACTTTCATATCACTATCACAACGCATGATAACAAGTTGTACCATGATACAATTTATTTACACTAAACTATAAAAAAATATTACATGATCGAACTCTGACAATACTATCATTATATGTACTCTGGATTTATATGTACTCTCTAGATTTATATGTACCTATCAATCTAGAGAACAAAGATGTGAGTGTAGTTTTTCTTGTTGCAAATGATTGTACTTTGGTGTTCGTTAGGAGTTGTGAGAACATTGTAGGCGAAGTCATGGTACTATATGGGGTGTGGAAACGCGGTATGAACCAAGTTTCTGTATTTCTTGTGAAAATTGTGATGACACAATGCTCTAGGAATGACAGTGGTTTAATGAAGTTTAAGAGCTCCATAATTGAGAAACAAAGTGGGCGCAATAAGCAAAAAGTTTGAGGGTTGTCAGCTCACATAATAAAAGTTTTTGGAAATCTCCACGCGGTGTTCCGAACGGTTCAATATTTCCAATTTTGCGGGTCATCTTGTTTTGAAGAGTAATTACTTTATTTATGTTAAATTGATTAATTAGTGGGGTTTAACGTCCCAAGTTCACCATATGATCATGAGAGACGCGGTAGTGGAGGGCGCCGAAAAGTTTGACCACCTGGGGTTTTTTAACGTGCACTCAAATCTGAGTACACGGGCCTTCAACATTTCTGCGTCCATCGGAAATGCAGCCGCCACAGCCGGGATTTGATCCCGCGACCTGCGGGTCAGCAGCCAAGTACCTTAGGCACTAGACCACCGTGGCGGGGCTTCATTTATGTTTGCTCTGGTGGTCATGACCCACACAATGGTACATTATATGTGAAATAAAAAATCAGAACATATTCACGGAATGATTGATCATCAGTGGGGCGAAGTGTCGGTGAATTCGTCTGAGCTTCCGTCCGTGCGTCCGTTCGCCCATACGGGCGCTCGTTTATGCAATCTTTCGTGCGTCCGTCCGTGCGGCCGCCTGTGCTTGCGTCAGTTCGTCCGCCCGTCCGTTCGTCAGTCCCGTATGTCTCTCCAACTGGCCGTCTGCTTGTCTGTCTGTACATCCATGTATCCATCCGTCCATCTGGTGAACACTGAGTACCAGCATCTCGCCTCTTTTTATCATATGTTTATCATATACAAGTACCGCCATCCAGTGGACCATCCAAGGACTAAACGAGAGTATGTGCCACATTTCTGCTGGCAGCGCTTTGTTAACACCGAGAGCGCATCAACGACGCCGTGCTACATTTTTCGTAACATGTGGACATGCGGATATGTGCCCGAGGGCGGGTATGTGCCTCTGGTATTCAAGTATGTGCCACAGGTTACGCACTACGACAACAGGGGAAGCACAAGCCACGCCGTAAGGAGCATCGCCCCTAAAAAGAAATAATATACGTGAAGTCTGACCTTGAGCAGCTAAAATTACAACAAGATAACACTGGCGTTACCGGAGGAAGATTTCACAAAAAAAAACATGTGTCCCAACCAGTGTTTTGTAGGTATAACCAATATATATCGGCACTGATTAAACAACTTAGGGTTGACGGGTAGTGATTACTGCAATTTTCCCACAAAAAATTGATTTGTTTTCATTTGCACTGATTTTAAGCTGCTTCATTATGGATCATGTTGAAATTTTCAAAAATACATAATTTGCTTTGCTTAATGTCATCCAACTTACTGCCATCAACAATTATTGTTGAATCGTCCGCATACATGACGTATTTAACTGTTTTTTCCAGTTGAACAATCTCAGTAATGTAAACATAGAACATCAGCGGGCCACGTATACTGCCTTGCGCTACACAACAAGTGTTGGGCAAGAATGGCAAGCTATTTTTACTATGTAAGCACTTTCGCAATGATTGTTAAGATATAATTTAATTAAAGATTTGCCAACACTACGAATGCCGTTTCATTCTAGTTTGTCTAACAATATATCAGGATTAGGCGCGTCAAGTGAATTGCTGAAACTTAGAAAGACGACGAGTGTTAATTTTTTTCAAAGATATAGAGTACAGCTTTCTTTGATGTGAACAATGCAGTTTCATTGAACTTGCTGCATGTAAAGGCAAACTGCGCACATGTTAGCATAATATGTTTACTCAATAATTTTATAATGCGAACATGAATAATTTTCTCTAAACATTCAGTGAAGACGAGAATGTTTGATAAAGACTTGTAGTTACTTTTATTGTTGTGGTCACCGCCCTTAAATATGGCTGATGCTCGAACACACTCATGGCTTCTGTAAAAAACATCATGTTCGAAAACTAAGTTATAGAACACATACCTTAGTTAACTTAGTAAATGTAAACAGTAGTTAAGTACAATACTAAGCAAATATAACACGTGTTATATTCGTGTGATCTGCAAGTGATCGGCATCAAGCGATTCAGTATTATTTCGATGCTTGAAGACTTAGCATACATTACTTTCGTTTGTTGGGCCGAGAAATATACTTTGTACCATGTTACTGCAGTCAGTAATAAAATACGTTTTATCATTGCACAATATAACTGCATTTATGAAGTCGTTATGAAAAAGATTAGCGAGTGCTGCGGCACCTAAATATTCAGCGCAAAGGTTATAGACTCAGGCAAAGCACTTTTATTATCACGACTGGGTATGGCAACATTTGGCTTCCAGGGGTGGGCCACCTTTCGAAGTGGTGGGTGGAGTTTCCGAGGCCAAGCAATAGCGCGCGTGTTCCGTTGGTAAGTTTTCATTGGTTGCTCTCCGCAAGAGTGAAGTGCACAGGCACAGTTCATTTGTCTTGACTAATGTGGCTAGAGTTTTATTGTGATGTTGCTATAGTGCCCCAAAAAAGCCATCTCCTCGTGTGGCGTTATATTATTAAAGCACCGATGATTTACGGAGTCAAATAGCACTAGTGCAACATGAACACCGGTCACGTGCTCAGCGATAGACGCCCGGGCGTTATCGTCTTCCTCCTCTTCTATACATAATTAAATACTGCGAAATATTGGTAACATTTTGTTTATTTGTTACAGAGAAAGTATTGTGAAATCGGTCTCGGCGCTAGGAAAAGCTGCGTCAATTCGTTAAACTGCGTTTTTTTCCGTTTAGTTTGATGCTTTTCCTTCACAAATAATATGCCTGTTGGCATGAGGCAGTGTTCTTGGAATGAATCAGAATTGCACTTTTGGGAATCAGAACTGCACAACCATTGGGAATCATGCCTCCACTACGGAGACCTCCACTGAGTCACAACAGATGCCTTCTTGAAAAGCTTTCTGCTCTTCACATTTCCGTTTACATCACTGTCTTTCCTTCTTTGAAACGAGCATCTCCAATAGCGCTCACGAATGAAAAAAAATGAGAGAGCAACTGGGTATTAAAGCTAGAATATGTGCTAGAGAGATTCTCCTTTTGAAGCTCACCTCTCTAACCCAACCATGAGAGAAGAAACAGAGCGCGCGAAGTGTAAGAAAATGAGGAAATCAAAGCCGGCTTTATGCGCAGGGGCTTTAATTTCTTTTCTTCGGGTAGAATAAAAGGGTTACGCTGCTCTCGCACAGGACGATAGAGAGCCCTCGTGAGCTACATAGCATGCGTGGTGCTAGCCGTAACAACTGGAAGTTGGAAATGCGCCTTCACACACTTGGCTGAATCAGCCTGAACATTACGAGCGGCCGTCCGACGTGGAAGGAGGAGTAAGGCTGCTGAACTCCAAGAGGTGGTGGAAGCCCATTCACACAGCTCTGCTTTGGCACAAGCGACGTGACATCAATACGTAAAGCCGAATGCGCAGACACTTTTGCGCTAAAGGCAAGAAGTCTCTGGTCTTTTCTTCCTCCAGCCATCTTTTTTTCAGCATTTGGGGTCGTAAGACTGCTATACTGAGCATGTGTGTCTCTGCTTTGAGTGACTCATCAGTTCACTTTCAAAGCTTACCTTGAGAGAGTAAAGCAGACTAACATTGTCTTGTCGTCGGGGGGAATCAGCTGACAGGTGGAGGAAAACTGAACTGGGTACACAGTAGGACATTGAAATGCGCAGCGGTTATCACGAACATGTTTTATGTTTTTACACTGGTGCCTCAATTCGAGGATATCTCTCAAGTTTGTACTGTACGACCATCTATTATTTATAAAAACAATGATATCATTTCAAATGTCTTCACAGTGTAAAAACATTTATGGGTGTTATGAAGCCCTATGTCTTTCTTCATCAAGAGAACAAATCTTTAGGCCCTTGCATTTCCACATAAAGAATTCGAATGCGCTGCAAAGAAAAAACCAACAGCTAGGCCACGTTGTATTTTGAAACTATTAATGGGTCTTTGGGAAGCAGCAGTCGATTTCTTGAGAGCTTGCGTGACGTGAAAGCTTCAGTAAGATGTTCCGTTGGTACTATCTGTGTTAGAAAACAATAAAATTATTACGCAAATAGTTTTCCTTCGTTATCAATACATGGAACTCTGAGAAGTATGAAAAGGATCTCAAGATTTAAAGATGGCCCCTGTTAGACCCTGAGAACGTGAATGTTCATCAGACACCGTACGAGTTGAGGCGGGGGTTTGTTTTCCTATTACTTTATAATAGTGGTCCTAATAATCGCTTTGTTGTCACTGGCAGATAATGATCGGTCCTGCGACTACTTTCAGCAAGGCGAATTCGTTGCCTCCACCCACCAAGGACTTCAGGCTGTTGCTTGGGTGCCTTTTTTCTGTATTCTACTAACTGCAGTCTTAGATTGAACTAAATGAGTTGCTGGGTGGATCTATTTTTTACGTATAAAAACAGCGAACACACGCATCTCCACGCGTGTCTGGGCTGTTGGACGCCACTCGAAGCCTTATTAGGAATCCTAAATCAGCTATTATCTACTCCTCACCTGAATAGCAATTGAAACTGTTCATATTTATATTCCACAAAAAAATGTTTTGAACTAACGGTACATTTCAATGACAATTATATATCTGTTTGACTGTGGGCGGAACGTTTTTTACCTAGAATAGACACCTTGACATTCCTAACTGCGTAATATTTTATCGCCTACAAAATAAAATCGCGTACATTTCTTTGATTATTGTCGGAAACACGAAACCTAATGCAAGTCATTTGATGTGGTGCCGTCAGCATCGACAAAGGATGGGACGAAATCTCACCTTTGCTCTCCTCGTCCAAAGAAAACAACCAGATTTTTAAATAGCTTTTCATTCGTAGAGTAAGTCCTGTTGGAAAGGTTAACAACAACAGACATTGATGCCAATAACAATATAGAAATGTTACTAGTAGTAACTGTAATGTGAATGTTAAGAAAGCAAAGGAGAGGAAAAGGTAACCAAGATATCTTTTCGTCTACTTTTCTTGCCACTGCAGTGACTGACCCTGCCTTTTTTGAAAAATATGCTCGACGCTCAACTAACCGTAATACATGGTCATCGCTCTGTAGTGTTTACAGGGTATATAAGTGTATTTACACGTGGAAGTGTTAGTGAACACTGCTGGTAGCCATGAGAGTGAGGATAGTTGATTCATGTGGGTGACAACAGGATTCGCAGAAGACAACAGTCGAGCCAAACAAGTTCTGCGTTTCCGTAGGTAGACTAGTTATGAGTACCTATGCATAGTAGTTTTGCACCCATCAGTTTCTACCTATTTAAATACTGCCAGTATAAGTATCAACGTGTTGTGAGGTTGAAAAGTAGTAGTATTGTCGCAGGTGTGTCATTTTTCAGTGCTTCCGGGGTCAGCGATGTTTTCTTTAGAAGCGCTGCCATGAGGTTTCAGGAAGACTAGCTTTTTCAAGCCCAGGGTCTCTCTGTATTAGCGGAAGTTTTTTCTCACGCTGACCATTTTGCTCTTTACCCTTCATTTTCTTGTTGCAGCATAGGTTAGCCAACTGGCAATGTTTGAACCACATAATGAATTATATTATTTCTTCATCCTTGGATACTAAACGAAAGTTGGTGAATCATAAGAGCCAATATATATTTTGTTTATTAAGATAATTGAAGGAAGCATGCTGTTAAAGTTATCTATGTTGGTGTACAATAATGACTGAGTATGAACAATCTTTAACCCTTATTTTTTAGACATTATATATTGGTATTATTACATGTGTATGAATTTGCCTATGTATAATAATAAATATGTACGCAGTAACCCAATCATTAGCCTGCTAAACGGCATAGTGTTCCAAGGTGGTGTTTATATATTTGTCTATTTATCCTCCGACTCTGATACTGCCAGTGGTGCCTTGTTCAAATCCTAAGCACTCCCCATGGTTTTACGCATCCATTGAGTAACACATGCTCCGTTGTTTTCGTTAGTTCATTCTTTTTATATATTTTCTTAAAAATTGCTTAAAGAACGTTTTGAAGAGTAGAAGAATATTGTGCTAACATAAAAGGCAAGCAAGATAAATCAAGTAAACACCTCTGAAATCAGGGGTACGTGTCTCCTTTCCAAATTCTGGCACAGTGGATCGATATGCGACTGTTGGGCAACAACAAAAGATTGTTTCCTGTTTATTTCTCCCTTGCACACCAAATGACATAGTTCAATTCACGCCGTTTACGCAAACGCAACAATGGGCGCCTGAACTTTGTTGATGCAGACGGTACACAACAATATCAGCGTACCAGCACCGCCCTTCAGCCAACCAATGGCGTTTATACATGCCACTTCAGGTATCAAAGGTAATATTACATTACTTTACGGAGCTATTAAAGCTGTTTGAAAAAACAAAATTTTGTCATACAATATTAGGTACATTAATATAAATATAATTATAAAAGCAGCAGGCCTGCGCAGTACGCCTAGCACTGTCACAGTTAAAGCTGAAATAGCGGTCTTTCAGCGCATTTTCTTAACACACTTTGAGCAACTGCTACAAGCACACTTACTGGCTACCCACTACGGCATAAGTAATCATAACTTTTGTGCAGTAGGCTGGCATTCACTGTGCTATTATTCATCATTCTACGGAGAATCGTGGTATTCGCTACACACTTGCTGTAATTTTTTCGCACTTTTTTCGTGCAAGTGCCTGAGGAACGATGGAGTATTATGCATGAAGTGGGAATGTGCCACAGGTAATAGGTAATGAAGAACAAGCTTTTTGTATGAGTTGGCTCATTGGACAACACACACTTTACGCAATTCGCATTGTGTGATGTTTGGGTGCATTTTGACGTTTTCAAACGCTTTATTGCTCATATTAACGCGATTATTTCGCCGACGTCAAGCCTTCCTAAGGAAACTCGGCAATGACTTACAAGCAGCAGCATGACTCCGTGGTAGAATACTGGGCTGGCACACATCAGACCTCAGTTCGAATCCCACTGTGTTCAAGTTTGTTTCCTATTTCTTGAAATACTAGTTACGGACACTGGCGGCAGCAGTGGTGGCAGCGAACAACTACGGCGCCACACGTGACCATTGTTCTTTACTAATAGCAGCTTTTGCTGGAATAATGTAAATGTTTGACGACTGTTCTCCAGTAGAAAGCTCACATCTAAAAGTATTTTTTTATTCGTTCATACTTCACGACATCCCGACTGTGCGTTACTGATTTAAAAAAATCTGATTTGTTTCTACTATTGGAAACGCTAAATATTTGTAAGCCCAAAGCATCTGAAAGCGCAATAATTCTAGCTTTGACTTTCTTCTAATTATAACAATGTTGGAGCCGAAACACAGAAGTAGCTCAGGCAATGCACATAATGCCAACGCTAGGGCAGCTGAATCTTGAATCAATCAATAGGCTGGTTTTGTGACGTACAATGTTGAGCAAGTACAGCTCTGTTATCTCAACAAGTGTTAGTGATGTACGACAAACTGTGCTTGTGACGATTTGCGTCTGAAGGATTAACGACAGTACGGAGGCCTTTAGCAGTAAAACATAACGACATAATTCCATATCATATATGATAGCAACACAACACTGCACTTTCTCTTGTCACTTTTCTGAGACGATGATGAATTAGCGAAATTTTAGCCTTCAGGCTGAACGAATCCCCTACAGTGGGATTTTCTGCTGCTTCTTCAAGTATGGTAACATTACTAACGTTCAGGATAACTTTACCTTAGCTGCTAGAAAAATATATCGAGTACAAAAAAATTACCTATAACATGCGCATCTCTCGAGGAGAAAAATTGGAAGATTTATTTCAATTATTGCAAATGTGAAATAGGTGAGGTTTTCACCGTTGTGTAACACTGGTCGATTCTCATTGATTATTATTCAAAAGGAATAAAATAAAAAATCGCAAGATCCGATATACATTGTTACTCCTAACGTGAGATTGTCAGCAGGTCAGTCCATCAGGTGAAAGGCCTGTACGCGAAAACAGTAAAAACAAACAATATGCATGTGCACATAGAAAAACAAAACAAAAGTTATGTAAAACACGTCGAAGGGCATTGTATCAGATAAACAGAATAAATTATTCGTATGATCCTTGCCTCAGACGTTCGATCGTCATTGGCCGTTGATAATGTAACTGCGTCACTAAGTTGTTAAATCCACAAAAATGTACTGAAGAAATGATTGATATGTGGGGTTTAACGTCCCAAAACCACCATATGATTATGAGAGACGCCGTAGTGGAGGGCTCCGGAAATTTCGACCACCTGGGGTTCTTTAACGTGCGCCCAAATCTGAGCACACGGGCTTACAATATTTCCGCCTCCATCGGAAATGCAGCCGCCGCAGCCGGGATTCGAACCCACGACCTGCGGGTCAGCAGCCGAGTACCTTAGCCACTAGACCACCGCGGCGGGGCATACCGAAGAAAACAATGCCTTGTGCGATGTGTTTCTTACTTCATGCGGACAAATCAGCATGATTACCCCCGAAAAACAAATTACATCTTCTTCCGCTAAAGAGGACCACGTCCACATACGAAGCAGCTGGTGCTAATGCTTACTTTGGCGTTGACGCCGATGCTGGCGCTCCTCGAAATGTTGCTCGGGAGATAAACCTGGTGAGGCGCAAAGCACGCAGTGATAAACCAGTGTTTTCTACTGGAACATGTCAACTGCTGCTAATTGGCAATGAGAGATAGAAAACTTCAATGAGACAGAGAGACCCGCAGCCCGCTTTTATTTCGATGCAATATTGTAGACACTCATGGCTGATTTTTGCCGTCACCAACGCCGTCACGTTCAGGATATACATAAAGATGTTTAAATGTTCAAAACGCACAAGAAAAAAAAACACAGAAGGAAAATTCGAAGACAGAACTTGAACAGCGACTCCTCGCTCTTCAGCGCTCTGCGTTAACCAACTAGTCCGCGCCACTCATGCTGTGCCTCTGAATAACGGCGAGCTATATATATACATCAATGACCACTAATTTACTGTCAATGAGCTTGAAATAAACATTATATTCGTTCAAGAATGTTTTCTTGAAGACCACATACAGTAAATAAAATGTTTCTTCATATTAACCACTTGTTTCATGGCCAATACTTCGTGGTTTGTGGGCGCCATATGTCAAGGAACAAGCAAGCAAGCTTATTCCGACCATCCAGCTACTTGTGGTGTCGACGCCCACAGTGTGCACCAATTTCAGCTGCAACATTTGGGTGAAGTGCATTGGAACTGTACTCCTAGCTACCGTCACCGGCATCGTCAATGTCGACTGACATCGAGGAAATAAAAGCCGGACAAACGCCGGGAAAACGTTGTACCTGGCTCGACCTTTGTGAGGCCACCACGTATTGTACAAATAACATACGTTTCTTAATCTTTGCGCCACCTAGCGTGATTGCGCATAGCTGATTGCGCACTATTCTTTTTCGGTGTGCTTACATCTGTCCATGAATTCGCCCTCGCGCTGTGAACTGAAGTTTGAATATTTAGTTCTATTACGATGTGCGTACGAAACATATGAATTGACAACAATGATGGTGCCATAAAAGATGCATAGAAGTTGCTTCGAATGAATTCCTAGTTATTACACTTGTTTAATTATTAACTTCAAAATACACAAAGTAATGTAAATGAGAATTTATCAATTGACATAAAAGCAAACAAGAAGAAAAGTTTAAAACACACAAAAGTTAGGTTAGCAACCACGACAACAGATGAAGTACTGCATTTTTAGGAATGTAACGTGTATTATTGCATAATTCAGGCCTAGGTTTATTAGGTAGGAGGGAAGACCTTAGCGAAATGTTTGAAACCGTATAGCATGTGTGTGGTTACTGAACTACTCAATCTTCCTTGTATCGCTTTAGGAAAGATAATAACTTGATTAGACGGCTCGATACGTTGTGGATATGTGTACCATTGTACAAAGTTTCAACTTCAAAAGAATGCATTAGACGACACTTGTAAACGGTCTATTCAGATAATTTGGTTTTCTGAAAGAAATCGTCCGTAGGAAACATGTAACCTTCATGGTGAGCTTAAGTGATTGGGGTTTCACTCCGAAAGCGCGTTGACCTCGGGTTCAGTTACTGCACCTTCATTTCTTACTGACAAGTTGGTCTGTGCAAATTTCCTGATGGCTTTTCGCTGCAAAGGTTCGTTGTAAATCTAAAATCTTTAGCTTTGCTGTCATCTTGCTTGGTGCCACGAAACTGATTCGCAACATTTGACGGTGTTGAATTGGGCAATTTAGATTTTTTGAAACAAATATTAATTTCAGCCTATCTTCATAGCGCATAGATTCTTCACTTTTCGCGATATATTAGCTGCTGCTCAGCTGATTTATCGAGCAAATAAGTTATTTTCGGTAATCACGGCTGGAAGAAGTAGACAATGCCACATAAATTCGGTTTATTCACTGTCAAAAGGCCGCATTATGTGCTATGTTGTCCTGTAATTGTCGGTCTGTTGGAAAACATGACACTTAAGCGCAGTCGCTTGCTCGCGGGTCCCTCTGCTTGCGTATTTGACAGAAAAGGCCGCGCGACTATCTGTTTATTTGGCTGATGTGTTAACACTACCGCGCGAATACCGATCCAATGTGCAGTGCTTAGTGGGTGCCGGAAGTCATGGCGTTCTTACAATAATAAATACGCGTAAAATGACTCGACGAACCGATGAGCCTGTCTGGAGTGAGCCGACGACAGTAATTATCTATAAGTAGTGCCGACTAGGTAATAAGAGTACTTCACTTCGGATGGTTGAGCACGACGCCGTGATGACCCTGATTATTCATAGTTTCGGACGAGCACGTTTTTCTACTCGAACGCGCAGCTGAGTAGCTAAGCTCTTTTCCTTGTATGATGTCACGGTTGGTCTGCTTTCATAGGCAGGCCTTGTCAAGTGGGCTGATGTAATATAAGGAAAACAAGGCATAAAAACAAAAAATAAAAGCATTAGTAAGCAGTACACGCACGCACACACATGCACGCGCCCACATAGACACTCGAGCACGCGTACGCATACGCAATAACAAAGAACAAAAAAGAGGTTGCTCGGTCTGTAGAGCGCAACAAATTTATTCCCTGCTAAGCTCGCCACATTTTCGACGGAGAAAATGCCAGAGGCCCCTGCACTTAAAATCGGCTGCATTAAAAAAACCCAGGTGATCAAAATTTCCGAAGCCCTTCATTAGCGCCTCTCATATAGTCATAGTGTGGTTTGGGCATGTTAAAACCTAACTGTTATTAGTAATAAATTTTTCAGAGCTTTATATTGATTTCGATATGACATCGCTCGGTATAAAAAAAAAGGGGGCCAAAGTAGATGTGCCCTAGAGAAGAAATAAAGAAGAATAACCAAAAAAGGCAACTAAGTGTAGTCGTAGCGCCCTCTCTTGGTGCCTGTATGTCTTTCACAAGGAAACCATACTCAGGTTTGCAATTAAGAGAATGTTATTCTGCGGTAAAAACAAACGTAAAAACATAAAGAACCTGTGATGCGAAAAATAATACCCAAGCTCTCACGACTCCCAAGCTGTCGGTAGCTCAAATGTTTTTTCAAACGATATTTGACTATGAATAAGTGTATGATATATAGTGACCCAGTATTATTCATATGCAGTGTCTCGCAGAAGTTCTTGTCTAAAGGTGGCTCTTTGTATATTCGTATTAGCACTGGCCACGCGGGAACTCTGCATACCATGGTATTTAGAGACGGCTTAATGCTCTCCCGTAGTAGAGTACATAAGGTTCTTTATATTGTCAGTAATTTTTCTAAACACATCCATTAGAAGTACAGAGATATATTTCATCCCGCTATTGCTTCCATATTGTTGAGATGAGCCCACAATGTCTCAAAGTTGCAGTTGTGTTGCACACCCAGTAACATCAGGGAATTATCTTGGAGAATTTTTTTGGAGAACACAATTAAAATGCAAAAAATATACATCTCCATACGCCGGTTGAAAATGCAATAAAGAATAAGCGCCTCAGTGTATATTGTAAAGTCAAATCAAAAGAATTACGCGAAAATTCAGTCCAGTCGGAAAAAATCAGGTGAAGTCGCGCGCGAACATAGACATTTGGGTGGTGCATTTCTTTTCGTAGGGTAGAAAAAATTTTACAAGAACGACAAATTGCAGCCGTATAAACTCAGACGCACGATTCCCATAACGTAATGAGTGATGCGTGTCGGATATTCTCGCAACTTCGCTTGAAACAAGGCGCCAAAATATTCAATGAGTTTTGGCGACTTCTTTAGGAAGCGAAAAAAACAGTAGAGTGATGTAGAAATGAAAATTAAGTTCGACAGGAATTAAAAGGCTTGAAGCAAAACAGTACTGGCAATTATTAAGCGCCTAGTGTCTGTATAACAGGCGAGGAGTGTGTTATCCTGCACTTCAAACAACCACAGCAGCAAACATTCTTTGGTTTTCGTCAAGTTTCACAGTATGGCCATCAAACATTTCGTCGGCGGCTCTGGCCAACAATATCTTTGTCCTTCCTCACTTGTACACCTCCTCTGTTTCGTCCACTTATCTCGGTTAGTTTGCTTCTTTCGAGTCTGTGCCTTTCTTTCTTGCTTCTGTTTTTGCCCTGGAGAAGCGCAAAGACATCGCCCGCATTTTTGGGCGCATGGTTTACAAAAAAGACAGCAAATTCAGAGCCATAGCAGCTGGTAGACGCTCATGGCATAGGCGTTCCTATAACCAGCTGCTTCCTCGCCTATATTTTCTTTCTTTCTCTTTCTGTGTCTTACACGGCACGGCATTATTTTTTTTGGTATCTCTAGTCTGTAAGGTATTGTATGCGATTCAACTTTTTTGCGAATGGAAGTCACATGCTCGCTATTGTCACTAACTGAGTAAGGAACAGAGGCAATACTCAGATGGTACTGTGGTGCATCCGTAAATTAAGATTGTTTGGATATTTTGTTTCTCAGTCGACATACAACAGTTTAGGCAGCGATCAATCAGAGATATATATCTAGATTTCTAACATGGTCATGATAGTACAATCTCTGTGTGTCCTGAAGACAAGGCTCTGAAAGTTTCAAAGTAGTAGAGATGATTTTCTGTTCCTGAGATAGGTGTCTGAGTTGTGCGTGTGTTTCTTTTATAAAGCGAAGCATTAAGTACGTGAATAAAGCTGTTGGTTTGCGATGTTTGGTAACATAATAAGACTGTTTCTAAGTTGTAGTCTAAATCTATTGTAAAGAGAGTTCAATAAAAAAATGACCATACCTAACGACCTTTTTCACATCTTTGCCGGTCATGGAGGCTGCGTAATATATTAATTCCTCTGCAGCGAAAACTAATGCGATTCATTTTAGCCTACAAGAAATCACTTTATTGGCGAAGACTGCCTCTCAGACAAGCGAAAATCTCCTGATTACTTAATTTTCTTCAACTTCATAATTTCCCCACTTCATCACTCATTGGTGTAGGTTTCTTTCTGAAATATTGTGTCTGAATTTTGGTATACAAGCAGTTCTCTCTTCTACATTAGGTGACGTGAAAGACAAAGGTATCGATTTGAAATCAGTGATAATAGCTTTTTAATATATAAAAAAGAAAGACCAGTGCATGTGCTCATAGCAACACATAAAGTATCCAGTTATATGAGTATTACTTAGGAATAGAAATCAGGGTCACTTAGGAAGTGTTTTGTTTTCGCAAAGGGTGCGCAAACCACTTTAACATCACAACATGAACACAATCTCACTAGTTTGCTACTTTTAACCAGTTTTTATTATGTTTTACCAGTTATTTAGTTATAAGTAAATACTAGTTTTACTAATTGCTTGAAATGGATGCTACACACAATAAATTGTGCCAGCAGTGTCATTTATAAAAAGAGGCAAACATCCGGGGTGCTGTGTAGAAAAACCCGAGTTTCGGTTGAACTCGGCATCTTTCTAGCTCTGGTGACATCTCTTTTTTATTCTTCGGTACATGGTGTTCCTGAGTGATCACGTGTTTTCGCGCATCCTCTTTTTTTGCCTGTGTTCTTCGATAGGCATGTGATCTTATCTTTTAGATGCGAAGCAGCTCTGTGAAGCTCTGTGACTAGCCTGTGTAACGCTGTCCATGCGTGTCTCCTTGCTAACGAGCCGCACCGTGCTCCTATCACATCAGTTGCGGAGACGATGACACCCAGGTCAATACGCAGCGCGTTGACCGTAGTGACACTACGAGAAATATTCGAAACGATATGTGGAATTAGTGCATTCTGTTGCCTGAACATAAAAATGAAAATTGATAAAAATCATCATCATCATCATCATCATCATCATCATCAGCCTGACTACGTCCACTGCAGGACAAAGACCTCTCCCATGTTCCGCCAGTTAACCCGGTCCTGTGCTTGCTGCTGCCAATTTATACCCGCAAACTTCTTAATCTCATCTGCCCACGTAACCTTCTGTCTCCCCCTAACCCGCTTCCCTTCTCTGGGAATCCAGTCAGTTACCCTTAATGCCCAGCGGTTATCCTGTCTACGCGTAACATGCCCTGCCCATGTCCAATTTTTCTTCTTGATTTCAGCTATGATATCCTTAACCCCCGTTTGTTCCCTAATCCACTCTGCTCTCTTCTTGTCTCTTAAGGTTACACCTACCATTTTTCTTTCCATTGCTCGCTGCGTCGTCCTCAATTTAAGCTGAACCCTCTTTGTAAGTCTCCAGGTTTCTGCTCCGTAGCTAAGTACCGGCAAGATACAGCTGTTATATACCTTCCTCTTGAGGGATAGTGGCAATCTACCTGTCGTAATTTGAGAGTGCTTGCCGAATGTGCTCCACCCCATTCTCATTCTTCTAGTTACTTCAATCTCGTGGTTCGGCTCTGCGGTTATTACCTGCCCTAAGTTGACATAGTCTTTTACAACTTCAAGTGCACTATTACCTATCTCGAAGCGCTGCTCCTTGCCGAGGTTGTTGTACAATACTTTCGTTTTCTTCAGATTAATTTTAAGACCCCCCTTTCTGCTGTCCTTGTCTAACTCCGTAATCATGAGTTGCAATGCGTCCCCCGAGTTACTCAGCAATGCAATGTCATCGGCGAAGCGCAGGTTACTAAGGTATTCTCCATTGACTCTTATCCCTAACTGTTCCCATTCTAGGCTTCTGAAAACCTCCTGTAAGCACGCGGCAAATAGCATTGGGGAAATTGTGTCCCCCTGCCTTACACCCTTCCTGATTGGTATTCTGTTGCTTTCTTTATGAAGCACTATGGTAGCAGTTTATCCCCTGTAGATTTCTTCCAGAATGTTTATTTATACTTCATCTACGCCCTGATTCCACAGTGTTTGCATGACGGCTGATATTTCTACTGAATCAAACGCCTTCTCGTAATCTATGAAGGCTATGTATAGTGGTTGGTTATACTATGAACATTTATCTATTACCTGATTGATAGTATGAATGTGGTCAATTGTTGAGTAGCCTGTTCGAAATCCTGCTTGTTCCTTTGGTTGATTGAATTCTAATGTTTTGTTTACTCTGTTAGCAATTACCTTTGTAAATAGCTTGTATACTACAGAGAGCAAGCTGATCGGCCTGTAATTCTTCAAGTCCTTGTCATCTCTTTTCTTATGTATTAAGATGATCTTAGCGTTCTTCCAAGACTCTGGTACTCTTCCCGTCAGGAGACACCTCGTAAACAGGGTGGCTAGTTTTCTAACACAATGTGCCCTCCATCTTTCAGCAGATCTGATGTTACCTGATCCTCACCAGCAGCTTTGCCCCTTTGCATGCTCTTCAAAGCTTTTCTGACTTCTTCTATCATTACTGGTGGGGTGTAATCTGGGTTACTGCTAGTTTTTATAGTATTAAGGTCGTGGTTGTCTCGGCTACTATACAGATCTCTGTAAAACTTCTCCGCTATTTTAACTATCCTATCCATATTGGTAGTTATTTTGCCTTCTTTGTCCCTTAGTGCATACATCCGACTTTTGCCTATCCCAAGTTCCCTCTTCAATGCTTTGACACTTCCTCCGTTTTTCAAAGCGTGTTCAATTCTCTCCATGTTATACCTTCTTACATCGCATACCTTACGTCTATTAATCAACTTCGAAAGCTCTGCTAGTTTTATTTTGTCTATTGTACTTGACACTTTCATGATTTGACGCTTCTTAATTAGGTTCTTCGTTTCCTGGGAAAGCTTGCCAGTGTCCTGTCTAACTACCCTGCCTCCAACTTTCACTGCACACTCCGTAATGATACTCGTCAGATTATCATTCATTGTATCTACGCTAAGGTTGGTTTCCTCACTAAGAGCCGAGTACCTGTTCTGCAGCGACACTCTGAATTCCTGTACTTTCCCTCTCAGTGCTATCTGATTGATTGGTTTTTGCGTATCAGTTTCTGTCGTTCCTTCTTCAAGTCTAGGCGAATTCGAGACCGTACCATTCTATGGTCACTGCATCGTACCTTGCCAATCACTTCCATATCCTGCACGATACCAGGGTGTGCACTCATTATAAAGTCTATTTTGTTCTTATTTTCGCCATAAGGGCTCCTCCATGTCCACTTGCGGTTTTCTCGTTTTCGGTAGAAGGTATTCAAAATCCGTAAATTATTGCGTTCTGCGAATTCTACTAGTAGCTCTCCTCTGGCGTTTCTAGTACCGATGCCATAATCTCCTACTGCCTGGTCTCCAGCCTGCTTCTTCCCTAGCTTTGCATTAAAGTCGCCCATCACTATAGTATACTGTGGTTTTACCTTACTCATTGCCGATTCCACGTCTTCATAGAAGCTTTCAACTGAAGCGTCATCATGGCTGGATGTAGGCGCATAAGCCTGTACTACCTTCATCTTGTATCTTTATTCAGTTTAATTACGATACCTACGTCCCTTTCATTATTGCTATAGTATTCCTCTATGTTGCCAGCTATGTTTCTGTGAATTAGAAACCCCACTCCCAGTTATCTTCTGGCTGCCAAGCCCCTGTAGCAAAAAACGTGCCCATTCTGTAGCACCGTATAGGCCTCATCTGTCCTCCTAACCTCACTGAGCCCTATTATATCCCATTTAACACCCTCTAGCTCCTCGAATAGTACAGCTAGACTTCCCTCACTAGATAAGGTTCTAGCGTTTAAACGTTGCCAAGTTCAGGTTCCAATGGCGGCCTGTCCGGATCCAGAGATTCTTAGCACCCTCTGCTGCGTTGCAGATCTGACCGCCGCCGTGGTCAGTTGCTTCGCAGCTGCTGGGGACTGAGGGCCGTGAGTTATTTGACGTAAGCATGTGGGAGGTAGTGGCCAGATACTGCACCAGGGTGGCCAATCCTTCTCTGGTGAGGGAGCGCGTTCTCGGCGGTGTTTGCCGGTGAGGCCGCACCCCAGGCCTCTTAATGCAGTTCCATCAACACGCGGATTTTTTTTAATCCGGTTGGAACTGCGCGGTACCGGGATTCGAACCACGGACCTCTTGCATGCGAGGCGGATGCTCTAACCACTACGCCATCGCCGCAGCTGTCATCAAATATGTCAAAAAGGTTGACATATTTGTATGTACATATTTGTACATATTTTAAGTGGTGATAACAAATTTCCCGTGCTTACGAGGTTACGGGATTTACACCACCGATTTCGTCGCAACAAGGTTCAATTGTAACTCGCATTAGGAACACCCACTGAGCAGTTAGAATTCCCGCCTTTCTGTAAAATTCACAGAAGATAAACATACTAGTTTCGGAAGGGACAACTGGCACTTTGCAGTTACCTCAAATGATGAACAAGTGATTGTTTGCAGGAGAAAACAGTGCTTCTTGCGCTACAAAAACCACAATGTGGGGCATCAAATGATGCTTTTGCACCATTAGTGCAGCTACGCTTAAACCTTTATATGCAAAAGGTGAAAGTAATGCCAGATACTCTAGCTCCAGATGCAAAGCTTTGATCTAGTGTCTGGTAAGTCACAGTAGACCTGACCCAACTGGAAAAAAATAATAACAAATAGATTTTAAAAATGTAGAAACAAGTCTTTAGAAAGCACCAGCGACGTAGACAGTCCCTTTTCATATCTAATGGGCAGGAGCTAATCTTCAGGCCAATAAGCATTTAAAACAGAGTTAAGTAATGAACCTGCTTCTAAATGTTCCAGCAGCCAGTAGGAGGGGCAAAAAACTGGAATCCAAAACGAAACTGACAAGCAACTCTGCACCAATGAAAAATGCATCGTCTGCGTTACGACAAACTCGCGCATGTCATAGAAAAACATAGCCTATCCCAATTGCTGCAGTTAAAATTGTAATTAAAAAAAGAAGTAATATATTACCTTTAGTTTTCTTCCTTCTTTAAGTTAAGATCACAAAGATGCATTTCGATTCGATTGGGTCAAATCGGATATTTCCACCAGTTCCCTTACGAGTGCAACTTAATGACATATAAATAAAAATAATGATAAAATAATAGAACATACAAAGGAAATGTGTGCGTGTTCTTATTTTTTCCTTGAAATCGAGTTTGTTGTGAGACTAAGGCCCGTATTCACAAACGCTCCTCGACTCGACCCTTCACTCGAAACGCTCCTTAAGTGGCGTTTTCCCATTCACAAACCGCCCTTCACTTGAAACGCTTCCTTCACTTGAGAAAATCTTGAACGTTTCCTCGAGATTGTCAAGGAAGCGATCAAGCTACCTTGAATTGTCCCTTGAGTGAAATATTTGCGCCAACATGGCGTCCATGGCGGAGCCTGTCTCGCTTTGACGGCGTTGATCGATTAATTTGTCTGCCACCGCCACATTCTTTCGACAATGACGGTGCGCGTTTACTACGGAGCTGTCTTCGAACGGTTCAGCAACGGCTACTGTGGCGCCGCGACAAGCGGGCGTGGTGTCAAGAGGAGCACTCACCAGTGCCGTGATGTGTTGCATTCCGTGCATGAGCCAGTGGATTACCTGCCTTCGGGTGTACGTATACTCCTCGTGCAAGTGCTTCATGATTTACTGCGGATTCCAGTGCTTTGAAGTGTTTTGATGAAGCTCGCACAGCGCATCAGTTCAAGCGTGGTGCGAAAGCTAGACAAGCAAGCGGCATAGTAAACTTTTGATGCGCTGGGTTCACCGTATTTTAGAGTGGCTTCCTCTCCGGTGAACCTTTGCTGCCCTAGCCGAAATTTACGACGAAGCACACCTCCGTTAGACGACCATCTGTACCAATGAGGAGGTAAGTTCTCCTGTGTTTTTTTTTTATTTTTTTCCTACTTCGGTGAGATAACTATTAAAGACAGTTTAGGCAAAGCACAACACAATACATTGGGTGCAATGAGTGTGCTGCTGTAGCTACTACGCGTGAAACATAGCTTACTTATACAGTGTCTATGCAGCTCACAATACCAGTGAACAACCAAGTACACATTTAGGGGAGTAAGCAGATGATCGTGCTCTGTGAAACCTGCATGTGTGCAAACGTGCTTCGAGTGTCGTATGAAAACGCAAACATATGAAATATAAATACAGCAGATACATAATGAGATTGTTTTTTTATATTGTAACCCCATTCCTACCCCCCGAAGAAGAATTGCTGGCTATGGCACTGATTCGTGCAATTAGATATTGAAATTATATGCCCATATGCCTGGTCAGCTGCCCAAGTGCCTGTGCCTAACATGTGTAAAAATAGTCAAAGCTCAATACTTCAACCATGTCTGTTCTTGAATGCGAGACATACTAATGAATGTGTGCACCGCTAGAATTAAAGAAAGATGCGGCTTTTGTATCCAAGCTATTACGTTTTTCTAATATTTTTTCTTGCCTCCTTTGTGCAGGGGTCCAGCTGCCGACAGAAGAACACAGAAAAGGCCTCCTAAAATCTGCCGTATTATCAATGCATTGCAGAGTTTGCACGACTGTATACAAAAGCTCAAAAACAGCAGTGAATGCGTGCAGCTACACTGCATTAGGCGCGCTATGGTGTCTACTTCCTTATTCCCATTTATGATGTCCTCCGAGCTCGTACTTTATCTTTATCTTTATCGTACTTTATATATGTTTGATTGATGAACACTTTTCAGTTGCATTCTTAAGTTTGCCACGTTGCTCCTCATCAGCCACATGTAATAAAGGTCCACTTGCCATTCACAACTTCTGTTTTGTTCATTTATCAATACATAATTATCCTCGTGTTTGTCTTTTCATGATGAGACAGGACTGCAAAAACAACTTTTCTGATTCTACAGGAAAGCAGTTCTTGGAAAATTAAACTTGTTTTATATAAAGCAGCACCACTCCTCTTCCACGGAACTGAGATGACGTGGTTCTAACTGGTAGACTTGCTAATGATGCAGCAATAGCGAATATTTTACTTACAGGGTTCTGACCAGATGTATCCGCGATGACTGCAATACTCATGCGCATTTTTCATTGCTTTGTTGCACTGGTTTTCAATAAATCAGCAGAATAATATACGCTGCTCTTGACGATACTTTCTCGAAGGTTGAGAGAACCCACAGGATAGTTTTTAAAACAGAACAGGGCCAAAAGTCAGACGCGGCTTTAATTCTATGATTTCCAAAAAAAAAAAACATTCCCTATAATTTATGTTGTGCCGAGGCTTTGAAATGCAGCACAGACACCACGATCTTTTCAACAGGGATTTCCAGTAGTTATATTGCAAATAAAATCCGACACATTAGTGCGAAGGTCATTCATGCACTAACGAATGTGCTTCTGAGCATGCAGATGAAGGAGACGGGAAAAAATTTAAGACGTTGCTGCTGTGTGAACTTGGAGACGGAAGCTACACAAATTCAAAGGTTACGTCTATGCGAATCTGTCAAATTAGACGCATCCACAAATGCAGGGCAAATAGAAAAACAATGCAAAAACAATAACGTTTTTCTTGGAAGCTGAAAATGTTAAAGTTGACACACACACACACACACACACACACACACACACACACACACACACACACACACACACACACACACACACACACACACACACACACACACACACACACACACACACACACACACACACACACACACACACACACACACACACACCACACACACACACACACACACACACACACACACACACACACACACAAGTCCCTGTTAACCGACTATATATGTTGCTAAATGAAGAGAACAACTTTAAAATGCATTTTTCGCCAATAGTGAAAGAAAGGCACACGATTGCTTTTCTTAACTTGCGTAGCAGTCAAATTTGAATGCGCAGCCACGAGTATAACATGCCTAGTTTTTAACGCTACCCTGGTATAACCTTGAATATCAGTTACGAGCATAGTCTTTCAAATTTCCTATTATACGCAGAGGAACAACTACGAAAGCGCCACGGTGAAATTCGCAGTAAATGAGAAAAATAAACATTGCACAGGCCCCTTAAATTAGGAACTGTGCACCTTCTCCCGTAGCGAGAACGAATTTACGTAGGAGTAATCCTTATACGTATTGCGGTGGTGAATGCTAAAAGCACGCCAATATAATGTGATATATAGTAAAAAATACTCATTCCAACGCGTTATACATTCGGTGGCTAGATTAGTGATCAGAAGGTTCTCAGTAAAGCGAAAGTAAACAAAGCAAGAAACCATCTCTTGCGCTTCCTGTCATCGCTCACGTAGTTCGTTAGTCACCCCGACGAAAGTAGACCCCGACGAAAGTAGGCTCTCGAACGACACACACGCAAACACTACCGTAAATATAAACTGCAATTAATACACGCATACAAGACGCAATAAACTAAGCAGGTAGACACGTTCAGCAGCAGACAAAATGCCATCAGCTGTTCATTCAGCTGCCTGGGTGCGACTGTTGCCAGACTTGAAGCAGGGTTTCGCTAACTCTATAAGCACAAGGCTTAGGGAAACAACACTACCACTCTAAGTGCACGTATTTTGTTGTAATGTCAATTAAGAAAAAAGAATAACTAGAAAAAGCGTGTTTTTAATGTATAGAGATAGGCAATTCTTAACCACAATTGCGAACACTCTCGTTATCAGGCGCTTTTCTCGGCGCATCCAGTTCACTCAAGTGAAGGGAGCTTTTCCAAGGCCTCCCTTGGCGAAGGAAGTGTGGAGGAGCGTTCAATGAAACGCAGCGGCCCCTTGAGTGGAGGAGCACGCTCCAACTCGACTTTGTCAAGACGAGGGGAGCCCTTGAGTGAATTAGCGTTTGTGAATACGGGCCTAAGATGCTCTCATTTCAATTGCGTTTGTGTTCTAGTCATTGCCGCGTAGTGCCAGCGCTAGCTCTGAACACGCTAGCAGTGTACTTAGGACATCTTTCCTTACAAACGTTCTAAGGGTACGAGTAACTGCGTCGGGTTAAGAATACAAGATCTATGCCAGCCGCTCCAAACATGCGGGATGGAGGATCCATCCCATATAAACAGACAGTATACTTTTCGAAACGCCGGCTTGGGCATGCCTGGCTTGGGCATACCATGCACACAGAGTTTAACCTCGCGTGTGCCTGACGCCTTGATGTGCCTGTTTCAAGTGATCTTCGGGTTCCGAGTAGCTCCATTACCCAAGAAGGGAGGAAAGGAATTTGAGTTGCGATCAGCACAGCTTTCAAGCTCACCTACCACCTTCCTGTTTCGTAGCCCATAATGAACAAATTAAAAAGCTCTTGTGGCACAAATGCATTCATTCGACACGCAACAACTTTCTGCGTATGAATGAAATTTTCATGGGACTCCATGAGGTGCTCTTCAGAAGTAAAACAAATAAAAAAAGGCATGTTCACAGGTGATTTCCTTTTCGAATGATTCTCTGTTTTCCTCTGACCATACTACAATGATTAATTTCGTTCTCTATATTGCTGCTTGTGCACAGAGGCTCCTGTTCCTTGCACCGCACCACACCCAGGTCTTCAAGCAGGTGCATCATTTCTTTAGGAACACTGGAAAAGCTACCCGCCACGTTCTCGGCCACGAACTCTGCTCTCCACTTCTTTCCGTTTTCTCATCTCACCCTTGACTTTCAATTACTGGTGGGACGTGCTGCCATTTAGCGTTGCAGAAAAAGCGTATTTTGCTCTCCTCCCCTAGATACAACTGCTCGCGCTATGTCAGTGCAATGGAATAAAGTGGCCAGCGCGTTTAATTTCACTGCTGCTTGTGGTTGTTTTCCGAGAGCTTCAACTGGAGATAGCAATGTCGTTACATTCTATAGAGCTGCAAGACGTCAATTTTTTCCATAACATTCTTTGCGGTCTGAAACTATACGCGAAAGCAAATTTTAACACAAATATTGCTGATTGTGGTTTTAAAATATTCATAAATGGGCCCTAGAACTCGATAAAAGCCATACTTGACATCTGATTCAAGCTCATCTATCAAACAGGCACAATAGGAACGCAAGAAACATAATAGGCAACATCCACAACAGCCGAGCTTTATGCAATACTCTGTGCTTTACGCTTCATTAGTTTACAGCTAGGTCCACTTCTAAGGGTAGTTATCAGTAACTCTCAGTACTGATTAGTTTCTTTTAAAAGAGTCAGCTTGGACAACAAAGCTAGTGAGCTCGCATATGAATTACAGAGGACTTACGCTATAGCAAAAGATTTAAACCACACCATTATGTTCCAGTAGGTACCCAGCCACTGTAAAATCACAAGCAACGACATGGCTGATCGCATGGCACATGCAGCGCATTAGGTAAATAATATATCACGCTACCGCTGTTGATGAGCGATGCATGATGTCTAATAAATGGGCTGATCTTTCAAATGTCAATGAAAACCTGGTTAAATATGTAGCGAAAAACTCTAAGTTATATAGCATTGATTCCGGTATAGAATTTATTATTCCGTTAAAGGTTAGCTGATCGGTCGAAACAGTCATTCATAGACTTCGGCTTAGTACGGCCTACACAAGCTCCTCCTTGTATGGAATAAGGAAAGGTAGCAGTCCTACCTGCTCATGTGGAGAAGCTCAAGAAGATGTGGAGCACATTCTTCTTATTGTGAAAGGTATGTAAGACCTTGAAAGAAACTTTTACAAAAGCTAAAATATAAGGAGCTATAAGGCGCTATAAGGATCTTCGCCCTGTGCTCGTGTTCCCTGGTTTAGTCATTAGCGTCTCAGGGCGTCCCTGGGCTGGCGGACGCCCGTAATGGCAAGACAGCCCCCGGAGAAGGCGCTAGCCTTCAACGTAGTCGTCCCCGAGGGGACTAGTCCTGAAGACGTCGTTGACGCGGCGTCTTCAATAGTAGGAATCGAAGAGGTCTACTGTGTACAGCACTTTGAAAGCTGGAATTACCAAGTCACCGTTAACAGTGAGGCCGCTCTGGCTCAAATCGTCGACGCGTCCCACCTCATCATCAGAGGAGAGCGCGTTGCTGTCGTACCCTTGGGACCCCAAGTCACTCAAGTCACCGTTATAATAATAATAATAATAATAATAATAATAATAATAATTTTTATTTCCATCAGCGATGGAGGAGACTGCGGGTAAAAGTTGCTTGAAAGCACAAGCAACTTGACAGAGGCCCGCAGCCACCCCTACAGTGCAGGCAGCGATGGCAAACATTCACATAAAGAGAAAAAAGAAAATCACAAGAAACACATATTGGGAATACAGATATGTCTAAAAAAAACACATCAGTAAGGAAGAATGAAAAAAAAGCAATATTTTACACTATTTACTATGTTAGCATGAATTGATGAAATGCTCGCGCAGTGTTCGTGCAGGAGTTATTTTCAATTCAATGTGTAATTTATGAAATGAATTTAAAAGGGTTGGCAGCGTGTATGATAGCTTCTGCATAGAATAGCTTGTCCGCGCAGTGACCACCTTCCACTGTTCTATGTAACGAGTGCCGTATGAATGGGTGTTTTTGGCAAGATGAGATAACTCGTGGAAAAACTTTAGGTTTTCTTTTATCTCTCGTTTGAACGCTATACTTAACTTCCTGCCGTGCCGCGTCCCCAGCGAGGTCCTCGCGCAAGCATTGTCTCCCTATGGGAAGGTGCTGTACATCAGCAGAGGACTCATGGGATCGCGCCCAACCGTGACCACTGTGACGTGATTCGTCCGGATGAAAATGAAGACATCGTCGCCGGTGCCCAACTACCTCAAGGTCGCTGGCCATCGAGTGAACTGTGACTATAAAGGGATCCAGCGAGTGTGCCGTCGATGTGGAGGGAACTTCCGCATGAGTTGCACAGCTCCGTTTTGTGGAAGGTGCGGCGTTTACGGCCACGACGGGAAGGGTTGCTCGCTGCCGTGTCGCCTGCACCATCAGGCCGTCGTATTCCAAGGCGGCCTTCAAGAATTACCCGCCACTTCAATCAGGCAAGAATAAGGACGTCGTATCATTGACGCTATGCCCGTATGTTTGCCAGGACGAAGTTCGGTGCATCACAACGCCACACCAAACGCCCACAGCGTCTCCAGCCAACCCCGACCAGGCCACCCCTCAAGGTGCGGATGATTCATCTAGCGGCCCGCTACCAGTGGTGGTTCCCACAGAACCACAGGTCGAGCCCTCACCAGAGCAGGCGCAACTCGGCGAGCGCGTCGCAGATGCTGACGTGATATCTGTTGCTCACCCCATGGTTGTCCAGTCGTCTGTTAGTCTTCCTATCATTGAAGAGACTTTGTCCCAAGGCGACAAGGTTTCCATCAACGAGGACACGAGCAGTACTAGGAGCGACACGGCCCTGCAGATAGACACCGACAGCACTCCAAGCGAGATCAGTCGGGGCAGTTTTGACGAATTTGTGCCATCTTCAATCAAGAGCCTCGGCACTAAGTGCCACCGAATATCCAGCAGCGACTCGGAGGCCCCCAGCAGAGACAGAAGTCCCCTGCAGACTTCGATGCGGCCCCAGAAGCCCCGCGCTTTCGGTGGGTCGCCTGGTCGTAAGAAGGGATTGAGCTGCTTGCGGGGCACCCGCTCCCGCGTCTGTCAGAACTGTGAGTTGAGTATCCAAATATGTCTTTATTGTTTACGATGGCTACCGCATTGAATAATATTTCCTTCAACGTAAAAGGTTTTCGCAGTCTGGTAAAGCAGGCCGAGGTGATTAGTGTAGCCCGTGCTGCAAATTGTGATATTTTATGCCTGCAGGAAACTAATTTCTGTTCACTATCTGGCGTTAGGGCTTTTAAACAAAAGTTTAACTTAGATGGCTATTTTTCTTTCGCTACAGCTCGTTTTACGGGAGTAGGCATCATTATACTTAATCGGGCTTTATTGAGAGGTCACCACGTTGTTTATGACGGCGTCGGTAGAATTATTGCTCTAGATTGTACCTACTTTTCTTTTTGAATGAGGATAGTTTGTGTGTATGCTCCTGCACAAACCGTACAGTCTCATGATTTTTTTCGGAATTTGGATGTTTTTTCCTAGACGGTCGTCATGTAATATTCTAATTGGAGACTTTAACTGTGTGCTAAATACGCGATGCGATGTACAAGGTCCTGGCTGGGGTCGGTCTGCTTGGAATTCACGTGAGCTGCGATGCCTTGTCCAGCATTTTTCATTGCTGGATGCGCATAATGTCATACACGGGAATACTTTTGTTTGGACATGGCGCCGCGTGGATTCCTCCAGCAGACTCGACCGGGCTTATATTCCACATGCTTTAGAGACGTTTGTCTCCGACTTACGTCTTCCGCCCATCCCACCTTCGCCTGTGTACATCTCTGACCATCGTCCGATTCTATTAGAAAAAATATGGTTTCTTTTTCTCCGAAAAAGAAAATTCCATTTTCTTTTTCGGAGAAACCATGGCGTCTTGATGTTCGCGTCCTCCAGGACGCGCGCTCACGCTCAAATTTGTCCCGTGCAACACGCGTGTCACTCGCTGCGTCTGATTTATTTGATTTGTATGCGCTTAAAACGCAGTGGCGCCTGCACTGCTCAGTTGAAGGGCGTTCCCTTCGTCGTCGCGTTTCCGAGGAGCTGGCCGATACTGCAGCGAAGTTGCGCATCGCATTGCGCGCTGAAACGCCGTCTCCCTTGATGCGAGCTTGGCAACATGAATTACGTGAACGCTTCCAGCGTTTGATTGCCACCTCGTCTCTGGCGGCGGCTGCATGGCGTTGTAGGCACAACCCTTGTGCCCACCCCGAGGTGTTACGCTATGCGAGACAATCGTGTTTTGGGCAGTCACAATCACCTGTTTTTACGACCATGCAGACACCACCTACACAGCCACTTCCTAAGCGTGATCGATCTCACTTTCTGGCGCATTTTGAAGAGATGTCATGTTCGGCCATGCGGACTAACTGTGATATAATACCGCCTATGCTTAGAGGTTTGCCTCGCGTTTCTCGACAAGCTGCTGATTCTCTGCAAGTCCCTCCATCAGTTGAAGAGGTAAAGGCAGCACTACAATTTATGAAACGGGGGACAGCCCCTGGGCCAGACGGTTTTCCAGTTGAATTTTACTTGTCATTTTGGAATGAGCTTGGTACTGCATTAACCGCGGTTATCCGACGATATTTCGAGGATGGTGTCTTTCCATCAAGTTTTTGAGATGGACGCATTGTGCTTATTCCAAAAGGTGATGCTTCTTCTGTTAATCCTGACGATTGGAGACCTATCACGCTTCTTAACGTTGTATATATGATATTCGCGACGGTGATCGTTCAACGTTTGAAGGCTCTGTTGAACAGCCTGGTGGGTCATCATCAGGCTTCATTTTTGCCTGGGCGGGAAATACACAATTTGTCCTTTACCACCCGAGATATCATAGCCTATACTCTGTCGCGATCTGCGCGTGGTCTCCTTGTGTCTTTTTACCAAGAGAAAGCATTTGACCGACTAGAGCACACGTATATCTTTAAAGTGCTCACAGCCCTTGGTTTTCCCGGTACTTTTGTTGAATTAATTAGACATACCTACTCTGGTATAAAAAGCACACTAGTTCTAGATAGTTGGGAGAGTGCTGCCTTTTCTAATACACGTGGGGTTCGTCAAGGATGCCCCTTGTCTCCTGTTCTATTTGTCCTCAGCCTTGAGCCATTTTTGTGCGCTCTAGAAGCAGATTCGCATGTCCGGGGTCTTGCGCTTCCCGGCTGCAGTACCATAAAAGTCAAAGCTTTTGCTGACGACATAACCCGGTACCTTTCAGATGAAGATAGTCTTTCTCATAGCCTGCGTTTATTCTCCCAGTATGGGGACATTTCAGGTGCCGCGCTAAACCTCTCTAAATCCCGGTATTTGTTCATCGGCTATCCCAACTCCACACTTAGGTCCACATCTCTTCTTCAGCCGGCTGCGTCTCTTCGCATTTTAAGAATTCTATACAACCACTACGGCATTTGTAACTTTGTTTGGTCAAACGCCCTCGATGAAGTAAAACAAGAAATTGAGAACGCCCGGGAATTCGACTTCCCGCTTCTTGAGCGGAGGTATCTTGCGCAGACTGTGTTCTGCGGACGCATTTGGTACCTTTCTCATGTGGAACAGCCGCCTTTACGCATCGTGAGGTCATTGCAGTCTGCCTTGTGTTCCTTCTTTTCGTCTGGCGGCACTGAGTTGGTTTCTCGTGCGGCGTTAGGACAGCAGCGTTCCCAGGAAGGTTTTGCTTTCCCTTCGGTATCAATACGCTGCCGGCAAATTGGCCCTGCACTTCCTGTTGCGCCTCGTACAAGGAGAGAAATCCCCCGCGCGAACTGTGGCATATTATTTTCTAGGCACTCACCTTCGGTATGTATTGCCTAATGTGCGCCTTAATCAGGGCCCACAATCATTAGTACTTCCTTCGTTTTATGCAACAACTGTCGCGTTTTTTCGTCATATCCAGTCGACTTGCCCTGATTTAGATGTGTTAGACAATTTTATCGTTGACACAACAGCCGCGTTGTTGCTCCCATTAGTTCCTCCAGCACGCCGCACCCGCTCTAGTCGTGTGTCTTGGAGTACGCTGACGGCATCATTTCTACCTGGCCACCTCCGGGACTTCATGTGGCGGCTTGGGTGGGGCGTTCTTCCTACCCTTGACCGCCTAGAAAGGTGGAGGATGATCCAATCATCAACATGTCCGAACTGTTCCCTACGGGAAACAAATCAGCATGTGTTAAGGCAATGTGTCGTTGCTCGTGTTTTCTGGAGGGCTGTGCATGCAGGATTTCGTGGCCTCGAAGTAAACCGCTTTGTTTCTTCTGGACGTTGTTCTCGAGGCCGCTTTGCCTGCCTTCTTATTGTTGCTGGTGCCTACTGTCTTTGGCGTAACCGTTGTGAAGCTGTTGCAGCAGGTCGTCGCCGCCGTGCTCTGTTCTCGATTTTGGAGCGACTGTACAAAAAAATAATATTTGTGTTGTCGGAGGAACTCTTCTTTCTGGGCGAGGAGGAGTTCCTTCGACACTGGTCCTGCCGTTTAGTGTTCATCTGTGAGAGACGTGTAAGGCTTGTTTTTAGGCCTGCTTGGTATTGGTAGGTTAATCTTTGTTTAGTACTCATACAAATACCTTGTAAATACTATGAAGATATGTGACATATTGATCTCTACATTTCATTTGTGTATTCTTTGTTTACCATGTATTGTGCATATGTAGACATTGTTTTTGTAACAATTCCTGTTTAGTTCGGTAAGTTGTGAATGTTGTGTTCCGTTTACATATGTACACATATCTTTTTGTAACAACTTTTGGTGTGCCTGTGGATGTTGTGTTCTGTCGCAATGTTCTGTTGGATTGTAATTGATGTTAACTGTCTGAGGGAATAAATTTCTCTAAACAAAATATTTGGATAAGCGTCCTCCATGAATTGCAAACATCTTAGGTCTATGGCCAAAAGGAATGCTACAAGCCACTGCAGTGCGCACAGTCGTTTACTTTCTGCAGGATTCTGAAATATCTCAAAAGAATCAAACGAAAAAAAGTATTATCGTCATTGTTAACCGATATGTTTCATATTAATATTTTCGTCCTTCACTGCAATGTGTTGGTGAAAACCTTTCTAAAAACAGTACTTGAGAGACAAGATCACCTTAGACATTTTAGTGAACTTTCATGTCTTGTGTGAACTAATAAATTGTCGTGATTACGTTTGTTTTTACAAACTCTGTGTGATGTGGACACATTTCCATGTAGTGTGGACCCATTTTTGTGTGGTGTGGACACTCAGTATTGAAAAACGTGGACTCATTGAGTAAGCGTTTCGCTATGGACATATGTATAGCCTTGTGTTTGCTACAAAATCTGCGATGTTGACTTTTGAGCAAGAGAAGAGAAGTACCCGGCGCCACGCATTGGCACCAACCTTTGCTTACATACTTTTGTTTAAAAATAGGCATTTGACTAGAATTCTGCATAATATATGACCAAGCTAATTAGGACAATTGATGCAAAGGCCGAGCTAATTAAGTCTGTTTTGGGTGGGGAAACCCATGCATGCGTTTGAAAATGAAATTGTAAAATGCTCGACACGGGCTTGGTTTCGAGCGAACGTGACAAATGCACTGGGAACAACTCGTCAGTGCGATCGTGTGTAGTCGGTCATCAGAAATGACGAAAGTTAAATTTGTCGGGCCAATTAGTGTGGTACGAACTATGTGTGAATAGTGTTTTAAGCAAAAACACCTTAGTTATCTTGAATGTACGCTTGTATGCTGATCTGGTAAATCTGTACATCCCTTTAACAATGGTATTCTATCGAGCTATTCACTTCAGGTCGCGAAGCGTGTTGAATATTTTATTCAATACAAAGGACAACGAAGTGTGGGCACGATTGAAGAGCTCGTGCTTTGCGTGCGCCGAGAGAACGTTTGCCGGACATCGAACGCGTTTGTTACCTCTCTGATTCAATAAACCTGTGTTTTCGCTCCCGTTCTACCTGTGAAGACACCTTTTCTTCTACACACCTTTGAATTATTATGCAAATGGGGTCGTGTGAAGCTATTACTATAGTAAATAAGGTTTTGGGAACCAAACGCACTGATTAGGGCCACATATCAAAAACCAAGCTAACAGCGCACACACGAAGATTGTGTTATTTAGAATGATTCTAACTAGATAAACGCTACATATGACCGTGTTTATTAAACCTGAGTTTTTAAGAGATATTACCGGGGTAATTAAATTATTTCAAATTAAGACAAAACTCAATATCATGTTAAACAACACATGTTACTATGTCATTATAGCTCGGGGAGAAGGGACGTGGTCTGCACTTCAAAGCAGACTGATTTCCTTTGAAGATACTATCTTTGCATAGGGCAAGCTGACCAAAATATTGTTATGCAATAAAGCTACTGATTATCGTCCACTGCATGAAATGCTTGACAGTCACAATGCACTACGCGTCGCTGCACTGTTGATAGGTTTGTTAGTGGCGGCGCTGAGAAATTCGCACGTGTTGTTCCTCAGTCAGTCGCCTCAAGTGTCGCACACCAGTTTGTGACACCAAGTACGTATTTTAGGCCGGTCTTCCTGCTATCACCACGTGCGGTCAGCGTGAAAGAAACTCGGGCACCCAACAAGCTTGGATCATCCTGCATAGCACCCTTGCACTTTTGTACGCACAATTTTTGCCCCGCCCCAAGTGTAGGGTAGCCAACCGAGCCAAGCTTGGTTAACCTCCCTGCCTTTCCTCTCCATTTATCTCTCTCTCTCGTACGCATAATCATCCGTAAAGAATCAACCTTATCGATTGCGCTTGGAGTCAATCACTCACTTTGCACAGCTTTCTATGGAGAATCACTAAATTATCCATGGGAATGCGCATTTTGCAGAATGCTTTTCTCTCATCGTTTTGAAAACAAAAACCGCGGTGCTTCTTCAGTTACAAAATATGCGCCATCGAGACCCCACTGGTGAAAACATTGCAACCGGTACCCATGAAAGTGAGACAGACGGTGACAATGTCCAAAGTGTGAAAATATTCACGAAGTGCGGCTATATACAAGCTTTATTTACGCTCATGCGTATAGCTCTAACCACGTGAAGTAGCTATGGTCTTCAGAAGGCGAGTGGTATAGTTTTAGCCCACTGACCTGCATTACACTACTGGGCGTGGTTGAAGGCCGTGGAGACAGGAGTGAGCTCAAGGTGACGTCCGTTACCTGGTGGTTGATGCAATAAGCAACCACGTACAGAGATAACCATTTCATTCATGAGCCAGCACGTTGAACTCCGCACTATATAATAACGAGAGAACCGTTTGAAAAGCGAACGTCGACATTACCCAGAAGTCACCCAGAAGGCCATCTGTGTGACTGGCGAAGCAGAAAGCATAGGGTGGGCGATCTGACGCGCGTGGTCTGCATGAGCAATGATATCACGTTGTGTATTTTCTAAGCAGATATGAAGCGGTCGAAAGTTGAGTGTCCTATAATAGCGTCGCATCATGGCCAAAGCGCAAACAAAAAGGTGAATAGCCAGTGGGGTCATGCCGAAAAAAAAATTGTAGACGAAGCTCACGTGACCTAGCACCAGGTCCCTGGCATGGTGGTCAGTTGAGACACATCGCCAGATTTTCCTTGAGAGTGCAATTTAGGCGCTTGGTAAGGCTATTTGTTTGGGATTGGTAGAGAGTGGTGAACATGTGCCGCATCTAGGAAGACCGAAGATTCTTAATCACTCGCGACAAAAATGCTTCGAATGGTATTGTAAGCGATTGGCGAGGAACACAATGGTGTAGGCTGACATCGTAAAGCAAGATCTCCGCAACGTCAGTAGCGGCGCTCGTAAGAAGCGGTCGAGTGATTTTGTCGCATCGCCTATAGCAACGGCAACCAACTTGTTGCCCGAAATTGATTTAAAAAGATAACTGAGATATAAACGAATTTGGAAGAAACGTTCGATGGGGAACGTGATCGGTTGAAGAAATTCAGCAGGAGCTGCAGTAGGCCGCTACCTACGTTGGCGTTTATCGCAGAAGGACGTGTAACAGTGAACGAACTGGGTGAGACAATGCCAAAAGAAGCTGCGCTGAGCCCGTTTGTACGTGCGAGATTCTCCCAGGTGACCAGCTGTTGGTGCGTCATAGAGATCGTGCCACACCATTGCACGCAGATGTTTCAGCACGACCACAAGGAGCTCAAGGCTATCTGGCTAAACGCTATGACAGTGAAGCATGTCGTTCAGAAGGACTCACATGCAAACGATGCGCCGTTAGAAGCAAAATCTAGAGGTTAATTGCGAGAGGGTAATTGTGCCACCCCATTCAGCCTTGTTCACGGAAGAGAAGTAAGCGCGAAGTTGGACGCAATGTTGCCGCACGAATGCGATGGCAATGAAGCGAGTGCCGACGCGTTCACACAACGCGCAGACAAAGCCAGGCAGCTCACACGTCTGCCAATATACCAGCAGCAAGAAAAAATAGCAGATCTCACGTACAGTGGGAATCGACGATATGCGAAGCACGAATGAGAAATCTTCACTTATCAATTTAATATCAGCGCAACGTTACCAGGTGGAGGTAATTGATGCCGCACATGTCTTCCGTGTCATGGTTATTATGTTTCAATGTGTCGTTTACCTTCGTCATCTATCACGGCACGTGATACCAAATTTAGTATATGTGGAGCTAGGGAAACTGCCGCGAACACGCTATCATCGTGGTATGTTGTCATGCTCTTACATGGCACGCGTGTCAGGATTTTTATGTTTGCACCAGTCATATAATTCTTCATCCAACGACGTCACGTAACACCACAATCGGCGTATGGGGAGCTAGCAAAATGGCCGCGAGCGCCTCATGAAGGGCCTGATATACTCCAATGTAGCGTTGACGCTCGCGCACGCTGGGCACAGCGACGCTACATGAGGGAAACGCGAGCTTTGAATAGTCTGACGCCAGGCGCGACGGGCAATTCGTCAGTGCAGCACGACGAAAACCGGCGCAAAAGGTGACATGCTGCATTTTGCGCTGATGCGTTACCCAGACACCACTGCGTCTCCCTGTTTTCGTGACGAAGGGACGCCGGACGCATTTTAACACGCATGCGTCAAAGCAACGCAGCGCGGTGCGTGCCTGCGAGTATACGGCAGGACCGGCGCCTGGCGCGACAACGCCGGCGTGCCTCGACCAAATGAACGCCGGCGAGCCCGCGCACAGCGTCACGTCGAAATATATTGACGCCTTGACTGTGCCATGTAGTCATGTTCTCATATGACACGCATATCACGATTATCATGGTTGCACCAGTCCCATACCTTCTTCATTCATTAGCGTCACGTAATACCAAGTTCGGCATACGTGCAGCTAGCGAAACGGCTGCCAGTGCATAATGAGCGTGGCATGCTGTCATGTTGTTGTATGACACGCATCTCATGATTATCATGTTTGCACCAGTCACATACCTTCGTCATTCATTCACGTACTGTAGTACCAAATTTGGTATATGTGACGCTAGCGAAACGGCCGCAAGTGAATCATGAGTGTGGCACGTAGTCGTGTCGTTACATGACACGCAAGTCATGATTTTCATGTTATGGTCTGTTGCTTGTGTTCGCCATGCAATCGTGTCATACCATACCGGTTTTAAAACACGCCTTGTGAACAAAATCACCGGAAGAGCTGCGGGACCATGAAGTATATATTATCACTTTCATGACATACATGTCATGATTTTCATGTTATGACTAGTCAAATATGTTTTACATACAGTCATGTTATGCCATACCAAGTTTGGTACTTCCATAATCGGAACGACCAGAATAGCTAAAAGGCCTAGGCGGCTAGATAGATAGATAGATAGATAGATAGATAGATAGATAGATAGATAGATAGATAGATAGATAGATAGATAGATAGATAGATAGATACGCTCAAAGTCGGCGAAATTCGCTAAGAAATGCTTCGCATTTAATACGACGCAGGTCGCTATATATAACCTACGTCATACACCTTTAACGTACGAAACCGGGGACAGGGTATGGGTGTGGACGCCTGTACGAAGACGTGGACAATTGGAAGGCTGCTCAGGAGATACTTCGGACCTTATCGAGTGCTCCGACGACTAAGTAACGTTACCTACGAGGTCGTCCCGGATATCCCAAACTCTACAAGGCGTCGCCAGCACTGACCTGATGTTGCGCACGTAGTGCGCATTAAACCGCACGTCAGCGAGTGACTCTGCCAAGGACCGCCGCCTGTACAAAAGGCTTTATGCGGGAATGCCTGGCTCAGCTATAGCATCGGGGTGATGCTCATATAGGGGGAGGCAAATGCCATGCTCGAATCGGACAGTGAACAAAGACAATGAGCGCTCCAACAGTCTCGTGAAAAGGGACACTGACCGAAGAAGAGGACGTGCTTTTGTTGATGTTTTCACTCTTGGCTGCAGCATAAAAACACGCCGCCGGTTCTCGCAATCAACGTTTCAGTCGTCTGCTTACGGTGAACTGCTAAACTATTTTTTTACAATCACAGCACACTTGTTCGGTGCTATATGCGGTGATAGAGGTGCAATGTGTGCGAACATTTAAAGCGTTCCTTTAGTTCCTTTAGTTTTAAAAGCGTTCCTTTAGTTTAGCCCCGCCGTGGTGTTCTAGTTGCTAAGGTACTCGGCTGCTGACCCGCAGGTCACGGGATCGAATCCCAGCTGCGGCGGTTGCATTTGCAACGGAGACGAAAATGTAGGCACGTGCACTCAGATTTGGGTGCACGTAAAGAACCCCAGGAGGTTGAAAATTCTGGAGCCCTCCACTACGGCGTCTCTCATAATCATATGGTGGTTTTATGACGTTAAATACCACATATCATCATCTATCTTTGGGTGAACGAATGTGAATAAAAGGCAAGAATTTCGGACAAATATGTTCAACCGCTCGTACTCATCATATCATTTTTTAAAATGAAAACTAAGAGAAATCTATACAAATAGAGCCTGCTGCACAAAAAAGTTTCATTTGGTGCTCTTTTTTCTTTCTATTGGGTCAAAAAATTGGCAAATCCCACGCACAGTGGCAATCGATGATATGGGAAGCACAAAGGAGGAAGGTTCATATGCGTCTCTAAATTCAGCACAACGTTACGAGTCGGACATAAATCAGGGTGTGAATAGCTTCCATGTCATGATTATCATGTTTGGACTTGACATTTACCTTCGTTGTCTATACACGATACGTGATATCAAACTTAGTATATGTGGAGGCAGCGAAACGCCTGCTAGCATGCTATGAGCGTATTATAAGTAGTCATGTTTTACGTTACACGCATATCATGATCGATTAAAATGTTTGGTCCCGTCATTTACCTTTGTTCGTCCGTTTGCGTCACGTCATACCAACTTTGGCACATGCCATGCAAGCGAAACGACCGCCTGCGCGCTATGAGAGTAGCAAGTAGTAATCTTTTACATGACACGCATGTTATGATTATCATGTTCGTATGTCTCATTTACCTTTGTCGTCCGTTCGCGTCACGCAACACCAAACTTCGTATAAATAAAGCTAGCGAAACGGCCGCAAGTGCATCATGAGCGTTGAATGTAGTCTTGTTCATAAATTACACGCATCTCATGAATATTATGTTGGCACCAGTCACATACCTTCGTCATCCTTTTACGTACCGAATAAGAAATTTGGTAAATGTGAAGCTAGCGAAACGGCCACGAGTGCATCATGAGCGTGGCATGTAGTCTTGTTTTTACATGACACGCATCTCATGGCTATCAAGTTTGCACCAGTCACATACCTTTGCCATCATTTCACGAGCCGCGAGAACAAATTTCGTACTTGTGAAGCTAGCGAAACTGCCACGAGTGCATATTGAGCGCTCGAGTCTATCATGTAGTCATGACTTACACGATATGCACGTCATAATTTCAACATTAGGGCACGTTGCTATGTTCGCCATGTAGTCATGTCATACCATACCAGTTATGCATTATGTCATCTAAGCAAAACCACCGCAAGAGCAGCGGGACCATGATTTGCAAATCACAACATTCCTGACATCCTTGTCACGCTTTTCATGTTATCACTGGTCGGTTATGCTCATCATACAGTCATGTTATGCCATAGAATTTTCATAATTGATACCTAAATGTAAACAGCCAGGAGAGCTAAATGTCCTAGATAGATAGATAGATAGATAGATAGATAGATAGATAGATAGATAGATAGATAGATAGATACGCTCAAAGTCGCCATAAGTCGCTAAAAATCATTAGCGTTAAAAAAAAACTGGCAGATCCAACGTACATTGGGAATCAATGATATGTGAAGCACGAATGAGGAAGGTTGATATGTCAATTTAAAATTGGTCCAGGGTTACGAGGCGGAGGTAAATTATGCCGTAGATAGCTTTCATGTCATCAATATCATGTTTAAACGTGTCATTTACCTTCAGTGTGTCATGTAGTCATGTTCGTACATGACAAGCATTTCATGATTATCGTGTTTACCAGTCGCTTAGCTTCGCCATTCATTCACGTGATGTAATGCCAAATTTTTCATATGTGAAGCTAGCGAAACGGCCGCGAGCGCCTTATGAGTGTGGCATGTATTCATGTTGTTACATGACGCACATGTCATTTACCTATGTCATGCGTTCGCGCCACGTAATACCAAATTCAGTACATGTGAATCTAGTGAACTTGCCACGAGCACATCATGAGCGTAGCAAGTAGCTACTGTTTTACATGACACGGACATCATGATTATCATGATTGCGCCATTTGCATACGTTCCTCGTCCATCCACGTCCCTTAATACCAAATTTGGTATAGGTGAAGCTGTCGAAATGGTCACGAGCGCATCATGAGCGTGGCATGTAGTCCTGTTGTTCATGGCACGCATCTCATGATTATCATAATTGCACCAGTCACGCCCCGCCGTGGTGGTCTAGTGGCTGAGGTACTCGGCTACTGACCCGCAGGTCGCGGTATTTAATCACGGCTGCGGCGGCTGCATTTCCGATGGAGGCAGAAATGCTGCAGGCCTGTGTGCTCGGATTTAGGTGCACGTTAAAGATCCCCAGGTGGCTGAAATTTCCGGAGCCCTCCACTACGGAGTCTCTCTTAATCATATAGTGGTTTTTAGATGTTTAACCCCATATATCAATCAATTGCACCAATCACATATCTTCGTCATCCATTACCGTCTCATAATACCAAGTTTGGTACATGCGAAGCTAGCGAAACGGCCGCGAGCGTTTCATTAGTGTGGCATGTAATCATGTGGTTACATGACACGCCTGTCATGATTTTCATGGTACGGTTTGGCGCTTGGGTTCGCCATGTAGTCATGTGATACCATGCCAATTTAGCAAAATATCATGAAAACGAAACCACTGCAAGAGCCGCAAGGCTATGAAATGTAAATCATGACAATCATGACATTCATGTAATGATTTTCATGTTATGACTAGTCACTCATGCTCGTCATACAGCATCATCCTGTTATAGCACACCAAGTTTCGTGTCGATACTATTATCGAAATGGCCAGGAGAGCTAAAAGTTGTAAGCGGCTAGATAGATAGATAGATAGATAGATAGATAGATAGATAGATAGATAGATAGATAGATAGATAGGAAAGTGCTTCGCATTTGAAACGCGGGCGCGAGAATACCGCCACGACGAATGTAAGAACGAACGGCAACCGTAAGCCTTCTATTGTGTGCCTTCAGGAATAATTCTAACAAATCTCATACGTAATGTTAGTCGCCACTTTTTGCGTGAACATTTTTCGGCATGTTCACAGGGCCTACATTCTTGTCGGAATCTGTGGTTTTTTGCATTCGCAAACTGCCCCAGCAGAAACAGCATAATTCGAACAACCGTAAATAGAACTGGCGCCCAACTTGACTTTTTATTTTTGACCAAGGGAGAGCAATTAGCGCAGGCGAAGTGAGCCAGAGGGATATGTAATCTGGCACCGCTACTTATACTCTTACGAATGCACACCATGGTCAGATAGACCACTTATTATGGTCACGTTCGTGAATTCCAATCCCGCATCACTGACGGGTGGGCTGAGGTGTGGGGCTCAGGTGCGGGCTGAGTGAAAGGGCTGAGAGGAGGCACAAAATGACAAATTGCTTCTCTTTGTCAATATGTTTTGTTTCAGTTTATGGTTGCGCCTTGCCAGCAGATTTAGGAGAAACATACCAATTTGTAGAACACATATTATTTGCTATAGCAGTTTTTGTCTATGTAAGAGCCTGTAAAGGGTAACAGTTTAATTAATAAATAAGTAACCTATCGTCGTTCTCATTTGTAGATCAAAAGTGAGTTCTTGCTTGAATAACCTGTCTGCTTTGCTCTCTCGATTGTGTCTTACATAACGTAGCGAACACGGTACCCCAATTTTTTTCGCTACCATCTAATCGACGCCACTACAAAAGGATTACCGACCTTCCCATCGGCTCACAGTATTTCTCAGTGCATTATTTACATAATGAATTACGTTTTAATTGACATCAGACAGCTTACTTTTTGTGTGGTGTTTTAAAGCCTAAACGTTGATATGAAGTTAAGGCACGTCGTTGTGGGGGACTTTAGATACACTTTTTTTCCACGCTGCTCTTTATGACGTGCAACTAAGTTGTTGGGTCTGTTTACCTGTCGCTTCACGCTAAATGCGATTTCAAACCTAGTAGTGCTGCTTACTCTCGGTGCTGAACTAGCAGGGCTGGTGTAAATGCACCATCATCATCTTGTAACCAGAAGTATGGTTAGGTTCACCTTCGTAGTCCCGACATCGTTACTTGAGCTTTGCACGAACTGTATTATTTGGTGTTCCCTTCAATGTAATCAATTTTTCAAGCAAAAAATTTCACTCAGTTACAGTGAGCTGAAGTAAGACAACTGGGTCATTATCATTCAAAGTTATTTGGCTTTTACAAAGAAGTTCCGAACATGAAGTTTCCTATAGTCTATCTACGAATGAAAGCTCATGACCTGATTCGCAGTTCAAGATTAATTAGGATCTCCTGTTATGTGTTCCTCAGTGACATTCTCAATATAATAAAAAATTAATACACATCAAACTTTTCTATTCTGCTTTTCATGCCAGGTCGCTTCGATAGTTCGCGCTGCTGAATCTGAGCCACGGCTAAATGCTGCGATGATTTTTCGCTACTAGCGCATATGTCTGGTAGTTCACCAGCATTGGAGCATTCATAGCGGGAAGTAAAAAAAAGTGTTTGGCGAAGACACATCCAAAGCGCAAATGACAAGCACAATGTAGGCAAGGAAGGCCCATGCTTCTGCAAAGTGAAAGAGAGTCATAACTGGTGGACGACAACAATGTTCGAAAAAGAGGGCCCGTTCATGACGGGCTGCGTGACACATGAAATGACGAAACTTCACACTGCCTGAAATAATGCAGCGTTCGTACAAAACAGTTTCTGTTTCAGTTTCAGTTTATTTAGCAATCTTTTTCAGCAATAATGTTAATGTACAGTGATTAAATGTTTTCATACAATGACAATGGTCAACACAAAACAAAATGTGAATCAGAGTAAATAGACAAAAAGATGCAAGGACAGGAATTAAAAGCTGCTAAAAAGCAGCTTTACGAGATTCCTGACCCTGAGCAGATTGGCCGCAGACACGTGGTGATGTAAAAAAAATATAATAGAAGCAAGTAAAACAGAAAAATTACAAGAACGCATAACACAAGCAAGTAAAATATCAACAAATTTAGCAGCAAACTTCAACTGCAGACATAATGTAAAATCGCAAACACTGAAAGAAGGCGGCATAATATGGGAGAACAAAGTAAGAATGAATACAAAAGAACATAATTTATATATATAAGAAACACTACCTTAAAACAGTATGCATAACGAAAACACAAATACATGAAACAGTTCATGTTTGTACATGTGCATATGAAAAGGCAAAAATCCACTTCTATTCAAACGAATTATCAAATTGAATATGATATTATAAAATAATACATAGTGAAAATGAACTCTAGAATAATTGATCACATTCCCAGATTCTCTGGGGTTGCTAATTAAGTATTCTTTCCACTGCTTGTTTGTCAGCCTATCAGGCGTAATGCCTTTGTTGTTTAGGTGATTCAAGAAGTTTGGCATGTTATGCTTAAGACTTTTAAGGTCGTAATTCGTTCGCGAAAACGGCATTTGCCATGTGTCTCTTTTAATTATGTTGCAAGGTATCGCGGGTGACTCTTTGAGCTGACACAGTGTCAGAAAATTGATTTTACTTTTCAAACCCTGTTTGTATATAGCAAAGCGATTGAAATTGTGCAGTTGTTTTACTTAGATCACGTTATATGTTGTAAATAATGTTGATGTGTGAGCGTCATATGGAACACCTGCAATATGTGGTATAGCCTTCTTCTGCAGCCTGATCAATTTTAATTTGTTCTTTTGCGTGGTGTTTCTCCAGACGAGGGTACAGTAATTGATGTGCGAGTCAAATGAAGCATTATAAATGAGGAGTTTAACTTTTGGAGAAACTATATCTCGGAACTTTGAAAGCACTCCACATGCCTTGGCAAGCTTTTTTACAACATCATACACTTGCGAATCCCAGTTTAAATCCTCACTGAAAGTGACCACGAATATTTTAACGTCTTGTACAATCCCAATCTCTTTGTCAACGAGGTGTAAGTCTAAGCTAGAAAACATTTTTTATTAGTTGGTTTGAATAGAACAGCCTTTGATTTAGCAGCATTGAAAACCTGTAAATTAGCTGCCAACAGAGCCTCGACAATCAGTGGTGCCGCAAAAACTCCTTCATCGACAAAGCAGCTTCTCTCCAGCGCAGTGCCTGGCATTGTAGTTTTTAAAGACGATAGTCTTTCTTGGGGACCTTCTACGAAAAAATTTTGGTCTCTCTGTTTGTCTGTCTGTCTGTCTCTCTGTCTGTACATTTGTCTGTTTGTCCGCCCTAACGATACCTCAAACGGCACCAAATGGCTAACTCAATTCGCAGCGCCCACCAATATTGCTCAAGGTTTAGCGTTCATAGTTCTGCGATTGTAAATTGAAAAAACAATTATTGCGCATATCTTAGGTGCCATAACAACACTTCAAAGTTTTGTATGTCTGCCTTTATACTAGAAGAGGTACACACAAGTAACTCAAGGAACGTAGCGTTTATCGCACTGCGCTAACAGTGCAGCGCCATGTTCAAAAAGATGTTTCCAACGTTTTGCTACGACATCATGGTGGTGGCACCTGCCCGTCGCTTTGCGTTCTACACCTTATCACATCCGAGACAGGCGTGAATCTTTCTCCGCGGGCTGCACGCCTTTGTTTTCGAAGATAACTGCTAGATGGCGCTCGCATCTTATGTGCCTCGATGCGCTCGTTCGCCTCCGCTACACCCTCGAGGCACTCTAACGCAGCGCCTCCAGAATACAATTAACCGGTTTTCTTGCGCAGAACATCAAATAAACGTTTTGTTCACTCTCTATCGTCTTTCGCTCTAGGCTATCGTCTTTCGACTACATTTGCAGTATCACAGGCAGAATTGGAGCTTTTTTTTCCTGCACCGTCTGTGTCCTATGTACGCAAGCAGAGCCCTGGAGACGCAGAGTGAGATCCACATGATGTTTTTGAGTGCTTCTCATGTCGCTGTGATGGTCGCGCGGAAAACCACTCTCCCCTTTTAAAAGTGTACCAGAATGGTGACAAGAATGGAGCACGTAACGAAAAAAAAGATATTTCCATTATGCGCCGATGATTCATGATATATCGCTTATTCTGTGGACCGCCCTTTTGCTTGAAAGTAAAATTTGTGTCCCACAACGTCATGATATTGCACATCCAGAGGCCACCATTGAGCTCCTTGAAGTGAATTACGCAGCCTTAAGCGTTGATAACAGCTATTGCACTTTCAGAATGTGTGGGTGGCAGTAGAAAGAATTGACCTTTTGGCAGATATTTTGTCTGCTTCATGTAACTGAAAAGAAACAACAAACTTTTTGGAAGCATTTGTTATGTGAGTCACTGACTTATGATAGGAATAGTCCATTACTTCAATAGGTGCTATATTTGCCCATTTTGCATTTTCTCAGTAACATGGTTCCACTGCGCATAATGATAATGCGCGCTAGTTTCCGAGCATAGCCACGCGGCAGCACTGATAGCCCTGGCTATAGACCAATCAATGCAAATAGAGAAAACTGGAACTCTTATCATGGTAATCGTGATACACGAGAGCACTTAGGCATCTATGCTTCTTGTTCGTTGCTGTATTTTGGCATAGTTATCACAAACACTTGAAACAGAATTGAAATGAACTTACCAAAATTTCCCACAATTCCACTGTCGCCGCTCTTTAAAATTTGTCCTAAAGCCTACATGTGCGCACATGTACATGCGCGCGAGTCTACACGGAGACGCGTGCACATGTAGGCTCCTTAATGGGGTCATCCGTGTGGTTTCTTGTTTAGCAGTATTGTAAGCAAACTTTATGTAAGAGAGAATCTCATCTCGATTTTTGTACTTAATGTCCACATACATTGAAATCATGTCTTCCAGAGTTTTGTTGAGCCGTTCGGTCAACCAGTTGGTTTCTGGATGGTAGGCTCTCGACTTACGATGAATAGTACCGCTGAGCACCGACACATGATCTAAAAGCGTGGATGTGAATGCGGTTCTGCAATCTATAACAATCGATGGTGCACCGTATCTCAGCACAATGCTCTCTATGAAGAATTGGGTCATCTCTTCTGCTATGCCTCTCTGAATGGTTTTTGTCTCGGCATAGCGAGTAAGGTAGTCGGTCGTCACGATAACCCAGCGGTTACCAGCACTAGAGGTAGGAAGTGAATTCAGAAGAGTCATTCCGACCTGGTCAAATGGAGTTGGCGGAATATGGACTGGGTGTAATGAATATGCTAGTTTTGTCGGAGGTGACTTGTACCGCTGGCAGTCGAGGCAGGTTTGAACGTGAAGTTTCACAGCAGTGGTGTGTCTAGGCCAGTAATGCCTCTACCGAACTCTGCTGAGTGTTCGCGTGTAACCTAAATGTCCAGATGGCACGCTTGCAATACCTCAGAACGAAGAGCGGTAGAGATGACAAGCAGGTGGGTGAACCCGTCTGACGAGAAGTTCTTTTTGTAAAGGACATTGTTTCGCAGACAAAACGATGATAGTCCTCTTGCAAAGGCTTCGAGCGTGTTCTGGCTTCGTTCTTCTAAATAATTAATCAAGCCAAGTAGCTCAGGATCGTCGTGCTGGTGATGGTTGACGTATCGAGGATTCCGAGGAATGCTGCCTGTTTATCAACGGAAGTTGCCGACACTATCGGTGATCGAGACATCCAGTCGGCATTCATGTGTCATTTTCCCGACTTGTACACCATCGTAATATCAAGTTCCTGTTCTCTAAGGCTCCGGCATGCCAATTGCCCGGTAGGATCTTTCAGACTTGTCAACCAACACAACGAATGGGGGTCACTGATAACCTTGAATGGGCGGCCGTACAAAAATGGGTGAAATTTCATAACCGCCCACACCACTGTGAGGCATTCTTTTTCATTTGTCGAATGATTTGCTTCTGTGTGGGACAAAGTTATGGTTGTGTAATCGATCACTCTTCCCTCGTCGTCCTGACGCTGCACAAGCACAGCTCCAAGGCCTACATTGCTGGCGTCAGCATGGAGCATCGTAGGGGTTGTCTCATCAAAAGGTGCAAGCACGGGGGTCATGTGTAGATGTTGCCGCAAGTCATTTAAAGCAGATTCCTGTTCCTCGCCCCAAACAAATGCGACGTCATCCCTCGTGAGGCAAATTAAAGGCTACCCAATTCGCACAAAATCTGGAATAAACCGCCGATTATATGCGCAGAGACCATGAAAACGCCTGAATGCCTTTTTATTCAACGGTGTTGGAAACTGTGCGAAGGCGGCACCTTTTTTTTGGGATTTGGATGAACTTCTGCGTAACTGACGACATTGCCAAGAAACTGTAGTTTCTCAAAACAGAAGTGACACTTCTCGGGCTTTAGCGTCAGACCTGCGGCCCGTATGGCCTGCAAGACCACATGCAATCGTTCAAGGTGTTCATCAAATGTTGCAGAAAACATAATGATGTCGTCAAGGTACACTAAACAGGTTCTCCATTTAAGCCCAGAAAGCACGGTATTCATGAGACGCTGGAAAGTAGCAGTTGCGGAGCACAAGCCAAATAGTAAAACCTTAAATTCGTACAGTCCGTCTGGCGTTAAAAAAGCGGTTTTTTCACGTTCCTTATGGTCGACTTCGATTTACCAATATCCACTCTTTAAGTCCATGAAAGAGAAGAACGTGCATTTCAAAGCTTGTCGGTTGAATCACCAATGCGGGGAAGCGGGTACACGTCTTATTTTGTCACCTGGTTTAGCTTTCGATAGTCCGCACAGAAACGCAGGATGCCATCCTTCTTCTTGATTTCTTGAACAACAGGCGACGCCCGAGGGCTCTTTGACGGTTGAATCACGCCATCTTCCAGACTTTTTTGTTACCTGCTGTTCCATAATTTCTCGTTCTTTTGAAGCCATACGGTGTGGATTTGATGAATTGGTCTCACCGTGTCGTCTGTGATAACTCGGTGCTTTGCCAAGAATTTCCGGCCAACTTTCGAGGTCGACACAAAACAGTCGTGAAACTCGGCTTGCAGCGCAAGGAGGCATTCCCGCTGTTGCTGAGTTAAAGTAGAGCTGACGTCAAGGTTAGGTGATAGGTCATGTGAGTCTTGTGTAGGCAATGCTTCGAGTGCTAAAAAGCAGTCACGAACATCTTGTATCTTGTCAAAATGAGCCAAAGTGTGCCTTTTAGAAAGTGCCGTCACTTGGAGGTGAAATTGCTTAACACCAAGTTCGTTCGGCCGTCGGTTACATAGACTATTACTCATGCTACTGAAATCTCGTGAATAAAAAACAGCGAGGTTAGTTGGTCGGCGACTCCTTCACCATCGAACGGTACGTCATATGCTACTCTAACGAGGGTACATAATCGAGGCGGCACAACTATATCGTGGTCTTTGAGACGAAAGGATTTGCGATCTGGTGATGAAGAATCAGTCAGACGAGCACTCTCGTAAAACAAAACCACGCGCTCTGGATGTTGATTACTGCGCCATGCCTTCTGAGAAAGTCCATTGCTATAAATAAATTTTTGCAGCACTCTGGGAGAATGATGAAAGTTGAGACGAAAGAGAAATCTTTTTTGCTGATTCTTGCTGTGCATGTTTCAGAAGGAAGCAGCAATCGACCACCCGCTGTTCTTATATGGGTTCATGTCCACGGCGTTTTTTCTTTCCTAAAACAGTCGGCCAGCTCGTGACTTATTATGGAGAAATGTCCACCCACATTGACTAAGGCCATCACTTGCTCTACATCAATACATTGAGGTCAGCGCTCACCATTTCGTCGCTGTGAATATTCGTCGGCATCGCGTCGTTTCGTAACTGCAGTACGGGGGACTTTTTATCGTTTTGTGGAGAGGCTTTAACCTTACCCAGAGAGGTCACCGCCTTTAGGTTCCCCGATAAGGGCTTGGCGACCTTGTTCCCCGAAGGTCAGCAAAAGTACGTTGATTCAGTGACGAGGTCAGTGCAGGGGATGGAGAGCCTGACCGGTGGGCGGAGTTGGGCTGGTGATTGGAAACGACTCGTGATAGGTAAAACACGTCGTTAGAGGTAATCGAAAACCAGGGTCGTCATTGCGAAGAATGTAGTCAGCGTTGGCACGGTAACCGTTGTACCCTGGCCAAGACGGGCGAAGTGATGTGTCGCGGTACCAGCAATGGCGAGCTATATAACCGACACCACTACAATTGAAGGAGAGGGGGCGTATATTGACAGCGTGCCAAGCATCCGTTTTGTGAAATTGTGGGAGTCGCATGTCCCCTTGTGGTGGTGAGTAAGGTGCGGGAAATGATGGCTGGTGGCATGAAGACATCAGAGTCATGGGCCGACGTCTGAAAGCCTGCTGCAAAGATTGCGATGAAGGTGTGGCTGTAGGTGGCTGGTAGTATGTTGTGATAGGCAGGACGGGTAGTGGACGGCGTTGGCGTAACTCATTTGATGCTTCTCATGAATGAGGTCAGCTACTGAGAAAGCGTGTCTAAGTTTGTCACCAACGACTGCGGCAATGGTGGTCAGTGGTGTATCTACTGGCGGAGTCCAGGGCCTCTGAAGTTCTTCTCGAACAATACCTCTAATAAGGTTACCTAGAGAGCCTTGATTATCCATAGTCACTGAAGCGGCGTTGATTTTGGTTGTAGTGTGTGGTCTGAATCGGAAACGGGGCGGCCTTGTACCCCTTGGAGCACGTTTGGCTGGCTGGCGGAGGCCATTGGCTGAGCTACAAAATGCTTGGTAGAATGTTAGTTCAATGAGGTGAGCTCAGGAGAGAGGCCTAGCAACCGCCAACTGAAGCGGTGCACTTGTGTCGTAACAGGTGACTGCTTGTCAAGACTTGCTGAATGGCTCCCAGATGGAGTGTAGAGCATCGGCAGGCTTGCAGTCCAGCACCTTTACCAGTGTATCTGTTCAACGCAAGCAGACCACTGAGACGTCGAGTCCGAGAACCGACGGCTTGTTTTTATGCAGCAGCCAAGAGCGAGGACATCCACAAAAGCACACCCTCTTCTTCGGTCAGTGTCCCTTTTCATGACAATGTTGGCGCGCACATCGTCTTTGTTTACTGTCCATTTCTAGCGCGGCAATATATTTCTTGGCAGCCATCATCTATTTTTTTCCCTTTGCTACACACTTCTGGCAGGCTTCCCTTATCTAGGGTTTCTAAATGTGTAATAGTAAATATTGGCCAACAGTTCAACTGTGTTCCCGAGCCCAAACACGAAAAGAAAAGCTGCTAGATTACTGGCACGCGGCGCTGCGAAAGAACACCGTGCCTTTACGGGGTCCCCGCTCTCAGAGTCTCAGCACCGGTTGTTCATTGCAAGTTAGTAAGACCCGTTCTCGACGTGACACTGAATCCCGATAGGCGATAACTGAACAACACATCCGACAATGATGCCCAACAACTTGCCCATATATGCGGAAGCTGTTTGCATAAGTGACAACGGCCACAGTTGCATCATTCTTTATTGATTACGTCCCATAACTCCTTTTAGAGATTCGCTAGTGTCTCATCTCATGGCTGAGAGGCTTGGCTTGATCAAATCTTCCTTCGACCGATACAGGCATGAAGGCTGGCAAGGAGAGTGAAGTGCTTTTACTGTGAGGCGGAAGTGGCTCAAGTCCCAGCGTTTTGAAAACCAAAGCTCTGAAGGAAAGGGTATCGGTAAGTAGTCCTCCGCCTTGCAAAAATGATCAGCTCGGCATGCGTCACTGCAACTGGGAAAGCCTAACTGCGGAGTAAAGCAGGTGCGAGTAGTAACGAAAACGCTCATTGGCGAAAAGCAATACGACAAGCCCGTTAAAGAAGGAGAAGAGATGCAAGTGCTGACGACAACAAGAACCTGGAAGCTAACCGCCTAGAAACTATTTCGTCACCATACTGGACGTGACTTGGTGGGAGTTAATGAACTGGACACGTTTATTTCCTCCATTAAAGCACTTACTCCCGTGTGACAAGATATACAGCCGTCCAAGCAGGCCACTCCAGTGTGGATGCAGACTATGAGCGCCTAAAAGCAATCAGAAGAGGAGCGAACGTCGCTATCGCCGCACTGGGATGCTAGAAGAATATGAGGAGAGCCAGGCCATGCACGTCCAATGTAACGGACACATGCAAAAGCTAGGTCGGAAAAAATGGCGTGAATTATGCTATTCGTTGACTCAATTTAAAGAGCTTGTGATCCGTTATGCGCATGCTAACGACACTAACACGCATACCCCTGCCACCTTTTCACCAAGCCGCTACTGTGCAGCCACCTCACATCTGTAGAAGTGAGGTTACTGGGTAACTGTGGTGAAATCAATAAGTGAGATAATGCATTCTAAGGTAACTTCTATTCTAACAAGATATTTATTGCAACACTTCCGCGATAAATGCATTACCTAATAAAGATTTGATTTCTCAATTTAACCGCTTCCTGCATAATGCAGTTCATGCCCTAATCCTTTGCGTGCCCCCTGTCCCTAGATTTGACGTAAACTTTCAGTCTAAGTGCTTTTTAAAGAATCAGACAATTATTTCACTTACTAAGGTGGTCACTCATACACTTTTATGCACACTCAAGTGTCATATCACCACACCTAAAATGTGCTCCGGATGGCTGTTCACTTCCACAAATCACTATACTCATTTAAGAGTACAGGGAAGAAGAATAAATTGTTAGAAATGCAAAGAGCTCAACCAGAATCATAGCTTCCGGTTCACTACACTCTACCTATGAGAAAAGGAAGAAAAAGGACGAGAAAAGCAAAGAGAAAAGAAGATGCATGGTAAAAAAAAGAGCAGCGGTGCTAAGCCTATTCGATGGGGCCCCTACTACGCAAAACGTTCACCCAGGCAGTGACTCATTTTGAGTGAGAAGACAGATCGAGTCGGTTTTCGAGCACTGACTGTTCTGACAAGAGTCTGTCTTGAAAGCACGCTGATGCAGCAGCTACCGTGGCAGTCTGTTCACGCTGTAGCGAAGGCAGTGAGACAGGATGTGCTCAATCGTTTCATTTCGGCCGCCATGATCGCAAGCAGCATTGTAATAATGTCGATTCGGAATGCATAGAAAATATTTGTGAAAGCGGCATTACGTCATTTGAGGATAAATTCTGGATGACGCTTACGTACTATTGTGCTTGACGCTCCATTCGCAACGATGGTTCTATCCTTACCGCACTCCTCCTATTCAAACTATGTAATTTTAACCTTTGCGACCATCGAGGTGTGCTTCAAGGCGGTATACTTAGCCCCACACTTTTCAATCTAGCACTACTCGGCCTGGTTGAAGCACTTCCAGAATCTGTCCATCTATCAATATATGCAGATGACATCTGCATCTGGGCGTCAGGCGTAACACGCCTTCATTTGCTTGCCCGGCTTCAGAGAGCGGCTACAATAGTGACAAAGTACCTGGAAGAACGGGGATTAGAGCTGTCATCAGAGAAATTCTCACTTATAGCATGCACGCATAAGGCTATGAGCCCATATGTTATTAAAATCAACGCACACACAATTAACTACGTGATGACCCACCGATTCCTCGGAGTCATAGTTGATCGCGACCTCTCCTGGAGCCCTCACATCGCCCACATGAAAACTAAACTCACCATGATCACCCACGTACTGAGGTTTCTTGCTGGAAAAACGTGGGGTGCATCGGTACGAGCAATGCTCCAACTCTACACTGTTCTGTTCCTCGGTTATATGCGATACAGCTTACCCGAGCTTTGCGGGATCCGAAGAACAAACTTGCGCGTCCTCCAGTCGATACAAGCCCAAGCCCTCAGAATATGCCTTGGTATCCCAAGATGCGCGTCTACAGCAGCGACAGTCATCATTGCGCATGATTATCCAGTCAACGCATACATCCGCGTAGACTCTTTGAGAATGCACATAAAACATTTCGCTCGGCTTCCATCTCATCACCCCGCCTCACTTCAAACTTTCAGGCCCCACTCAGCGTTCAGCGCAGTGCTTCCATTGCACTTCACGCATGCAGCACAGCCGCCGATACCATTATGGTGCCTACACCCACTCAAAGCCCTTCTTACAAATCCTGGCATCCAAAATAAGAAAACGTTGTCGCATCTAGCCCTGAAACAGGCCACATCACTTTTCCTGCAAGAGAAGCACAACGGACGCCTTCACATTTACACGGATGGGTCGGTGTCTTCAGTAAGCTCTGCGGGTGGTTATTCCCGCGATGCACATCACAATTGAATTCCTGACATCGCATTTGACGTCGTCGACAGCTGCAGAACTTGCAGCCATTTGTGCAGCTCTGGAGTTTATAGTGAAAGAACCTTCGGGAATTTGGTCTATCTTCTCGGACTCGAAGGCATCTCTTCAATGTCTTATATCACCCTTTTGCCATGGACCTAATAAACAGTTAGTAGCTGAAATAAGGCTTCTTTATCACCAAGCAACCGAAAAACAGCACAGCATAGTGTATCAGTGGATACCAGGTCATTGCGGTATATATGGCAATGACCGCGCAGATGAGGCCGCTAGATCTGCACACGATGGTACCCAATACACAGCCATCCTGTTCTCAAGAACCGACGCAGCGACAAGACGTCGTTCGCTTGCACGTGACCTCACATTGGTACAGTGGAACTCAACAGACTTCACAAACGCGCGCCTGCATAACTTGGATCCCGATCTGCAGCTTCGTCTTCCCCCAAGGATATCTCGAGCTGAGGAGACTCTTCTATGCCGCCTGTGGCTTGGAGTGGCCTTCACGAACGCCTACTCTTATCACATTGGGATGGCCAGCTCTCCTACATGCACTTACTGCAATTGCGAAGAAACCATCGCTCACCTTCTGTGTGAGTGCACCCATTTCCACGCGCAAAGACAACAACTCACTGCAGCTTTGGATAGACTAGATAATCGGCCTTTGTTGGAACAAAGAATTTTGGGTCATTGGCCGAGCCGATCCGCAGCCCAGAAGGTTTCGAAAGCTTTGCTGCGCTTTTTGCGGACAACTGGCCTCACAGACAGACTTTAGTGTCTTATACTCTTTGATGTTGCCTTTCCTCTGTCGCAATTTTTTTGTAATTTCTCCCTGTCTTCGCAACTTTTTTTTTAACATCTTTCATTCACCTCACCCCTTTCCCCAGCACAGGGTAGCCAGCCGGTCTAAGAACTGGCTAACCTCCCTGTCTTTCCGCTTAAACTTTCTTCCTCCTCTTCCTTAACCTAATACATGGGTATCGTAAAGAGTATCTTCGGGAGCTACAAAACGCTTGCATCAAAATCGTTGTGATTGGTATATGCAGTGGTGACACGAAACAAAAGCATGCATGAATGTTCAGAGCAATCCCGCCAGCTCATGTAATGGCTTCCGAGACATTGCTTTTATCGCTGGAAGCTCACGCACAAGGTAGTCGAGCATCGTGTACGTAGGTCACATCTCTACATATAGCCTGATACGTACGAGGCGGCATTTCAGTCTTTTTACAGCCATCTATAGCACGCGCATAAAAATGTACGCAGTGAAGAGGTTCCTTGGCCTTATGGCTGCCATATCACCCTCGGTCAACCCCAAGGGCAATGTGCACAACAAGCGATACGTCTTTAAGCGCGAGAGGCAGAGCTACACACACAGATAGTCCCATATATATATATATATATATATATATATATATATATATATATATATATATATATATATATATATATATATATATATATATGTGTGTGTGTGTGTGTGTGTGCTTGTTTGTTTGTGTAGCACTGCCTGCCGCACACAGACGCATCGCCTGCTATACACACCGGAACCGGTAAAATGAACACACACAGCCTTACGCATGATATATATATATATATATATATATATATATATATATAGAGAGAGAGAGAGAGAGAGAGATACATACATTGGTCCATCTCTATGTGTATTGGTAGCTCTGCCTCTCGCATATGGAAAGACGTATCGCCTGCTATAAAGGCTTGCCTCGGTAAATTATGGCTGCCATGAGGCCACTGGCTCTCTTTGCAGCGTACACTTTTATGTGCATCATCATCATAATATTTATATATATATATATAGTGGTTATAATACAACGGAAGCGTTGTAAACAATTATAAGTATATTTATTTCCCAACAGTATCGGGAGGGGATAAGTTGAATTAACGTAGATGTTGAAACTTGTTTACTTCCGCGTCCTTCTCGCCCTAAAAGATGTTTGCGAGAGTGAGTGAGAACTAGGAAAACCTAAAAAAAGAAAACAGAAAAACAAAAACCAGCGTTAGAAAAGGTATTGGAATAACGAGGAAAACACAAACTGTGAACAAAGAAACGCGACTGTGCACAGCCAAAAGTCGCTGGAAGTGCACGCAAGAAATACAACCCGTCAGTGCACGTCGGCCCTCAATGAGATGCAGGTTCACGTTCACCAATAAAGTATCTATTCGAAACTTTCACCACCTAGAGAGGGTGCTAGTGTAAGTCCAAAATGGCTGGCGCATGTCGACGCCACCATCTGTGAAAGTTGCGAATAGAACATTGTTGAAAACCACACTTGCACTGCCACGTAAATAAAGGGCAGGCTTTTTATAATAGCAAACGTGTATTATGCTCCCGTTCCGGAACTGTTCTGTTACCATTTGTTCCTTGGCCGCGGCACTTTCCGTGATGGTAACTCGGGCTTGCAATGTGCGCTTGTACGTCGCGTCAGACAAGTGAACATCATTCGGGTCGCGCCAGCCTGATTTGCATGTACTCATAAATAGGCTGTCTCAGATGTCTTCAGTCTAGTTTTTGTATAGAAAAGCTTGTTCAGGTAGATGAAGCGTGTCTTTTATTGTCAAACCTTCTCTTGCTCAGGGCAAGTCAATCGTCGCGCCATGCCCGTGAGCGTGAGCGCTTTTTGCGGGCATCCTTTGTCATCGCTGGGACCACTCGAGAGAGTTAATGCTGGCACCGCTCTATGTTCGCTCCTCAACGTAAACGCTCATGCGAAGGACATCAAAGATGATTCCATACTGACCGCAATTGACGTGCTCTGCTTCAGGGAGATGGAAGACGCAGAGAACATCCACATTAATGGCTATCACGCGATCATGTGCGCCGACGATCCATAGCGCCCTGATGGAGGGATTTGGATCTACAAAAGCTACACGAAACGGCTGAAAACCTCCAACTACGCCTGACTAACCGGAGCTACAACGGGGAGCAGCCTGCCGCGAAGCCCTACAATAGGATTGTCGTGATGGCCGTTTACCTCGCGCTGAGCCTATTAAAGAGAGACGTTATGGTTTGCATCCAAAAGGCAACGCATAGCTACAGAAGCGGATTGTGTGCACTGAAATCTGAGCACACGGGCCTACAACGTCTCCGCCTCCATCAGAAATGTAGCCGCCGCTGCCGCGATTTGATACCGCGACCTGCGGGTCAACAGCCGAGTACCTTAGCCACTAGACCACCGCGGCGGGGCGATGAACGTAGGAGTGCAGGACTCCGGAAATTTTGACGTTGTGGTGTTCTTCAGGGTGGAATCAAATCTAAGCGCATGCATCTCTAGCATTCAACCTACAACAGAATTTGCGCGTAATCTTAGCAGCACAATCTGACACGACCTCAAATTTACGAAACACTTCGGGTGGCGTGAGCTGAGTGGTCAGAAGGTATTTGTGTCTTAGATGCAATGACACCAAAACAATGAAAGCAACAAAAGTAGCAAGAGAGCACCGCAGCATAGGTGCGAGACGCCGCCGCTATTATCGACATTGCCGCCTATAGCTACGATTACCTGGTAAATTGTAGTAATGAATTATGGAAGGCGTATAGGGAAAAACAATTACACCTAAAATGTAAAAGCCATTGTTTCAAGCGTTCTTGGGGAATACTTTGAGATGCACAATACAGGTGGCACTCCTAATTGTTATAGCGATTACGCTTGATGCATTATCAACTTGCATGTTAAGGTAGACAATAAATAAATGTTGGTGCGTATGGAAAACTGCCTGAATTGACTCGCTGGGATGTTTGTAGGTAAATGGAGATTATTACATAACAATGTTTCTTGAATCCCCTTTTTAGGAATATTAAGATGGCTTCTCATTATTACCATTATTATGACGGAAAATTCATTTGGTCATATTACGAAGCAGTAAGCAGAATGTGTAGTGCTGTACACTTGAAGCGCGCCCGCATAATTGCATATTACTTTCACAAATTGCATTGTCCTTAGAGTAAACTTAAGTAAAAATAAATATTTAGGCAGCAGCAAAAATAAAGCAGAAAATAAATGTGACAAAAAACTGAGCCTACTTTGTCTGTACCTAAAAATAGGCATATTGTGCTCATGAGAGAAAAAAGAAATTTCAGAGCACTGGGTAATGTATGGGCTGCATGAGAAGAATAATCAGAGAGAAGTTGTGCTAATAATCTTGTTATAATTCCTAGAGCTTGTTGCATAAAAAAAGCCTGAAGAAAGTGACTTGGTATGCCAAGATATAGTCAATAGATGCCTTCCAACGGGTAAGCAGTGCTTTTTCTGTTTGATACAGCATTCATACCAGTGGTATGAAACATTGACGCTCGCGAGAGGAATGAAAATTTGTGCGGTCAATGACGCACGCGTTGAAGTACGCGGCGCTTGCAACTGGCTAAGGGCAATTTAATTGCTCTGACACCATTAAAAAAAGAGAGAAAATTAGCAAGGAAACCAGGGAGGTTAACCAAGCTAGGCTGTTTGCCCAGCCTACACTTTTATGGGGGGGGGGGAATTAATAAAGAGAAATGAGATAGTGCGAAAAAAAGAAGAGTCAGTAACAGATGGATAAATAGCCAGATCAAGACTACACAGCATAATCTCATGCTGTTTTTTCATAATCACTCGTGAGCTCCGGTGGTTCCTAAGAAGCACAAGAGAGCTTTTTGGCTGTACGCATATGCGAGACCATCGGCGAGGCCAAGCAAAGTCAAGCTCCATCAGCTGGATTCGCGACCACTCGCAGAAAAGAAAAACGAAAGAAATTTTGAAAACAAAAAGCACGTGGTCAAACATGTGAATGTAGTTTCTGTCGAGACTGGGCGAGCTCCGTCGTGTTGCTTTGCTTCACTGAAAGGGATACGCACACGTCATCACCTGCCAGGACTGGTGGAGTCCGATGAACTGTTAAAATAATGTCACTGCCGTTACTTTAGGTTATGCCTAACTTAGCGATGCGACCGCAGTATCTAATACCTTAAGATACACAATACATTAAAGCATGTTACAGAAATACACGTAATGATACTCGTCTTTTGAGCCTTATCACGACCCAGACACAAGATACTCAAAGTGTATTTAAGATAACATCTCAGATACATGTATCGTCAATAATGCCCAGTCTATATAAGGAGTTCGTCTAAAAGTTGTTTTTGATCTTCTGTGAGTTAAGAAGTAATTATTATATAACCGGTCTTAACGCAAAGCCAACCTATATTTGCACGTCACTGCAGAACCTATAATAATCTTGACTAGTGACACACACATTTCTCACGATTATCAAGTGCGACAGCCAATAAATCTCAACCACACTAGACGTCAACGATTATATATTGATCGACTTCCGAAAAGACCATACGGGTGCCTCATTCCCATTGCCTTCTTCTGTTAGGCCTTACTTATTGCGCCCACTGTTGACATTCGCATCCAGCACTCCTAAAATGTGTATATAAAGTTTGACGCAGTAATGCGACCCCTAGAACTTCATTTACCTTACGTCTGTAGAGCTTGCTGAGGTCCTTTTCATATAAGAGCTAACTTTAGTGTTAGAACTTAGTGAATCATATAGCTAGGTCACTAGTATATGGAATAAAACACCAGTCATTTTTTAGCGCTAGAAACCAAGTAAATCAGTTCGTTCAGTTTGTGCCACATGACATTTGCGGCGCAGCGGTGCTGCACGGTACATGCGGGAGTGCGTTAGAGCGACGACGAAAAGAGAGAAGTTGGGGGTACAGGTGAGGAGGAGGAGTGCAAACAGAACCTACTCTGGCATGTCAGGTAGAGTACGTAGGCCCAGATAAGAAATAGCGAAGCTTAGCTCAGCGTCCTACGTTTCTCACACTGCTGCTGCTTCTTAAAGCCCCTTGATGCAGGCTGCCGGAAATTGCACCATTAGTTCCAGCTGTTGGGACCACAACGTAGTAAACATCTCAGGGTCAAAGTTCGGAATGCCATATGTCACGTTGCATCACGACTTGAAATCGCAATTGGCACCTCCAACTGCTAATTTGAGATGACCAGGGACTAACCGCGGAAGTAGGGCAATAGCGTTACATTTTTTTACGGGTTCGACACAGGTTTTTGGGCTACCTTTCCTGAACTAAAACGGTGATGCATGAGTACATCCTAGGACGTGTATCTAGAAAAAGGTTAATAAATTTTGCTATGTCAAATGGCTATAATTTTTCAAAGGAGCACGAAAAACAGTTGGGAACGTTCACAATTATTGTCGCTTCGAAGAGTTGCGGAAGCGTTTCGGCAGTGGCGAGTTGCTTCACCGCTCTATGTGCGCGTGTGAGGGTGTGCGTATCTGCGTAGATGCTTGCATAAAGCACGCACAGGTGCGTCTTATTTTTGTGCAAGAGTTCCTCACCAAGCGCTATACGCATTGTGTGCCTTTCATAACACGTTTTGTAGATTGCAGTGCTATGCCTCTATTGTAGCTTACGCGTGGTAATTGTTAAGACTATCACAGGATACGAAACATTATGACGTTGCACAATAAAAATGTGAAGGCTGAGCCCAATTGTGTGGTCAAATCTTTATCTAGCCTTCAAAGCAATCTCCGGGGAAGTGGATCGCAACTAATGGTTTTTCGGTGCTTCACGGTGACGTTGTGTGACATTACGATGTTTTTTTGCTTCATTAGATCGCAATATAACAACATATTTAGGTGAATTTTGTACTTTCTCGGAATGCGCAGGCTCTATCTCGTTCGTATTCTTTATGATACCAATTTATTAGAAACGTTGAAACACGCTTAGTCTTTCAGATTCATGCTAGGATTTGTATTGCGGAGATTGCCTGCTGCGTGCGGTTTTTACCAGATGTCTCAACAGGGAGGAGAAAAAAAGATTAATATGCCGCATTGGAACACATTTGCTGGAAGAGCCGAGCGCGAGCCGTTGGCGCTAACTCTTCAACTCCGGTGTTACTTTTCGCCGTCCACCTTCAGTGCGTGTAAGCTTCCTTCTCATGTGCCATTTGTCATCATTGCAACCCTTTTTGTAGCCTTAAAATTCCAGCTGCGGAGCATGCTGCTTTCCCACCATGCTCGTCATTTAGCAGTTAAACCGTATGGCGAAAACATGACAATGAAGTGTGAGGGAGGCGGTAGCAGGAAGGTACATCTAATTGTATTACGTATACACTCTCATCTGTTGGTCTTACTGGTAACTGATATTTAAAGCCTTGCTAGGCTAAACTGTATTGCAAAAACATTACAACACGCCTTGTGAAACACAGGTACAAAGAAACTTAGAACAAAGATTGCAAGTTGGAGGAAAATTGAGAGGAAGTGTCATTCCGGTATCTTCATATTCACAGCACTAATATTTTTATGGCAAGATGATCGTCAAAGTAAAACTATTACAGTAAAATGACTGCTTTGTTATCTTGGTGTATTGTAACAACGCCCAAATCACTGCTTACGGGGCGTGAAATGCACAGAAAATGTGGGCATGTCAAAATCTTTATATATACTAGAAACACAGCTCCATCATTTCTCTTCACTGTGTAAACTCAGGCAGTACGATACCACTATACACAAAAAAGGGAGCCCTGCAGCTTCGCCTTCAGGACTCGATTGTGATAGCGATATTTTTCCCCAAGTGCGTACTCAAACACTTATTGCATAGAATTTATTCTATACGATATTACTCGAGAACTATAAATTGTCGAGTATACTACAATGTAATCGATATATTTCAAAGCAGTTTTATTTTCCAGTGCAGTTTGCGCAAATGGCTGCATTGCATGTAATGGCTAGCATGCATTGAATCACAAGATATGATCTACCTAAACTGTTTTCGAACGTGCTATGCACCCACTTTGTGATCTCAAGAAAAAGAGAGAGAGCCTGTAGGCCAAAAGTGAGGTGTAAGAATGATTTAGGGGCTCACGCTTACCACTCCGCGTGAGGAGAGGACACGGGCAGATTGTGTTCGCCGATTACCTTGAGTCACGAGCAGATTTCGTGGTGCGAGTTGAGATGGTGCTACTGTAAGGGGGGGGGAAGGGGGGTTCACGATATTGCGCGGCGCTCATAATGAAGTTAGCGCTCAAAAGAGGAGCTTCTTGAAAGCTTTGTGTGCATGAGATTCTGCGATTTAGAAACGCATCGCCCTGTGCCTGTGAGCCCTGCCAGTGTATTTGATTTGTTCATTCGCGCTTTGTGGTTCAGTGCCTCGATGCTACATGAGAATCCGAGTACGCGTTAGCAGGCTTGTCGCTGGCTGCAACCTCAGAATTTGCAAGTAGTGTTTTGTCCCGAATATCAAGTTGGTGTATAAGACTTGTGCGGAGCGTATGGCGCTTTTCAAGGCTCCGCGTGAACCAGAGCGCCTATATGAATAGTGACGGGCAGTTTCAAGAGCTGACAAAGTTTTGCAGCTTCCTGATGATGTGTACGCGAAGAAGTTTGAAAGAAGCGATCTCCCTAACGTATCAGGCAAACGGCTTGTTGCACGCACCAAGGAAACCCACGCTGGCTTCGGATTCTGTGCTTAGAATTTCGCCGGGCTGCGCAAAATACCTGACCGTGCAGCAAAAAGCCAGAAAAACTCTACCAAAATAGCACAACACACCCTACTGCCAACTTTTCGGAAACCTATGCAAGTGGTTCTTAAAAGAAAGAAAAGAAGATAAAAGTGAGCCCCGTAACTGTATGCATAATAGTGCGACACCTCAACAGTGGCTCACGAGGGATGGGGGTAAGCAGGGATTAAAAGAAATAGAGATGATCAAAAGGATAGGGTGTTATGTCTGCGAGCCCGCCGCGAATGTCCGTGCCTTGGAAAAAGGAAATCTGTGTCAAGGCCAGCACGCGAGCCAGCCTGACGCGATGAACAACCTAACGGCGTCATCACGCAACGGCGCCTTTCTGGCACGCACGTGCGGTGAGTCATCTCAGCCCGCGAGCCCGTCGAGTAAACAACCGGCGTCTTCCTGCCTGGGGGTCTGACGCAATGCCTGGCGACGTCACTCGTCCTTGGGTGCAGCCACCTCCAGCGCAGCCTCTCCAGATTCGATGAGAAAGAATGACGCGGCCCTGTGGCGACCCCGATTGGAGGAGTCTGACCTCACGACCAGCGGCGCTTCTGGTTGGACATTTGGGTTGGACCCGGTGCATATAAAAGAAGCCCAGCGGCGCGTCGCGAACAGCAGTCCTATAGAGCAGACCTGTTGGAGAGCAGACTTGTGTGTCGCCGCAGTCCTATGTGAGAGCAGACATGTGTGTCGCAGTTGAGCTGTGTGTCAGAGTTGAGCTATGTGTTAGCAGACCTGTTGGAGAGCAGACATGTGCGTCAGAGAAGAGAGCTATGTGACAGAAAGTTGAGCTATGTGTCAGAGAAGAGAGCTATGTGATAGAGAGATGAGCTATGTGTTAGCAGACGTGTTGGAGAGCAGACATGTGTGTCGCAGCAGACCTGTTGGAGAGCAGACTTGTGTGTCGCAGTTGAGCTATGTGATAGAGAGTTGAGATGTGTGTCAGAGAGGAGAGCTCGGCTCTTCGAGTCTCTGTCGGCCCCAGTGCCGAATTTGTAACGCCTCTGTATATATGCTGTACATAAACCTTGTTTAACTCACCGTCGTCTAGTCCGCTCATCTATCAGCTCTGCAAAGAAGCAGTCGCGAGCTGAGAAACCTACGCTACCAAACGGCTGGTGACCTTCCCGGCGGAGTTCGAAGCATTGGCGCCTTCGGGACCGTGTTGGCGTCGCCGTCTTTCGAAGCAGTGGTTGCAGCGGTGAAACTTCGAGGCGCCTTTCGTAACGTCGTCGGAGGCGCGAGTCGCAACAGTGGTTGGCAGCTGCGGGATCGGCCGGCGTCAGCGACATCGATGCGGTGAGTGCCTGATGTTTTCCCCTCAGTTCACCAGACTACTCTAGCTCTGGTTGTAATAGTTTAGAGAAGGGTGTGTGAAGCATTGAAGTGAGCTTTGATCGTTTCAAGCCAAGTCGAAGCGCTTTGAAACCAAAGTTAATGCGGAGGGGGTAAACACGGGAGTGTGAAAAATTGCTTGTGCGTCTTGCTAGTTGACTTATAGTGTGTACGGCAAGTAAATTGTTAACAGGGGCAAACAGCAAGAGGCTAGTGTGAACGATGGAGAACCTTAAAGTGAAGGAACTCATCGAAATTTGTGAGGAACTCGGCATTACTTTGGGTCGTGCGAAACGAAAGCAAGCGATCCTTGAGATCATGAAGGATGAGGGAGTGTCGGCTGAGGAAGTCAATCAGGCCTGGGTGGATATCAAAGCACGCCGTGAGGAGGCTGAAAGGCGAGATGTAGAAGCTCGCGAACGTGAAGAAGCTGAAAAGCGAGAAGTTCGTGAACGTGAAGAAGCTGGAAGGCGAGAACGCCACGAGGAGGCCGAGAAACAGGAGCGCCTCGAGTTAAAACGAATAGAATTGGCAATCCTACAGTGTTTGCAGGCGCCTAGCGTAGCTTCTCCGATGATTCAGGTCAGCGGTTTTAGAATTCGGGACCAACTGCCACCGTTCGCAGTAGGTGAGGACATGGCGAAGTATCTCGTCAAGTTTGAACACGTGTGTGAGCGAAACGCTTTGGAGCGGTTTCTTTGGGCGCGGAACCTGTTAGCACTTCTTCCCGGCGAAGTGTCCGACGCGATAACTTGCTTGTCGAGGGAAGCGTTTGAAAGCTATGACGAGGTTAAGGAAATGCTCTTGAGACGTTATAAGTTGTCACCCGAGGCTTTTAGGCAAAGGTTCCGGTATGCTAAAAAGGGGAATGAGTCACACGTTGACTTCGCGTTTCGTCCTAAAGCCGATTTATTTGAATGGCTCAAGGATGAAGGTGTTTATAACGACCGCGAAAAAGTGGTGGAATGTGTTGCATTGGAGCAATTCTACCGCTGCATTGAGGAGGATTTCAAACTTTGGCTGCAGGACGAACTTGGTGAAGTACAGCTAAACAAGGCAGCAGAGTTAGCTGAGTAGTATTATACTTGCCGAAAGTTGCACAGCAGGGCAGTGCGCATGAAAAGGATGAAATAAAAGAGGGCTTTTCATAGAAACCTGATCAACGGAAATCCGCTCGGCACCGTAATTTCAAGAAGGACCCGTCTCTTACGAAGGACAGTGTAGGGGAAGGGCAAACAGAAGCGGAGAAACCGAGTGAGGTTCCTAAACAACGCACTGATACCACACGGGCGTTTGAATAACGGAAGCCACTAATCTGCTACAACTGCAAAAAGGAAGGGCAGGTCGCGATAAACTGTAAGCAAAAGTTTGATTTTGCAACAGTCTGAGAGTCGGAAAAGAACATGCGGTTGTTGGAGCCGTATATCCAAGAAATTAGTGTGAATGGGCAAACGTGTCGAGCACTTCGTGACTCAGCGGCAACCATGGATGTTGTCCATCCTTCACTGGTGTCTCCGGATGACTTTACAGGAGAATGCGCGTGGATCAGGCAAGTCGCCGAGGAGCAGAGTGCTTGCTTACCAATCACCACGGTTGTCATTGAAGGCCCGTTCGGTAAGCGTCGCACCGAAGCGGTTGTGTCTGCCGCGCTTGCCGATCGTTTTCCTTATCTTTTCTCCAACAACTCAGAGCAGCTTCTCAAAGAGCAAGGTAAATGGTTCTTCCCCAACTTAGCGTACACGGACCTAACGTGATCGCAAGCACGGAAGCTTTCGCAGGAGCTTGATCTTGTTCAATGCGGTGAACTCTCAAGTGACCTTGTCGGCGGGTCGACGGAACCTCAGAGAGGAAATTTTTCACGTGAGTCATGTGAGCAGTCACGCGAGCGGCCCGTCGCCGAAGCGAGCGGCGCGGTTTCCGTAGAAAGGGGAGATGACATGGCGCCATTGAATCAGAGCGAGAGGGCTGCAACGCTCTCGCCTGTAGCGGAAAGTAGAAGTAAGCTGTCGAGGGTTGATCTAGAGACACTCATTCGAGAGCAGCGTGAAGACCTCTCGATTGAAGCGCTAGTGGAAAGCTACATGAAAGCTGCACAAGTGTTGTCGAAGGAGTACAACGACAAATCGGCGAAAAAACGCGCTTTTGATGTAGGAAGTCAGGTATTGCTGCTGCAGCCGTCCAAAAAGAACAAGCTTGAGGTTCATTGGGAAGGGCCTGCCAAAGTATTATCGAAGCTTTCCGATACGAATTATGAAGCGAAATTAGGAAGGCGGCCAAACAAAATTTACAACTTCATGAAACCATACGTTCTACGTCAAGCGGTCGTAAATCTGCTGTTGAATGCTTCAGAGGAAGAGGAAGCAGTAATTTGGAGTTCTAGTGATGTAATCGAAAAGGGATCGGAGGTATTTCTGCAGCAGTTGAACCTAGAGCCTAGTTTAAGTCCAGAAGAAGGAGCTGAGAAGGAATGTTTCTTTTTATGAGAAATCTGGACTCTCCTATTGTAGTTACACAGATGTGCAACGTCGCAAGTATGAGCAGTGCTTAGTACCGCATAGGTATCGTCGCCTAAAAGTAGCCGGTTACTCAGATGGAGCATGTTGCTCCACAGCGCAACTTTGACGTTCGCTACCAAAAAAGAAAAGCTAAACGCTAATGCAGACGCATTGAGCCGTGCGTTTTAGTTAGTAGCTTCTCCACCTTTCGGTTTATCTCTGGTGAACCGGGGCAAAATCTTGTTCTCACCACGACCTTAACTGAGTGCTCTCGTCCAGAATGAGCTGAAGGAGCCAAATTTATGTTGTATTCTAATTCGTTACGTTGTTGTACGTGTAAAAAAGTTTGAGTTGTCATTTAAGAGTCTTGTGTCCCACATGTGCCTCTTGATGTAGAGGGAACGATATTCCGATAGACACGTAGCTAGGTATATGTTGTACTATACTTTGTCTGGTGTTCTGTCGGGTGACCGAGGGCACTTGCTTGTGTCGTGTGTTGTCTGTTGTCGATCCGTTCTTGGCAAGTTGCAGAACCATCAACAAGTGCTGAAACCAAAGATCGCCAGAAGAGATGAGCGAAGCTGGCCGGCAAGTTGTGGCGACAAGCCAGTGGAGCTGGGATCCGTCCTCAAGAATGGGATGTGTTCCCAGAACAGAGTCTGGAGCTGCATTCTCGCCATGGCCCTGGAGGCGAACCTGGAGGGACCTGGCGAACGAGCGCGCCTGACATCCGAGCCACGTGGAAGCAGCTCGTTTTTCCGGCGCATTGTCTAACGGCGGGGGTGCTGTTATGCCTGCGAGTCCGCCGCGAACGTCCGTGCCTCGGAAAAAAGAAACCTGTGTCAAGGCCAGCACGCGAGCCAGCCTGACGCGATGAACAACTTAACGGCGTCATCACGCGACGGCGCCTTTCTGGTGCGCACGTGCGGTGACTAATCTCAGCTCGCGAGCGCGTCGAGTAAACAACCGGCGTCTTCCTGTCTGGGGGTCTGACGCAATGCCTGGCGACGTCACTCGTCCTTGGGTTCAGCCACCTGCAGCGCAGCCTCTCCAGATTCAACGAGAAAGAATCACGCGGCCCAGCGGCGACCCCCATTGGAGGAGTCTGACCTCACGACCAGCGGCGCTTCTGGTTGGACATTTGGGTTGGACCCGGTGCATATAAAAGAAGCCCTGCCGCGCGTCGCGAGCAGCAGTCCTATGGAGCAGACCTGTTGGAGAGCAGACTTGTGTGTCGCCGCAGTCCTATGTTAGAGCAGACATGTGTGTCGCAGTTGAGCTGTGTGTCAGAGTTGAGCTATGTGTTAGCAGACCTGTTGGAGAGCAGACATGTGCGTCAGAGAAGAGAGCTATGTGACAGAAAGTTGAGCTATGTGTCAGAGAAGAGAGCTATGTGATAGAGAGATAAGCTATGTGTTAGCAGACGTGTTGGAGAGCAGACATGTGTGTCGCAGTTGAGCTATGTGATAGAGAGTTGAGCTGTGTGTCAGAGAAGAGAGCTATGTGATAAAGAGTTGATCTATGTGTTAGCAGTCCTATTTGAGAGCAGACCTATGGGTTAGAGTGGAGAGCTCGGCTCTTCGAGTCTCCTTGTGAGACACAGGGCCTTTGTGGGCCTTGTATTGCGAAGTTTTCGGTTTTTGTCGTGCTCCAAAAGGCGCACTCTCACAAAAAAATTGGCAGATTCCGCGAACAATGGGAATTGATGATATGTGAAGCACGAATGAGGAATGTTGATATGTCACTTTAAAATCACCACAACGTTACGAGGTGGAGGTAAATTATGCCGTACGCGACAGCCATGTCATGATTATCATGTTTGGATGCATCGTTTACCTTCGTCATCTATTCACGTCACGTGGTGTGAAATTCAGTATATATGAAGCTAGCGAAATGGCAGCGAGCACGTTATGAACATGGTATGTCGTCATGTTCTTGCATGACATGCATCATGATTATCATTTTTGCGCCAGTGATACACCTTCATCGTCCATTAAGGTAGCGTAACACCAAATTTGATATATGTGAAGCAAGCGAAATGACAGCGAGTGCATCATGAAAGGCCCAATATTCTCCAACGCGACGTTGACGCGCGCGCACGCTGCGCACAGCCACCCTATACGTCAGCGAAACGCGTGAACTCTATCGTCTCACGCCAGGCGTGACCGGCGCGGCCTCATGGCATCGGTGCGAAATGCGACATGCCGCATTTCGCGCCGATGCGTTACACAGACAGCACTGCGTCTGCCTCTTTTTGTGACGGAGGGACGCTGGACGCTCTGATACGCGCATGCGTCAAAGCAACGCAGCGCGGCACGCGCCTGCGAGTATACGACAGGACCGGCGCCTGGCATGGCAACGCCGGCTTGACGCGACGAAACGAACGCCCTTGCGCATGCGCGCCATGTCACGTCGAAGAGTATTGGCGCCTTAACTGTGGCATGTGATCATGTTGTCACATGACACGCATCTCATGATTATCATGCTTGCACCAGTCACATACCTTTGTGATCCATTGACGTCACGTAATACCAAGTTTGGCATATGTGAAGCCAGTAAAGCGGCCGCGAGCACAGCATGAGTGTGACATGTAGTCATGTTGTTACATGGCACGTATGTCGTGATTATTACGTTTGGATTTGTCATTGCCCTATGTCATCCGTTCTCGGCACGTATTACCGAATTTGGTACATATGAAGATAGCGAAACGGCTCGAGAGCATCATGAGCGTGTCATGTAGTCATGTAGTTACATGACACGCAGTTCTTGTTTGCCATGTTTGCACCAGTTTCATACCTACGTAACCATTCACGTCCCGTAATACCAAATTTGGTATATGTGACGCTAGCAAAACGGCAGCGGGCGCATCATGATCGTGGCATGTAGTCATACTGTTACATGACACGCATATCATATTTTTCGTGTTAGAGTCTGTTACTTGTGTTCACCATGCAATTATGCCATAACGTACCAGTTTTGCAACATATCAAGTGAACGATACCACCGCCAGAGCAACAAGACCATGAAATGGAAATTATGACATACATGACGTACATGTCATAATTTTCATGTTATGACTATTCAAATATGCTCGTCAAATATGTATTCAAATATACAGTCATGTTATGCCATACCAAGTTTGGTATCGATATCATTATCCAAACAGCCAGGAGAGCTAAATGTCTTAGGCGGATAGATAGATAGATAGATTAGATAGATAGATAGATAGATAGATAGATAGATAGATAGATAGATAGATAGATAGACTCAAAGTCGCCGAAGTTCGCAAAGAAATGCTTCGCATTTCAAAAATGAAGCGACGTTCTCTTCGTTTTGGGAGAAACGGCGATGTCCCTAATGTTCATCTTCAAATGTAGAAACTTTGCTTCCTTTTGTCACGGAGAAAATATTTCTCCCACAGAAGTACGATGGCTGACCTCGGGTTAGCGAAGGAAGTAGGCCTAGCGAATGCATCGATTCTCGACTGATAAGGAGTACACGGCACTGACAATTACAAAAAACCGTCCCGCTGAGCTTGATATCACACGAAATGATAATAAAAACAAGCAGACGAACCTGTGGTGATGAAAGCATCGCGCAACAGAACGACTGAGTTTTTAGATTTTGTTTGGCCAGAGAGCCAACGTTCAATTTGAAAGCCATGGATACTGTGGTGTTCTCACCCAGAGACTGTGTGCTAGGCTTGTTTTATTTATTTCTCGCTGATTCACATAGTGTACCGATGTTATCTACGCGTTTAGGGGGCCGCAGACCACGAAATGTGCCGCCAAACCACAGACCCGATCGCAGCGAGGCCATGTCGGCTTAGCAGTGCAGTTTCGATAGATGTTTAACGTTTCACAAGTAGCTGGAAGTGTGAGAGCATCACAACCGTTAGGTAGGCGGTTGCTGGCGCCATTTGTAGGGACTTCACATGTTGAAAAAAAAGGTTGCCTACGGCGATGTATATTGACACACCCACACGGCTTCCTAGCGGATAGTGGGCGAGTCAGCCCATTCATGGATTACTCACTGACACCAGACGCCCAATATATGCTTAGGCAATGTATTTCGCTACACATGCACATAAGGGCACATAGTTCCAGACATACATATAAAGTGAACTCAATGAGCAAGAGTACAATCAGCAACGCGCCACAGCGGTACACACTTAGACGTGTTTACTCACACCCCACTACGAAAATGCACAAGCTTTTATTTATAGCAATGAACTTTGAGTGACCATAGTGGCACAAGTGACAAGTAAGCTTTCGTCAACTTTCTGTTACGTTTCGTGGCCGTACCACAACATGTGCACGCATAAATACGCTGTATCTGGTTGTTAGACGACTTGAAGTTTTTAAACGGTTGCAAAATGAGGAACGGAATAATTAGTGAAGCTTGTCAGGTTTTCGCGAAAACGATTACCCCTAGTCATGAATAGAATATCAACGGCATTCTGAAGGCTGCGCCATCTCTCGACCACTGCGACATATATTTTTTCTTGAAGCTCTGAGAATGCAAACGCTTGCCATGCGCTCGTCATTTCGTAGGGCACGTCTTTTTTTTCTTTCTTTTACTCTTCCACTTGTTACTCGGAAAGCAGCTTGAAGGCAGACCAAGTCTCTGTCGTCGCGTCAACTTCGTTTAGTTGTTTCGTGTTAGTGTTTGCTTTATTCAATTTACCTGATTACCCCAAGTGTGACCGTTAGCCATGGATACACTACACCGCTAGCCCTTCAATGGCAATGTTTTCGGTGTGGTATTGACAATCTCAGTGGTGTATGCCTACGTTATAACGCGAGTGGTGCGAGCGAAATAGGAGGTGACCTCACACCCGACGGTGTTCGTTTGTAAGCAATGACAGTGGCTGTTGGCGTCATGACCGCTCGACTAGTTGAGAGGAAGAACTAGTGCTACAGTGCACGCATTTACTATAACATTATAACTTGCTGTACTTACGTACTTCTCTGCTTCAGATGCGTCTCGTCATTCGTCTCGCGAGTCAACTTGCGGTCATTGTGCGTGCCAGAACTGTATTGTTAGCGCTGTGGCTGTGAAAGTTACTTATTACTCTGAATTTGGAATACTCCTTTCACAAAGGTGAGTGAGAGTGTTATTACTTACCTGCTGTGCACAGCTGTTACTAGAATTGTAAATTGTGTTCAGTTACGCACGACAAAGGAGAATCATGTGGTCGAGATAAGCATACTGCACGCGTGACTAATTCCGTCTTAACTCTCAGTGCTGGCTTGGACAATTCAAACCGCATGCGATTAAGAATTTGGTTTATTTGACAGAAGTCATTCGTATACTTTTCAGAAAAGGGAAGTTATAATGATGTTTAAAACGTTTGTGTTTATTTTAACCAGTCTGGGAAATATCCACTCGGTGGAATTTCGTAGCTCGTTTCCCCATGCACTTTTACCTGCTGTGGCAGCATAGCCTCAATGGGTGTCGTGTGAATATGGTGGAGGGCGCATGTTTGACTCCCGGCCACAGCGACCGTATTTGGATGGGGGAAAATGCAAAAAAAACACCTGTCTGCCTATGTTTGGTTTCACGTCAAAAAACTTCAGTGGGTCGAAATTCATCCAGAGGCCCTCAGGACGGCTTGCCATATGGCGCTAGCGGCACGTATACCTCGAGCATTTTTATATGATCATGCTTTCACGCATGAACTGTGCAGTGGTGTCATAGTTCCTGCAATGTTTAAAAATAACTGTGATGCTTTTTTACGCACTTTGTTGAATTTTTGAGTGTTATTAGTGCTGTGCGAAACAAAAAACGCGCATGCTTACTTAGTATGCCAACACTGAAAAAAATTCAGTATTTATGTAAAGTCTAAGGTAATCGATAAAGCAAGACGGTTCGAGAAAGCAGAGCTCCTTGTATTCGTTACAAATTGGTAGCATGAAGCGACAAGAGACACATGCGGAACTGTGTGGAGCATTGTGCGAGTGCCTGGCGATGAAAAAAAAGGCTTTTACTCTACAACAATAAAACAAAAGAATAAACGTCACTCCTCCATTGCTTGCATCAATCATAGGTAAACGTATTCGCAAACGAGTAGCCGCGGCCAGCAAGGCTCGCGTACGCATGCGCACGTGCAAGACCCCCGTGGTTGAGGAGAAACATTTTGAACACTGTAAAAAAAGCTTTGCTCCTTTGGTCCTTGCCGTGAGAGGGCGTGACGGGTGAGGGACCCGAAAGGGAGAAAGTCGCTGCGTCGAAGGAGAAATGGAGCCCGTTTCAGGCATTGCGCCGTGCTCCCGACTGGGTTGTAGAAATTAGGTGCCTTTTCTCATCTTCTCACCACTACCACCACCACCGTTTCTCCGTTCTGGCTTCCACCCCTCCCACCCTTCTTTGTTGTTTGAGTGCATTGCCTTTTCTTCGGCGTCTGAGGCGCCAGAGGAGTGCGGGTTGTATTCATCGCCTGTTCTGAGGTGGCTAACAGTGCCTGCTCGGCAGGCATGTTTATGGCAGTTTCGCACTTGGCTGCGCATGCAGTGGTCCAGGGTCCAACAGGCTCCGCAGTCAGCTGCGCCTGTTTAACAGCAGGTGGAGCAGTACAGGGTGTTCCAGCCAGGAATGCTGCTTGCGCGACCACGGTCACACTCCATGGGAATCTAGCGTGTACGCGAAAACAGCGCCCGGTGCACCACGTTGGCGATGAAACGATCCGACTGTTTTTTTGTTTTTTTGCGGAAAACTGTTCACATAGTTGTTGGAGTGATAGTTTGAAATCCACCTCAAGTTCCAAGATGTGCTGCTTTTATTTCCCATGCGGGGCATGTTCGGGAGTAGGTGTGATGATATCTTTCACAGTTAACGCAACGGGCTTCTGAAATGCGGGTGTCGTATGTATTCTCACATGACTCACGCTTTCCGCAATTAGCGGGCCCTATGCACGTTTGCGATCCGTGTCAACAGCGCTGACATTTAAAACAGCGACTAGGATTGAGTACAATAGGTCTGGTGCAAAGCAAAACAGTAACCGATATCAGTGGATTGAAGGAGGTTGCTTGTTCCGAAGGTAATTATGAAGTTTCTTGTTGGGAAATGTTGTTTTTGTTACACTATAAGGCAAAAGAGTGTTAAAAGGGTGTGTGGTTCGTCCTTTTGGAGAGGGGACTAATGGGCATGCCACAACCATTATTCCCTTTAAAGACTAACGGTACCGGGTTTAACAGTTAGTCCTAACATACGAGGTCAAGGGACTAACATTGAGTCATCACATTTACACCTTAGTGAGCAACCGTTAGCCCAACAATTCACCTCAAGGCCTAACATTTAGTCGTCTCATTTGCACCTTATAGGGCAACTGTTATTCCCTACATTTACACCTAACTGAGCAACCTCTAATCCTCACAGTTGCACCTCACCAGACGAACGGTTCATCCGCTGAAATACTTTAACCAGATGTACTTTTTATCCCCAGTTCAAACATTGTTTATTGTTTATTTTTCGCCAGGCCTAATATTTTTTTCGTGTGTTTTTCTGCGCAGTGAGCAACAAATAGCGCAGAAAAGAACAGACGACAAAAGTAGCTAGCCACATATGTGTAACTGCTTTCGCAGTCACGGTAAAAATGAAATACAAAAGTGAGACATCAAAATCTTTTATTTTTTCTACATACACATGAAGTTTCTTTATTCTTTTAAGTGAATTCATGGTGAAGTGTACAAGCCTAGTCTCGTTGTCACATCTTGTTCACTCCTTGTGGAGCTTCTCCGATGGAAGCGATAGATGCCAGGCATTGCAGACGCCAGCGCACGCAGCCTTCTGCCTGTTGTGGTCCCACGGCTGTACGTACAATAAGATAGTAAAAATATTTAGACACACATGACAGAAGATGAAGATGCCAAGTAAGTGCAAGGTATATGAAGTGCAAGTATATGACGAGTTATATAAGTGCAAGTACATGGCAAGTAAGTGCAAGTTAATACAAAAACAAGTGTGTAAAATATGACACAAAAATAACTTTACTTTCACATCTCGCACAGTCCTTCTAAAGCTGCTCTGACGAAAGAGACGAATGCTAGGCATCGCAAACGCCAGCGCACAAAGCCTTCAGCACGGTGTCTGCCCACGGCTGCACAATAAGTATGTAAAATAGTGAGCCAAACGTGACAGGATGCGCATGAATGCATATGTGAAATACGTGCAAGGTGAAATAAAAACATACGTGAGTAATGACATGCTAATAATTTCGTCATGATGTGACACATCGTTCGACTCATTTCGATCCTCGTAGCGCAACAGTTTAGAAACGGCGGCTGCAGCCACAACTTCGCGAACCACCATGCCGCCAACAAGTCGGCGAGTCTTGAGCGAGCGACGTCGTTCAGCTCGAGCAAGCGAATACGAGTTCAAACACGGCGCTGCACGCGGAGTGTCTGCCGCCAGCGAACTTCGAACAAGAGAGCGAGCGTACGCTTGGCAGCCGCCACGAACAGCGCCGAGCTGGTTTGGAGCTAGCACCGAAGAAATCGACGGTAATGAGGCCCTTTTCCACAAGCTCGAGCGAGTGCAGCGCGCAAACGCGAGTCCGCCGTCGCGGCCAACGGATGGCGCCGAGCTGCTTGCGACCGACTGATGGGGAAGTCAACTGTAATAGCGACCAATCTCACCGAGTTCAGATGCTAGCGAAAGCCCCGACAGCGCGTGCTAGGGAACAGCGCGCGACATACCACAACGAAGCTCATTACGAGAACCCACAACGTGTTTTGAATGACTCCCAACACAGCGACGAGGTCTCAGTCCAATATCGTAAGACCGAAGCTCATCGCGGCGGCGAAGACAGGCGAGCACTCGATGGGCGAGCGTACGGAAGGTCGACAACAATGGCGGCCCATTTCCAGGCGGTCGCAAAGCACAGGCGAACTGTCGACACCAAAGCTGACCTTCGCGGTGCATTTCGTGCGTGCGATATACAACACAACCGAGCCCATTGCCGGCAAGCGCGATCCGTATCGCACACGTGACATGTAGAGTAGAATGAAGAATGATAACCTACTTGCGAAAGAATCCAGCGCTGATTTCTGCCCCGAGTCAGACTGAAGTATATATCCTATAGGCCTGCCGTCTTTTCGGCCGCCATGATGGCCTTCCCAACTGTTGCTGTCGTGCGTTGGTCGTGACTAACTTAAAGCCAGAGATATACAGCGTGGTGTGGTGACGTGGCGAGACTTGCTCCGGACTTCATGAGTGCAGCGAAACGTACAAGCAACAGCCCACACTAATCCAAGCGTACGCACAAGCACCACGTCGCAATTCCTATATCGTCGAATCCAGGCGGCCGTGTTCGAGCCCTCCGAGCGCGACGCAACGCGAACCGTCGCCAGCAAAATACGGAGAAAGACTGAGCCAGGAGAGGAGCAGGACGGCTAGTGACCTTGTCAACGCTCTTCGCGCTGCCTGCATTGCCCGGGCGGTTCATCGCTTTGGAGCGTGTTTGGAGACTAAGTGGTTTGCGCGCAGCACGCTTCCCGCTGTGGTTCCTCCTCAACAGTCTATTCGTTCATCGGCTCCGTTATTCCTTTTTCGGGTAATATTGCCTTAGAGTGTGGATGCGAATCAGCTCTTTGACTTGATTCTGTAGCGCGGTCCGTCCATGTCTTCGTACCAACACACCGCACCGTGTTCTCCTCGTTTAAGGAATGATGCCAAGTAAGTCAAGTCGCAGCTGCGCGTGGACGTCGCTTTCTTCCTCATTCGCAGCAGCTGCCAGCTCCTCCCAAGAATGAAGGTGGTCTTGCTCCTGCGCCCACTCGCAACACACTTCTCGCTCGTTTCACTCTCTCCACCGCTCACAACACTCGACCACACGTCGAGTGGAAACACTCTTTCGGCTCATTTTTCTGCCATAAAGAAAAAAAGGAAAACTTTATTAGCAAAAAATAATTCGTTGCCCCAAAATTAGGGCAGCACCGCATTGTCAGGTCCCTATTCTAAGGCATCGCTGGCTGTCGCCATCCTTTCAGCACTTCTGACTGGCCGCCGCTGGCCCGCAAGCGCTGGGCTGGACAGTATTGCCTCCCAGATCTCTCTGCTGTTGTTCTCTTCGTGTTCTTCAGTGTGTGCCGTGCATTCAGACGTGATGTGGTAGACAGTCTGTGTGCTTTTACACCACGGGCTTATATATCTGTTTCCTGTTGGGTAGTACGTATGCAATTTGTGGGTGCTTATGTATGTGTTCGGAGTCGGCGTAACGTCACAGAATCCATTGCCGAAAAGATCTTGTGTGGTGCTCGGTAATGTCTCCGCAAATCTACGTAGAATTGCAGGATCCCTTTGTAACTGGTGCACCGGTGCACATTGGCGCTAGCTCTGTGCCAGAGAGCGAAAAGACGACGAAGTTCACGTGTTGCGCTCTCGGCCTCCTGTTTTCTATGCTGCAGCTGTCTTGCTTGCCCTGGCGGGTTTCTTGCTGAAACGCCTCCGAAAAACAGACTTGTTACATTTGGTGGAGGTGCTGGGTAGGATGGTGTTGGCGACGGTTGAGCATAGAAACGGGTAACGGCCTCAGCATAGGTGAGAGGCGCTGCAGGCTGCGTTGGTGGTACAGGAGGTGGTACAGGAGGTGGAACTGCCTCAGCAACTTGAGCTTTAATGACACGATGGAGCGAGTGATCTAGTGCCGTGAGACTCTAGGTGACAGACGTGACAATAGAGAGCTGACGAGCCACTTCCTCACGGATGTATTGCTTAATTTGCGGCAGTAAAGTGGAATATTTAGCGCCAGTGCTCTTAGCTTCCAAAGATGAGAGTTCCACTGTGGGAATTCTGGGGCGACTTCTACCAGTCGCCCCAGAATTCCCGGTGCTCTTTGCGCAGCTCGTCAAAGCTTTGGCACAGTTCAATCACTTCCACTACTGTCTGAGGACACTTGGCTACCAGCATATGAAATGCATCGTCATCCATGCCTTTCAGTATGTGCCTTATTTTGTCAGACTCCGCCATAGATGCATTCACGCGCTTACACAGATCGATGACGTCCTCAAGATAACTCGTAAACGTCTCACCTTTCCTTTGGGCTCTGGCACGGAGGCGATGTTCGGCGCGAAGCTTGCGCAATCCAGGCCGACCGAAAAACGAAGCCTTGATTTGGTTGAATGCCGACCAGGTGATGAACTCGGCTTCATGGTTGTAGTACTATAGTTTCGACACATCGGTCAGATAGAAGCTGACGCGCGTCAACTTAGCAGGGTCATCCATTTGTTGGGAACGCTAACATGCTCAAACTCTACCAGCCAGTCTTCGACGTCAAGTTCGTCAGTGCCGCTGAACATGGGAGGGTCATGTTGACGAAGCATCCCAGCACACATGACCGTAGGTGGTGCTTGGGAAGGAGCGGCGTTCTCGGCCTTTCCGGGGGCAGATGGTAAAGTACGGTTGCGGAGCTCCAGGACGAAAAGGGGAATGACCCAGCAGCGCCCCACCAAATGTAACACTTGCTACACTGGCATCAATGAGTGTCTGCTCCTGCATAGTGTTGCCATCGGCAGCTTGGTAATTAGAGACACCTCGAGCCGCCTCATCTGCATAAAAGTTCCCCGTGAAACCCTTGTGTCCCGGGGCTCAACTGATTGTCTGGGTATAGCGTATGTCCAGCTGTCGGCTACTTTGGGTGAGTATCCGGTGTGCCTTGGCGCCGATTTTTCCTTTCTGATAATTTCGGCATGCGGCCTGAGAATTCGTGACAATAGTCAGTACAGTGTTGCGCTCCAAGCCTTCTCTTATAGCTAAGGCAGTGGCTATCTCTTTTGCTTATATGATAGTTGCTTGAGAAACCGAAGCACAGGCTGTGATCTTACCGCCTCTGTTTACCACAACCATTACCATATTTTTGCGTTGGTTCTTAAGGCAAGCATCCGTGAATCTCTAAATATTCTAGGACCTAGTTGTTGTGTTGATGTATGCCACCGGAGCTCTTCTCCGCGCTGCCTGTAATGTCGGATCCATGGTTTGTGGTAATGGTGATACCCCATACAAATCTCTGATCTGGCATGATAGTGCCTTGGTCTTTTGGTGTGTGCGTATACAACTTTCAAGGCCGACTTTATGAAGAAGGGCTCTACATGCTGGAGTTTGCGCCAATCGAGTCTTCTGCTGTATGAGTTGGCCCTCAGCTGGCTCCTCAAAGACAGCTTCTCAAAGAAACTTCTCATTAAAAATGTTGCACAGCAAACTCAATGCTGTCTTATATGCTATCTTTATAATTTCATCAGCCCTGTCTTGTTCCTCCTTCTTCAGGGCATGGTGGGAGTGTGTAAACCACTCTGGTGATTACCAGGCTTTTCACAAGTCTGGGGGTGTTATGCTCCCCCATCTTTCTCCTACAATGGGCCACGTGGGCTATCATTCGATGAATTTATTGCGTTGTTTTTCTTACTGCGTTTAAAGCGTGCAGACACCTGTTGTTTGATTGTAGCCCCAATTCCAGCCCTCTAAGTGCTGACTGCTCATGAATAACCATCCCCTGAAGCCGGATCTTGAGTGTGAGTCTCAGATCTGCTCTTTGTTTCTTGTCTTTGGTAGGCGAATCAGTTCCGACTTCACCGGCGAGCTCTGCAATCCTCGTTCTTTTGTATATGCTTCTATTTTATTCGCTGTCGATGGGAGTTTTTCCTTCTTTTCGCCCAAGCTGCTCTTTGTTATTAATATTCCTATATCATCCGCATATTGAGAATTTCGAATGTCGGGAATGTTTTGGAGCGAAACCAGTCCAATCATGGCTATATTGAAGACTGTAGGTGAAATGCCCGCTCCTTGTGGTGTGCCTCTGTTCGGAGGATGAATGACGTCGGATTCATCATCTCCTACTTTGATGACAGCTCTTCTTTCGTTCAGGAAACTCCGAACGTACTGATACGTCCTAATACCACTGTTGGTCACGGCTAGGCCGTCCAGTATCTCTCTTTGTGGCTTACTTTAATAAAGGCTCCTTTTTCGACAATGGCCATGACAATGTGTTTTTCAGCCTTGGGGACGTTGGTTAAGACACTCTTTTAAAAACTGGAGAATACCATGTGTTGAAAGACGGGACCTGAAGCTACGCGTAGTGTCAGACATGAGGTTGTTTTCTTCAAGATGACTTTATAGTCGAGTGTTCACTAATCTTTCGAACGCCTTTCCTAGACATGATGTGAGAGATATAGGGCGAAGATTTTCCGAAACCAATTTCTTCCCTAGTTTTAGGATCATGATAATAACAGCGTGTTTCTATTGATGTGATATCATTCCTTTAACCCAATAATCATTCATGAAGCTCGTAAAAGCTGTGATAGATGTATCGTTTATGTTTCTAATCATGACATTTGATATTTGATCCGCCGCTGCCACTGTGTTCCGCTTTGTACTGGCGATCGCTTCTCACACTTCTGCTTCCGTGAAAAGCTCATCCATTCCTTGGGTTTGGTGGCCATTGTAATCAACTTGGTACGGATGTGTCCAGACTTTGTCACCGAAACATTTGGTGTGAACTGCCTGGAGACAATGGTCTTCAGTGCTTGGGTACGAGTGCAACAATCTCTCAAACCTGCGGGTGCTGAATGCTTATAAAAGGTTTCGCTAAATCTACCGGGAAAGATAAGAAGTCAGAGTTAGGCATGGAAATTAAGTATTTTGTAAGCATCCTGACCTAATAATATGGGGCAAGAAATTTCTTAAGTACCATGCGGTTTATTGAGTTCGTGCAGCACGATAAGGGTTTAACACACAGCACTAGTTTATATTTTGTGTATTCGTTAGGAGTTCATTACGAGAAATAATGCGACAATGCTTACTGTCGCTCCTTTTGTGTTTAAGTTACAGAGCGCACAAAGATCACTTCGCCCACTGCGACGGCCCCGTTGGCTAAAGAATCGCGCTTTTGGAACACAGTGAAGTGACATATGTGACGCCTGCTAGAGCGCACTTGTCTGGCGCTTGTCTGTGCGTATTCCTTGTCTGTCTTGTTAAGTGGCTTGTTAAGCGGCTTGTTAAGCGGCTTGTTAAGCGGCTTGTCAAACGGCTTGTTAAATGTCGAGCACTGAGCCTTGTTAGTTCGCACTCGTCCTGACATGTGTGTTCTTTTCGCGCATAAATTGCGATTGAAACGCGTGCTCTAAATGTCGATCTGTTTGCGGTTCTTCGCGTGACATCTCAATTTGTTGCTATCTCCCTCAATACTTCGCCCTTGCGGTGAAGGTGAAACTGTGACTTTTTACTTGTGGTTGTTGAAGTATGAGTGTTTTCGAGAGAAAAACTCTATGGCACTGCCAAAAGAGGCTTTTGACACCGCCTGTGCAGTAATCTTTAACAGCTTCATTTAGTGGCCCAAACCCTTTGGTTTTAATCTTGGTTAACCTACTTTCAAGTTATGTAACTAAATTCACCCTCTTTAGCGACAAATTGTAGGGTCCTACAAACCACCGTTTACCCTATCAAAGACCTTAGGCATGGGAATTTTGCCAAGTGTGAGATTCTCGCACCTATCGTCAGAACTGTAAGAATAATCGCGTCTTCGTCCTCATGCCAAATGCTGTCCTCTCTTTTGCGTCAAGGAATTCGTTTCGGAGGCTCCCGACAACCGTTCTAATGTGAAGTCTACCTGCGTGCTCACACATGTGCTATGCACCATGCTGTCTAAATTGCATTTTCGCCACTCGTGTAAAACATTGGCACATGAGCGTGTCGTCTGGGCTTTTCAATGCTCATTCCATGAGTGTAAGGATTTAGCCCAGCAGCATGGCAGATCCCCTCTCGGAGCAGCGCAAGCCTAAATTTTTGGACTTCTGCACTACAGCCATTCACTCCTAAACGAATATCTTCGCGCAAAGTTTTCGTATTTGTTTCTTGTTTATTCTAATGATCGTGTTTGCTGTTAGCCCTATTGAGCAACGTTTCGTTGACGTTCTTGGCACGTACGCCTAGTGGCCTGTTATATTTGTACTTTTTAGAGCTTAATACTAGAGACTACATACACCTAATATATACAGGTACTTTCAAAGTTTCTGAAGGCACTTTGGCTGTGGGCATTAACCAACAACATTTAGGCACCGTTGGCATTTCTGGAATTGCTATAAGTTTAAATCACTTTTCTTCAAGAAGAGGCGCCACTTCCCCGTCGTAGCTTCCACTATAAGAATAAAGAGTAGTGTTGTAGTTAAAGCTGTTTTGTCCTTTCGTGGAAATGATTATGAGTTTTGGGGCAACGCTCGCAGTAATTGCAGTCACCTTCATAACAAAGTCGGTAAACCTGTGCCAGAGGTTAGGCTCTTGGTCAACTCAATGGGCCTGTCTGTAGATATCTGCAAAAGGAAGAGATGTTTTGACCTATAGCCCACGATTTCAATGACGAGCTTCAGGCAAGCTACACAGTACCTACGTTTGCTGCATCGGGGTAACATGAATGGCTCGTGGAAATCACTCAGAAAAAAAGCTGCGTCAGCAGTCTCTATCGCCGCAATGCTTTAATCGTCTTCAAAGATAAAAAAATAGTGAAAAATAGTGGTATATCTGGGGGTAATATAAGCCAAAAAACAATAGGGTTATAAGGCATGCCGTGGAAAGAGCTACAGAAACTTCGTTCATGTGTTGTTCTTTAACTTGCACTGACATCATACAGTACATGAGCCCCACGCATTTTGTCTCAATCAAAATGAAACCGCCTCAACTAGGGTTGAACCTACAACCTTCCGGTCCACAACCGAGCACCAAAACCTCTGCCCTAGAGTGGTGCACGGTAGGTTGAAATTAAGGGTGGATTTGCGGTGTCGTTCTCCCCGGTAAGATAACCGTGATATGGCTTTATCGCTAACGTTGTTTTTCTTCAAAAACGCACTTACTAGGTTTCTTCCGAAAATATTACGTTACGCCCGAGTGAGAGAGGTAAAAACCCAGGAAAAGGCACTTATGAGAGAAGAGGATTACTCCTGTTTAACAATAGGAGGCCAAGAGTGCATCATTTCTTGCAAGCATCTGGGTCCTACAAAATATTAGAGACGGAAGTAGAAAAGCAAAAGCCTTAAGCGCTTCATGAAACTGAAAATTATTTCCACAAAGTGGCTACATAAAGAAGTTGCAATAAAGGCAAAAAGTAAATGAAAAGACTTCATGTGGTGTTTTCGCACGTGGCCTCTTTTGTTTTCTTTTTCCTTCCTTCATCGTAATACATTCGAAGGCACTTTCTGCAATCAAGTACTTATGGCTGTTGTTGTCCGTCTGTATTTTTTATGAAATTCTCGTCTCAATAAGCTAAGCCGTATGAGTGAAACTTCCGTCTCCTAAATGGCTGCCACGTGATCTAACTTGCAGATACCACCAGACGTTGAGAGCATTTTCGCTCCAGAAATGATTCAAACATAAAAATAGCTTATGTTGTGCCCGATTCTTGCAAGATGCTGCACTATACGAATGAAAGCTTTCATAGGTGAGCCTAATATCTATTTGTGATAACATTTTCTCAATATCAGTGCTCCCAACTCCTCTCAACAAAGCCTCTATGGCTCCTAACTCAATTGTTTGATCCGCCTTTTTCAGCAAACTTACATTAGGTGCCCTTTTCCATCTCATAAGATAGTAGTTAGACACTCCAAACGTGTTTTTTAGAGAGGGGAGGGGGTTTGGTCCTTAGGGTTTTGTGACGGGAAAGTTGCCGATGCCTTGCATGAGCTTAATAAAGGTTGAACCAGATTCAGACTGTAGATCAAATTATTACTCTTAAGTTCTTGTTTCTAAATTGCTTTATTTATTCACCCATTGTGGTTGCTGAAACTGTCTTCCTCATTTTTTATATCCAGAATGCTTGTTCGTCATTTTCAAATATTTGTATTTTGTCTCTTGATTCCTTTCTTAATTTTAACAGACGTAAGCTAGCGAATTTTGTTTAATATACCTCTTTCTTGGCTGATCCACCGGAGTGGTTGTTGTTGTTGTTGTTTCCCTGTGCAAATGGCTCGAACCCAAAGAAGGGGATTGGCCGATTATAAGGTGAATTTGCCCTAAGCTTTCAGCATTGCGTCATTCCTACAAATTTTTTGTAACCTAATTTTGATTTGAAATACCGATATCAAGTTTGCAGAAAAAAAAGAAGAAAAATAGTGAGACAGCAATTTAGCAAGAAAATCGTTTAGTCGCAGTGATGTATTCTTGAACGGCGAATAAAACATCCCTGTGGCTGAAACCCAGTGTAGAGGCTCCAAATGAAAGAAGATCAGGTTGTGATAGTGGTTGTGCCACAGATTCCAGGCTATTCATTTTCTTTTTCTTTCGCAGATCTTTGCAAAATATATCACTACTTTTTTCGCATAACTTTGCCCCCCTAGTTTTGTGAATTAAGCCACCTGTTAGTGATCATGTATCGTTGATTAGGCTCAGATGTCAAGGTTGTGAAGTGGCTTTACGCCACGTGGCCTACCAAATTGTGAGATTCTCCTCTTTGTCCTACAACTCCTTCGAGGTTGAAAGCCCTGCTCAATAACATAGTTTTTAGTTTCAAATCTTCTCCAGTCATACGTATGCTACCGAGTTCAAATTGTTGTCACCCAGGATGAATAAGGATTCACGATAAAGAAGTTTGTACCTCCTGCGCTTTTCTTATAGTAATAAATAGGTGGAAACTTAACGATGTCGCCCCGCATCAGTGTAAATAACAGCCGTTTCTTCTTAGCTGTATAGTTTTCTTCGTCTGTTATTATTAGGAAAATTGTCTGTGAGTTATCTTTTGCGTTGGCTTTCCCATGCATTCTGTGCCAACCGAAAGTCAACATTGCCACTGTAAAATAGTGTTAATTTCTCACAGTCTGACTCAATATTTACTAACACAACGGCGGAGAAGGAGAGGATGAATTCCGCTGTGGATTCTACCCCACTTGACCGATGTCGATCACGTAGTATGTTACGACATTATGCTTGTATTTCTTTACGAGTATATCGGGGTTGATACCATCGGTGTTGTGCTACTGCATACTACATCGATTCAGCGAAAAGTGTGGCCTGTTTGACCCACATAATCTATTCAATTGTGACAGTTCACTGAGCCTGCTGCTGCACTTCGAGAGATGAGGAGTCATCTTGGCAGGAATTGCTGCAATTATCGGTCCCCGGTGAATTACGTCCCCTGAAATAATTACGAAATATGAAGGCAATGAAAGTTTCAGTGTTTACACTCAAACATTGATGTCACTAGAATAAAATTAGTCGTACTATGCAATAATGCAAGGAATTCACAAAAGTACTTGATGTGTGGGTGCACCATCATTTTTCTCACATCAATGCCGTCGTGGGAATGACGCCAGAGTAACGCACATGAACGTATTACAAACAGAAAACGAGAAGAAAGTGTTTTGTTGTTTGAGTGTTTTTGAAGTAAAACTGACAACATTTTCATCCACGCAGGAAACAAGCCCTGTGCTCGCTTCTCGTGCAAAGGTCACGCGTGTAGTTTACTAAACGCACCTCATATTGTTAACACCTTTTGTTAACGGCGACAATGGTTGGCGAGGGGTAGTGGCGTTACCGGGATCGGGAAAATGAAGTACGACATGATTTTACTAACGAATTTCGACAGGAAGCTCTTCAGTATATTCAAGTTTTGGGGCAGCGCAAGAGACGCTAGCGGGAAGGAGAATCCAATGTACATGGTTCAGGTTAACAACTCTGCCTCTCGTGCCTCAGAGTGGTAGTCGAGTATACGGATGAGTACAGGGGTGTGTTCTCTCCAGTATTACTGGAGAGGGCACGGCTAGGCGTTTCGCTCCTGAAGTTGCGACGCCTACGAAACGGGTGTAGCTCACCAGTCTTACGTGTTTATTCATGTCATCTTTACTATATTGTGGACTCAGCTGCGTGAGTTCAGCTATGCTGACGTGTGTGCTGATTACTTCAGCTACCACATAAGTTAACATATATTCCTTGGTGTTAGTAGTCCGGAAAATGATGTGCCACGAGATTTCAACACAGGTGCATTCTGATCATGCAGTGTCGTAGGTTTCAAATACCAATAGACTTCATACAAGGTTTTATATGGCAAGGTGCAATCAAAAATCAAGTTTACCGCAATGACAACACATGTACAATTCCTATTATGCAGGTACCTATAAAAGAACGACCATTCATTCAATGCTGCAGCTGTACATCAGTTTTTTCGATGAACGTACATATATTTATATTGGTACCCCATTTGTATTTTTTTCTAAACCACGGAGGGAATACATTCAGGGAAGTTTCACTCAGTTTCTAAAGTACTTCAGTTTTTTGACGAAATGTGTGATCCAAAAAAAATGCACTTTTGAACCTTCAAACCAAAAAATATCGACAATCTCCTTCGGTAAATAGATTACATTGAACCCTGAAATAAACTTTTCTTCAATAAATTTCATATATTAGAGCCAGGAATGTATTTTTAGGGAAGAACGTGATCCGAGTGAAGATAATGCCACGTTTACTTTCTTTTGGAATTAAAGAATATATCTATTCAGGAACACAGTGGAACAAGTATGTCTGGTGATCCTGCACAAATCTAGGTGAAAAAACGTCTGTATTTCAGTAGTTATTTCATGGTTTGCCTTTATGTCATGCGGTGATGTTTTTCTTAGTTATAGAAAAAATTCCCGAGTAAAATATGCCCAAACATAAAACGCGCTGCGTGCTAATAATGTCCTTAATTTTTAAGAGAAAACTACTCCAACCACATTCGTCAATACACAGAGTATAACAGCAGCATGCGTGAAAGAAATGCCGGATTGCAAACAGGCGATCGAAATATTTCTTCTTCAAACGTCCTCCAGTCTAGCATCTCTATACACGCACATATTCGTACTGAACAAGACAATTCTTAAGCAAGGCCATGCTGAATGTAGACGTTCGCATGAAATATGAAGAGTATTCGTGCCAGTATGCCGTAGAGCTTGTACTGCATGACACAGAAATGCGCAATAACAATATTTTTCTTTCACCGCATAAGTTTAGTGGCTAGGAGTTTTTCTTCATTTTTTTAATATTGGTTATAACAAAGTGCATTTATACGTGCGTTAAATAACGTCCACAAACAGTCTATTTTTTTCTGGAATCGCTGCGCACTGTATATTTCATCTCAGTATTTGTTGTAGAAAGATAAGAAGAATTCGTGTGCATTAATCAATGCGAGCAGGTGCCGGTATTTTCCACTGTAGATTGATGCCACTGCGGCAGTTTATAGCTAGGCGAAGAGAGAAACTCTGGGGCTGCTGGTACAAGCTCTGCGTAGAACCAATACACTGTATTTGTCTGGTTCACGAAGTAACAACGTATTTTAAAGTACCAACCAACAATACTGTACAAAATGCGGCCTTCATTACAAAGTGTTGAAAACTACATGTTAGCACACCCTGCACTCTCTCTGGTAGGAAGTACCGTCTACATTTTTTCATATTGTAGTGGGCCCAATGCCCATGAATTACAATAGCACTAATTTATATATGTATATATATATATACATATATATATATATATGACACAACTAACAGACAATAATACCAAGGAGTGTACAGGGGAAGTTATTAGAACCAATGTAATGTAAATCACAAGAAAGAAACGTGGGGGAAGAAATAACTTGCCTGCTCACGGCAAGTTATTTCTTCACCCACTCTTCTTTCTTCTTATTTATTTTACATTAGTTCTAATAACTTCCCCTATACGTTCCTTGGCATTATTGTATGTTAGATCTGATTATTAATGTGTCAAAAACACGAAAAAACGAGCCCTTAGGAATACACTTTCCCTTATATATATATATATATATATATATATATATATATATATCGTGCAGGATGTGGAAGTGCTTGGCAAGGTACGATGCAGTGACCATACAATGGTACGGTCTCGCATTCGCCTAGACTTGAAGGAGGAACGACAGAAACTTATACGCAAGAAGCCAATCATTGAGCTAGCACTGAGAGGGAAAGTACAGGAATTCAGAGTGTCGCTGCCGAACAGGTACTCGCCTCTTAGTGAGGAAACCAACCTTAGCGTAGATACAATGAATGATAATCTGACGAGTATCATTACGGAGTGTGCAGTGGAAGTTGGAGGCAGGGTAGTCAGACAGGACACTGGCAAGCTTTCCCAGGAAACGAAGAACCTAATTAAGAAGCGTCAAATCATGATAGTGTCAAGTACAACAGACAAAATGGAACTGGCAGAGCTTTCGAAGTTGATCAATAGACGTAAAGTATGCGATGTAAGAAGGTATAACATGGAGAGAATCGAACACGCTCTGAAAAACGGAGGAAGCGTCAAAGCAGTGAAGAGGAAACTTGGAATAGGCAAAAGTTGGATGTATGCACTAAAGGACAAAGAAGGCAAAATAACTACCAATATGGATAGGATAGTTAAAATAGCGGAGGAGTTTTACAGAGGACTGTACAGTAGTCGAGACAACCACGACCTTAATACTATAAGAACTAGCAGTAACCCAGAAGACACCCCACCAGTAATGATAGAAGAAGTCAGAAAAACTTTGGGGAGCATGCAAAGAGGCAAAACTGCTGGTGAGGATCAGGTAACATCAGATCTGCTGAAAGATGGAGGACAGATTGTGTTAGAAAACTAGCCACCCTGTTTACGAGGTGTCTCCTGACGGGAAGGGTACCAGAGTCTTGGAAGAACGCTAACATCATCTTATTACATAAGAAAGGAGATGACAAGGACTTGAAGAATTACAGGCCGATCAGCTTGCTCTATGTAGTATACAAGCTATTTACAAAGGTAATTGCTAACAGAAAAAAGAAAACATTAGAATTCAATCAACCAAAAGAACAAGCAGGATTTCGAACAGGCTACTCAACAATTGACCACAATCATACTATCAATCAGGTAATAGAGAAATGCTCAGAGTATAACCAACCACTATACATAGCCTTCATAGATTACGAGAAGGCGTTTGATTCAGTAGAAATATCAGCCGTCATGCAGACTCTGCGGAATCAGGGCGTAGATGAAGTATATATAAACATTCTGGAAGAAGTCTACAGGGGATCAACTGCTACCATAGTGACTCATAAAGAAAGCAAGAGAATACCAATTAAGAAGGGTGTAAGGCAGGGGGACACAATCTCCCCAATGCTATTCACCGCGTGCTTACAGGATGTTTTCAGAAGCCTAGAATGGGAACAGTTAGGGATAAGAGTTAATGGAGAATACCTTAGTAACCTGCGCTTCGCCGATGACATTGTATTGCTGAGTACCTCAGGGGACGAATTGCAACTCATGATTCCGGAGTTAGACAAGGAGAGCAGAAAGGTGGGTCTTAAAAGGAATCTACAGAAAACGAAAGTAATGTACAACAACCTCGGAAAAGAGAAGCGCTTCGAGAGAGGTAATAGTGCACTTCAAGTTGTAAAAGACTATGTCTACTTAGGGCAGGTAATAACCGTGGAGCCGAACCACGAGATTGAAGTAACTAGAAGAATAAGAATGGGGTGTAGCACATTTGGCAAGCACTCTCGAATTGTGACAGGTAGATTGCCACTATCCCTCAGGTGGAAGGTATATAACAGCTGAATCTTGCCGGTACTTAGCTACGGAGCAGAAACCTGGAGACTTACAAAGAGGGTTCAGCTTAAATTGAGGACGACGCAGCGAGCAATGGAAAGAAAAATGGTAGGTGTAACATTAAGAGACAAGAAGAGAGCAGAGCGGATTAGGGGACAAAAGGGTGTTAAGGATATCATAGTTGAAATAAAGAAATGGAGATGGGTCGGGCATGTAGCGCGTAGACAGGATAACCGCTGGTCATTAAGGGTAACTATCTGTATTCCCAGAGAAGGGAAGCGGTTTAGGTGGAGACGGTTAGGTGGGCAGATGAGATTAAGAAGTTTGCGGGTATAAATTGGCAGCAGCAAGCACAGGACCGGGTTAACTGGCGGAACATGGGAGAGGCCTTCGTCCTGCAGTGGACGTAGTCAGGCTGATGATGATATATATATATATATATATATACTCTTACGAAGGCCGCTCCCCGGCCGTAACATTTGCATTAAGGCATCGTTTTTTTGCTCATCCACATCTTCTGATGACAAATACCACAACCAAACCCAGGAAGAATATACATATATATGTATATATATATAAATGCATATATATATATATATATATATATATACATAGTCAAGTAGTTTCTCTGTGAAAACAATAACAAAGAAAGAGGTTACTTCGACAGTGTCGGTCGGCCAGTCTGGCCTTCGTCAGACCCCTTTACCAGTTTCCTGACTAAGGCCAGACTCTGGCCGAAACTGTCGAAATAAACGCTAACACTGCAGTTGTTACCGTTCACACGGAGCATGTACTTGACTATTTGCAACGCTACAGCGCAACTTTCGCCATCATGCCTCCCTCAATATATATATTGAGGGAGGCAAATATATATATATATATATATATATATATATATATATATTCAAAGGCCTTCGATCTCGTCCCTCACCAACGACTAATCAACAAACTTTCTTCACTTTCCCTCGATCCCCTGACCTTATCATGGATTAAGTGCTTCCTAACCCACCGGTCGCAATTCACTGTTATCGGTGGTGCCCAGTCTGATACTACTCCAGTAATCTCTGGCGTCCCTCAGGGCTCGGTTCTCGGCCCACTCCTCTTTTTAATCTACGTAAATGACCTTCCTTCCGGCATTTCATCAACGGTTCGGCTTTTTGCTGACGATTGCGTCATCTACCGTCGCATATCAACTCCCGAAGATCAGCTAATACTACAGCAAGATTTACACATCATTGATAACTGGTGCGCTCAGTGGATGATGAGGCCGAATACTTTCAAATGTAAGTTCATGTCTGTATCACGAAAACACACTAACGTCATCCATCCGTATTCATTAAACTCAACAGTGTTATCCCAAGTGGATTCTTACCGATACCTGGGCGTTGTAATTACAAGCAGACTAACCTGGACCGAGCATATTACCAAACTAGCTGCCGACGCCTCAAAAACACTTGGCTATCTTAGGAGATCATTGTCATTATCACCTGCAAGCCTTCGCAAATTGGCTTTTGAAACTTTTGTTCGTACTAAAATGGAATACGCATCTGCAATTTGGAGCCCTCATCAGATATACCTAATTAACATTATTGAATCCGTCCAAAATCGTGCCGCCAGATTCATCTCCGCAAATTATGACAAACGAGCAAGCATCAGTCAAATCAAATCATCCCTCGGTCTCCCTGTTTTGTCAGCTCGACGCAAAATTTCACGTCTCTGTCTTTTTCACAAACTTTACTACAGCTTTCCTCACCTACATGGTTCACTTTTACTTCCGCCTGTCCGAACATCTCGTCGCCTATTTAATTCCCTGAGTATCCAACGTCTGTTTGGTTCTACTAACGCTTTTAATAAATCATTTCTTTCTACGGCTATCGACGAGTGGAACGGTTTGACGAATGCTATTGTAAGCGAACAAGTTGCTGTTAAATTTAGAGATTTGTTACTAGCTACCCTTGACTCTTAATCGCTGTTTGTCTTTTTTTGTTGTTTGTTCTCTGCCGCCTGTATATTTTTGACCGCGAATTGACTGTTGAATATTTCGTTTGACATGCTCTGTTTTCTTTTTGTTTTTTGTTGCTAACTGTATGTTTTAGTAATTCAAAAACTGTAACCATGAACTGCATTTTCATTGAAATTTGTACTTAAATTGTTCCCCCCCACTTATGTAATGCCCCGAGAGAGGCCCTTAAGGGTAAAATAAATGATGATGATATATATATACAGAAGAATAACTTGCGTTGCCTCAAGGTTGTAAAAATAAAAGTAGATGCGCTTTCACTTAAGAACTTGTTTATTCAGCCGACGTTATTTTGACGGGCGCCCCGTCTTTTTCAAGGCACAATATTATGTACACATTTTCGTGTCTTCTGATAGTTTCTCGAGAAAGGAGGGAAGAGGACAGAAGAAAAATATTAACGAGGCTGTGAGTTTGTTGAATTTCAAGTTGCCTGCACACGGGTCCTCGTGAAAGGCTTCGAGTACATGTTGATGTAAAAAACAGGGCAGAACTAGAACCCACTGGTGTCCATCGTTGCTGTAGGCGTAACAGTGTAGCACATTGTTGTCTATCTAAGATTATCTTAAACTGTCGTAGTAGTCGTCGCGATCTGGCATTAAGAAGGCGTGAACTGCCACTTAGGATTTCAATAATGGGCTTGCAGTATGCATCACCACGCTAGCTCGAGGCAGTGTATTGATTTGAAACCTGTTTGTCATCAAGTGATAGGATAATATATGTGGTGATGCAGCGTCGGGTTCTTGTGACGAGGATTTACCAAACGTCTCGATGGCGATAGTGGCACAGGGCAGCGAGAGGGAGCATCCGCACCTTCGTGTATTTTGCCACATTTGTAACTGGCATCGAAATTGTACAACTGCAGGCGGAGCACTCAACGACACAGATGATCTGACAAGTTTTATCTTGCCAAGATAAGGCATGATGATCTGTAACGTCTGTGAACTGGCCTCCGTAAAAGTATGCGTCGATATTTTAGTATGACCCACATGACAGCAAAGCATTCCTGCTCAGTGATGGAGTATTTATACTCAGCGTCAGATGAAGCACGAGTGGCATATGCAAGAACTCTCTTTCGCGAAGTGCCATTCCGCTGTAAAAGAACTGCTTCAATCCCAAGGCAGCTAGTGGCGGCATTCAAACAAGTAGGTGCGTTCTTTTCGAATTGACAAAGGACAAGGTTGGAGGTTAAGGCACGCTTGAGGGCTTGTATATATATATTGCAAGGGCGTTTAATAGCGACACCTTGTAGTAGGCAGGCAGTCGGTACGGACAGAAATGCTCGAGCAGTCCAGCGTCTACAGCTCGTGCACCCACACGCACTTCGCACTCCGAAAGAGATGGTCCCACTAGTCAGTGCCTTCCGAATTCCCCTCTACAATACCCCGGCGACAAAGACGAGCCATCCTGGCGACTCAAGGTGACGAGAGAACCGGAGGGTCGTAGCAGGGCTTGAGGCGACTAACGTAAACCTTCTCACGACCAAGGCGGCGCTTATCCGTGGACGGCTTGAGCGGTTCAGTCACATAAGTGACAGAAAAAGGGTGTTGTATGATGCGGTAGGGGCCTGTATACTTCGGTGCAAACTTGGTAGTCAGTCCAGGAGAGTGGAAAGGCAGTCGGAGCCGCACGAGAGAACCGACGAGGAAAGTGTCCTGAACAAGATCATGGTCATGGCAATCTTTTTGGAGGGCTTTATTATCGGCTGTGAAGGACCGTGCAAGCTGACGACACTCTTCGGCATGTTCGGCCATTTCAGAAACTGGGCTGAACTTGGAGGCATCAGGATTGTATGCCAGAATTGTGTGGAGTGTGCTGCATGGGTCAGGACCATATAAAAGAAAAAATGGAGCAAAGCCCGTTGTTGATTTAATCGCCGTATTGTAGGCATACGTCACGAAAGGAAGGACAACGTACCGATTGGAGTGGTCGGAATCAATATACATAGTAAGCATGTCTCCGAAGGTTCTATTGAAACGTTCCGTTAGGCCGTTCGTCTGAGGGTGGTAGGCTGTTAATGTGCGGTGTACCGAACGGCGTCAATGTAAGAGCTGGTGCAGAACTTCGGACAAAAATACGCAGCCCCTGTCACTCAGGAGCTCCCGTGGTGCACCATGACAAAAAACAAACCGATGCAAGATGAAGGTTGCAACGTCACGAGCACCAGCCGAAGGTAGCGCTGCCGTTTCGGCGTACCTTGTCAGATGGTCGGCAGCCACAATCACTCATCGATTACCACCAACAGAGCACGGTAGTGGGCTGTATTGGTCAATCCCAACACGGTCAAATGGGCGTGCAGGACATGGTAAAGGCTGCAGATGACCGGGTGAATGAGCAAATGTCTTGCGCTGTTGACACGGGGAACATGAGCGAATGTGTTTGCGTACAAACGTGTACATACCCCGCCAGTAGTAACGTTCGCGGATCCGCTCAAACGTCTTTAGCGCACCGGCGTGTGCGTGTTGCGGCTCAGCATGAAAATATTCGCAGATATCAGACCACATATGGCAGGGTATGACTAGCAGCCATTCACTACCCACCACTTGATAGTTGCGACGGTATAACAGGCCATCCCGTATGGCGAAATGCGTTGCTTGGCGGCGAAGAGCACGCGTGTAACCGGAAGTTGATGCGTGAGAAAGCATATTCAAAAGCAAAACACTCTAAGAGTCTTTCCGCTGTTCGAATGAGATGTCTGTGACGCTGACGGCAGTGAGGGGAAGGTCAAGGGCTGATATTTTCGTATCATCAGATTTCACGGGTGATCGTGAAAGCGCATCTGCGTCACAGTGCATTCACCCCGATCGGTAAATGACGCGTATGGCGAATTCCTGGAGGCGCAGTGCCCAACGTCCGAGGCGACCTAAAGGATCTTTCAGTGAAGCCAACCAACAGAGTGCGTGACGGTCAGTTACCACATCAAAACTTTGGCCGTACAAATAGGGGCGAAACTTGTTTAATGCCCACACATTCGCCAGGCACTGTTTTTCCGTAACAGAACAGTTTGCTTCTGCCTTAGTGAGGACGCGGCTGGCATAGGCGACCACAAAATCCGTAAAACCTGGTTCGCGTTGAGCGAGTACTGCACCAAGGCCGACGCCACTTGCATCCGTGTGTACTTCGGTCGGCGCTGTGGGATCGTAATGACGCAGTACGGGTGGTGAGGTAAGGCGTTGGCGCAGTGTTGTGAAAGATTTGTCACAGGCTTCTGTCCAATTCGAAAAATCTGCAGGGCCAGCAAGGAGTTTTGTGAACGGAGCGATGATGGAAGCAAAGTTGCGGACAAACCGACGAAAATAGGAGCACACGCCCACAAAGCTTCGTAGTTCTTTAACTGTAGTAGGCTTAGGAAATTCAGCAATAGCACGAAGCTTGTCAGGGTCGGTAAGGATGCCGGCTTTCGAGACGACATGACCATGTATGGTGAGTTGTTTAGCCCCAAAGTGACATTTCTTTAGGTTAAGCTTAAGCCTGAAGCTCCTGGAATATGTTGATATGCAGAGTTCTTGTCGTGGGTGTCTTGTTATGTTGAACGGATATTGACGGGAGCTGCTGGTTGAATAGATCACCCTGTGGTGGCTTCGAGGTCTCCACGACAGAGTGCACTCTTGAGGGTTTCGCAGTCAACGCGACACCGATAAAACTCGGATGAAGCCCATCCGCAGGAAGAAAGCGTCTTGGTGCTAACTGTTCGAATTGGTAATCGATGTATGACACCTTGCTGGGTCTTCGGCAGTAGGTCTTGACTGTCTTGTTGAATTAACGAGTGTCCCGGTTGAAGCGGTGCACGAATTGTCCGTTCAATCGTTGCAGGTGTAGGTTGAGATAACGGGGCAGCACGCATGAAACAACGAGCCTCTACAACCCTATATCGCAAACCAACGGATTGACAACAATACCTCCATTACCAAAGCGATCACCCGCGCCCCTGTAAAAACAGTATTCCTTACAGCTAGGCTCACCGGTTTAAGCGAATCTGCTCAAGAGACGCTGATTTTGACACGAGCTCACACAGGCTAAAGCTTATGCTCGAGAAACAAAAATACCCCCCACATGTAATTGATGACGCTGTTCAAACAGCGAGAAAACTGAAGCGTGATGACTTACTTATGAAGCGACCACCACAAGAAGACCCACAACGAACAAACCTCTGATTGACTTACAGCACAAACTTCCCCCATGTAAACAAAATTCTTAAACGACATTACAACATTCTGGAACAAAGTTAATGCCTGAAAATAGCATTCCCATCCACTCCAGGCGTCGTTTACCGACGACCACGCAACCTGAAAGACACACTTGTCCACTATCAAATCAATACCTCTCCCCAAATAATTCATGCCGACCTTGTTTAAAGTCACGATGTCTAGTATGTAAGGCGATGCGAGCAACACATAAAGCAACCAGCACACAACCCAAGTTTGCGATTAACATTTTGTTTGCGATTAATATTAAGTTTGCGATTAACATTAACAGTTTGCGATTAAATCTAACATGCGATTCCTCTAATGTGGTATACCTTCTCGAATGCAACGTGTGTAGTATGCCGTACATCAGACAAACAGAAACACCATTTAGGATTCGCTTCTATATTCACAGAGCCCATGCGAAATCAGCCCCAAATCTACACCTATCAAAACATCTTAATCTTCCCCACCATGCAATCGACAAACTATGAGTAACGATCTTAGAGACGGGATTTAAATCAAACCGAAAAGGTAAACAAAGAGAGTCATACTTTATCCACCGATTTAACACCCTCGATAGAGGAATAAATGAGAATCCTGATACACTTGCAGCAATTAAAGCATTAGAAAACAATAACGGCCATAATGAAAATAGTTGTAACGAGGGCAGTGGGCATGGAGCTCGAGTATAGAAAAGGAAGAAGACCTGCTGTGATCGCAGGCTTGCGTTCAGTTAGCCCTTGCGCTAAATAAAGCTCTCCTTCGCCGAGTCAACTCCTGCTTGTTCAACAACCCGTTTCAAGTGGTGGAAGTGCTGGGTACATCTGGTCCTCACCCTGGAACTTCGCAGCCGCACACTCCAACGACCTCCTACAATGACTGATCCGGGGCCATCTCATGCTGCTACTCCAGATCTCGCACCTGTGCCTGTCTTCTGCGCTGGCGCACTCTGGCAGCGCGACCCCCCATATTTGGTAACACAGAGGACCAAGATGTGGACAACTGGATTGCCGAGTATGAACTGGTGAGCGCTGTCAATAAGTGGAACGCAGCCGATAAGCTCACAAATGTGAGTTTTTACCTGACCGACGTGGCAAAACTATGGTACAGAAATCATCAACGTGATTTCAGTACCTGGTCGGAATTGGCGAAAACCCTCGCGGAAGTCTTCGGCCGTCCGGCTGTCCGCCGCGTTCGTGCCTAACAGCGCTTGCGGGGCAGAGTACAGAGAGCACATGAAACTTTCACGAGCTACATCGAAGATGTGCTATTTCTCTGCGAGCTCGTCGATTCGACTCCGGACGAGGCAGGCTAGATCAAGAACAACATGAAAGGAATCGACGACGGTGCATTCCAAATGCTGGCTGCGAAGAGTCCTCAGACGGTCGCCGAGGTGATTCAGCTATGCCAAAGCAATGATGAGCTGCGTAGGCAGCGCGCTTCTACACGTTGCGCTGCTCAAGACACCGCGGACATCTCATCCCTCGACTATCGCCATGACACCACCGACCACTCTGCGTTGATGCCAGTCATAAAGCAATTCATACGCGAGGAGGTCGCCCGGCAGCTATCTATAATCACAAGAACTAAAGAGCTGATGGCACCCTTGTCGCCTTCGCTTCGCCAGGTCATTCAATCGCAAGTTGCCGAAGCATCGCTGCCAGCTCAGGCTCCACCAACTGCTACCGCACCACTAACGTATGCAGCCGCAGTTGCTCGGCCACGTGTGCCAGCGTCTCCGGCCATCTACGAAGCTACTCGCCACGTTTATTCGTCGACGCCACCTTCCCGCTCGCTGACCGTCCCGTCTCCGGCTGTATATGAAACAGGTCAGAACGTTTATATGACGCCGCCGCCTGCACGACCATTTACGGCACCTTATTCAGCGAACAGTGCCCCCATCGTCAGCCAATGGCGCACTCCGGATAATCGGCCGATATGTTTTTCATGTGGCATTCCAGGCCACGTAGCTTGGCACTGCCGTCGTCGCAGCTTCCCTTCTCACGACATTGCAGGGGCCTCACATTACATGCCCACCATGCCCACTCAGCCGCGATATCCCGTTCCTGCCGATCCACCTCTAGACGTACGTCCAGGTCGCCGACCATCCGGCACAAGCCGTTCACCTTCTCCTCGTCGTCGATCTATTTCTCCGATGTTACGTCGCAACAGCCCACGGCGAGAGGAAAACTGACGGGCGCAGTTCCGGAGGCAAGAACTGCGTTGGCAGCGAAAATTTTGAGACCTAACTGCTGTCCCCCGAACAAAATTGACCTCTATATTGATGGCATTAAGGTGCACGGACTTGCTGACACTGGAGCTGCCGTATCTGTAATTAGCGAGAAACTGTGCCGAAACATGAAGAAAGTGACCACACAACTTACCGACCTATCTTTGCAGACAGCTACGTCCCATCATATTCAGCCTTCAGCTTTGTGCACTGCACGAGTCGTCATTCAAGGTGCGATGTACGTCGTCACGTTTGTAGTTTTATTCCGTTATTCGCATGACGTTATCCTTGGGTGGGACTTTCTTTCGTCAAATTCTGCTTTGGTCAACTGTGCTCGTTCTGAACACGCGTTATCTGTGCCGTGCTATGACCCCGACGATGGTGCTTCGTGTAGTCTCGGTGTCGTGTGCCTCCCCTCTGAAATCGCCTGTGTTGTTTATGCCATCGGTCCCATCTGCGTGCCGTCGAAATATCATGCTTCCATTTGCCGTGGTCATTTTTCGCAATGGTCACGCTGCCATTTATGTGTGCAATCCCTCGGACAGCCCATCATCCCTACTACGTGGAGAATGCCTGGGAAGCTACGAACCTTACGAGTGCATCCTTCCGGCTACTATACCCGATTCTACGGTTTCGCTCCCAATTTGTGCTGTCACTTCAACCAAATCGCCTTATGATGCTCTGGACGTATTCTCGGATGCCATCGACTCTGAGCTCGCACCAACTCAGAGCGAAGAGATTATAAATCTTCTTCTCCGCTTTCGTTCTTCATTCGATCGTGACTAGTCAGGCTTAAGCCGAACCTCTGCGGTCGTTCACCGCATTGACACCGGTCAACAAGCCCCGCTAAGGCAGCGTTCGTATAATGTGTCATCTGCTGAACGCCGTGTCATCGACGAAAAAGTGGACGACATGTTGAAACGTGGCATCATCGAGCCCTCCAACAGTCCCTGGGCTTCACAGGTTGTTCTCGTCAAGAAAAAAGACGGATCCATCCGGTTCTGCGTTGACTACCGCCGACTCAACAAGATAACGCGCAAAGACGTATACCCTCTGCCACGCATCAATGATGCTTTGGACTGCCTACAAGGAGCAGGGTTCTTTTCTTCGTTAGATTTACGCTCCGGCTACTGGCAGGTGCCCATGGCAGAGGGTGACCGCCCGAGGACAGTCTTTGTAACACCGGATGGACTATATGAATTCACCGTTATGCCCTTTGGCCTCTGCAATGCGCCTGCCTCCTTCGGAAGGATGATGGATACCGTTTTCGAGGTCTGAAATGGAAAACGTGCCTCTGTTATTTGGATGACATTGTGGTATTTTCAAGCGACTTTGCGACCCACCTCAGCCGCCTCGAGCAAGTTCTTACGTGCCTTTCCACGGCGAGACTTCAACCTAACTTGAAGAAATGCCACTTCGGCGCTTGCAAGCTTGTAATTCTCGGCCATGTGGTATCTAAGGACGGCATTTTACCAGACCCTAGGAACCTAATGCCGCCGCGGCGTTCCCAAAGCCAACCACCATCAAGGGCTTCCATGCTTCATCGGCCTATGTTCTTACTTCCGGCGCTACGTCCGCAATTTTGCCTCCATTATCGCCCCCTTGACCAATCTTCTAGCCGGAAGTTCTGATTTGTCAGCGTGGTCGCAGGCGTGTGATGATGCATTTCAGGAACTCCGACAGCTCCTCACCACGCCTCCTATACTCCGACATTTCGATCCGTCTGCTCCAACGGAGCTTCATACGGACGCTAGTGGTGTCGGGCTAGGGGCCATACTCGCCCAATGCAAGGAGGGCTTTGACGAGTACGTCGTTGCCTAGGCCAGCCGCACCCTCAGTAAAGCCGAGAAGAATTACAGTGTAACTGAAAAGGAGTGCCTCGCCATTATTTGGGCAATCGGAAAATTTCGGCCTTATTTATATGGACGTCCATTTGATATTGTAACAGACCACCATGCGCTTTGCTGGTTATCTTCACTAAAAAATTCTAATGGTTGGCTCGCTCGTTGGGCATTGCGGTTACAGGAGTTCGATATCCGTGTTATCTACCGTTCTGGCCGGAAGCATTCCGACGCCGATGCCCTGTCACGTTCGCCATTGGCTTCAGAGCCTGTCGGCTCGCCTATTTCCACTAGTGCTGTCTTGGCCATCAGCATTTCAGACATGCCTTCCGAGCAACGCAAAGATGCTTGGATTTCTTCTCTTTTGGACTTTCTCTCAAACTGGACGCCCGCTCCAGTTTCCAGGATGCTTCGCCATCAAGCAGGACACTTCGCTATTCGGGATGACCTGCTTTACCACCGAAACTACAGCTCGATCGGCCGTAAGTGGTTGCTCGTCATTCCCCGACATCTGCGCTCTGACATCTGTGCCACGTTCCACGATGATCCGCAATGTGGCCACGCTGGTGTGTTCAAAACATACACCCGCTTGCAGCTGCGGTACTACTGGCGCGGTATGTACCGTTTCGTTTGCCGTTACGTAAGGTCTTGCCTTACGTGCCAGAGACGCAAAATGCCCACTCAACAAGCCACAGGTCCCTTGCAGCCGTTGCCATGTACAGCACGAGCTTTCGATCGTGTCGGAATCGACCTTTACGGTCCGCTTCCCTATACTTCGAGTAGCAACCACTGGGTCATTGTCGCTGTCGACCACCTAACGCGGTACGCTGAAACAGCTGCGTTACCTTCTGCTACCGCGAAAGACGTTGCGTGTTTTATACTGCAAAACCTGGTTTTAAGGCATGGAGCACGACGGGAGTTACTAAGCGACCGTGGCCGCGTTTTTCTCTCCGATGCCATCAAAGCGTTGTTGAGCGAGTGTCGCATCATACACCGCACTACCACAGCCTATCACCCGCAAACTAATGGGATGACAGAGCGTTTTAATCGTACACTTGGGGATATGCTGGCCAAGTATGCTTCATCCGACCAGTCAAATTGGGATAGCATACTCCCTTTTGTGACATATGCTTACAACACTGCAACGCAAAGCACCACTGGATTTTCGCCTTTCTTCCTTCTTTATGGACGCGAGCCATCATCAACAATGGATACCATTCTTCCTTATCGACTGGACCCTTCAGAGATGACTACCGTTTGTCGAGCAGCAGCACACGCTGAAGAATGTTGGAAGCTTGCTCGTGCGTTCACGTCACATGACCAGACGCGCCAAAAACATCGCCAAGACGCGTCAACCACGCATATGAGCTTTGTTCCGAACTCACTGGTGTGGTTATGAATTCCTTTTACTCCTCCAGGACTCTCCGACAAGCTTTCGTCCAGGTACTATGGCCCTCATCGAGTTGTACGCCAAACATTCCCTGTCAACTACCTTATCGATCCGCTGGATGCATCTCCGGACAAGCGCCATCGGGGAAAAGAAATCGTACACATCTCTCGGCTAAAGCCCTACCATGACCCTTCTGTGTACACCTGTCTTTAGGTTGCCAGGATGGCTCTCTCATCGGCCGGGGGTGATTGTAACGAGGGCAGTGGGCATGGAGCTCGAGTACAGAAAAGGAAGAACACTTGCTGTGATCGCAGGCTTGCGTTCAGTTAGCCCTTGCGCTAAATAAAGCTCTCCTTCGCCGAGTCAACTCCTGCTTGTTCAACAACCCGTTTCATAGTAACTGAGTTAACGGCACTGCAGCTGCGAAGGGCACTGGACAACTCAAAACAAAGCCAAGTGTGACTACTCTACCTAAGTACAGCTGTCGTCTGTTTTCTGTTTTTCTTTACTACCCAATCAAGTGTGCCAAGCATAACATGCCCAACAGCAACCCTGTACACAGTCGGGAGGCCCCTACTGCACGTGTAATCCAGAAGCGGGCAAGGAATTCGCATTGCGCCCGCTAACCAGCCTCTGCGGCAATACGCGGCACCCCTCTTTCTACGACGAAATGTCGACGGGCGCTGAGTAGTTAAAGGCTTAAACTTCTTAAAAAAGCTCTTTTTGCCCCAAACCGAACCGCCAGAGCCAGGAGGCGCCGTCTGGTCGGGAAGAATGCGTTAGTAAAAGAAAGCATACACAGACCTCAGACATCAGAAAGGTGAAAAGGAGAAAAGAAGAGAGATGGAGGGGGAAGTGGAAGGATGAATGGAAGGGAGGTGCCCGGGGGAGTCCCCCTTATGTTCTTTTTCTCTTTTTTCTTTCTTTTCTTCTTTTTTCTGTCTTTTTTCCCTCTTTCTCTCTCCCCCCTCTCATTTGAAATTGTATAAAGCTGAGCATCAACAAACTGATGAAGGCCAGACTCTAGACCGAAACGTCGAAATAAACCACGTTGTGACCGCTCACGGAGGATCTACTTGACTATATGCAACGCTACGGCCACTCAACCACCATGCCTATATAAAAATATATATTGTGAGCATTATTTATGCGTCCCATCTTTTCATCTGTACATACTCATCATCTACAGTCAAGTTTAGGTTGTGGGGCACATACTCGAGTCAATAAAGGAGAGTCTTGAGTGTACTCGACGCCATCTTACAAGTGGTGAAGAGTGCCCGGTTCCTGCGTCCTCTCGCGTTCTCGGACACCCCAGCGTCTTCTAGAATACATCCCTGGAGCTCCGTTCAGGACGCCGCTTAAACTACCTGGGTCCGGTAGTGTCGCAAGCCGCCCAGTCCAGCGTGCCAGCTTCGCCACCGCTCCCACCACCAAGAAACCCTTCTCACCTGGTCACCAGCCCTCAAAAGGATCCTCCGCTGTTCGCAGGGCTTCCGGGTGAAGACGTTGAAGACTGGCTCGAGGAGTATGACCGCGTGAGTGTTATCAACAACTGGGATGAGCCTTCCAAACTCACCCACGTTGCATTCTACTGGAGCGGCGTCGCATAAACGTGGTTTTTGAACCGCGCCACAGATTTTCCGACATGGCCCGCTTTTACACATCAGCTCCGCCAGATTTTTGCCAACCCGTCAGTGCGCTCGGATATCGCCAAAAAGAGGCTTGGTGCACGTGTTCAACGCCCTGGCGAGTCTTACATTTCTTACATCGAAGATGTTCTCACCCTTTGCCGCCGCATCGACAACGATATGGCGGAAAACGACCGTGTGCGCCACCTTCTAAAAAGAATTGTGACTGTCGCTTTTAATGCGCTTGTGGTGCTAAATCCCCAAACCGTAACCGATGTTATCGCTACCTGTCAATGCCTTGAGAAGCTTCAGACCACTCGAGTACAACCTGATATGTCTGATCTGAGCTCATGTCATGATACAACAGAGCTGCGTGCACTGATCCGCTCTATCATCCGCGAGGAACTTCATGCACAGGCTTCACCTCGCCACCTTGATATCCGAACAACGCTACCCGCTACTAGTTTACGTGACGTCGTGAGGGAGGAACTGGCCTTGATGACTGGTACACAAGCTCAGAGTTCACATCACATGCCCAGTTATGCTCACGTTGCTGCAACGACACCTACGCCCCACCAGAGCCTGGCCTCGATGACTGTCACACCTGTCCCGAGCTCATATCCTGTGGCCATGCCAACGTATGCTCAGGTTGCTGGTAGGACACCTGCACCCCAGCAAAGCCCAATGCAGCTGCCAGCGCCCGAAGTGCATGGTTCGCTCAACTCACTCGCACCGCGACCATCTTCCCAGCCTTACAACGCCTGGCGCAGTTCGCGGCCGACTTGCTTCTATTGCGGCATCCGTGGTCATATTTCAAGGTTTTGCCGACGCCGTCAGCAAGACGAACGATGAAGCTGCGATAACCTTGAACGGGACGACTTCTACGCGACTGGACCACCCTATCGTCGGCTGTATCCGAACAGCACACGTCGGTCGCCGTCTCCGCAGATTTTTGACCCAGTTGGCAGTTCCCGGGTCTCACGTCGTCGTTCACCTTCACCGATGCGGCGTTCCTCTTCTCCTCTCCGACCTTCTACTTCAATTCCCAACCACCAACTGGAAAACTCAACAGTGCAGCTTCGGGAGGGAAAGCTGCATCTTTCGAACTGCGTCAAACTCCTCCGGACCGCCCATCGAATGTTTTATTGGTGTATGTTGAAGGTATACAAATATAGGCACTGGTGGACACTGGCGCATCACTTTCCGTATTTCGTGCAGACTTTTGTGCCCGCTTGAAAAAAGTTAGGACGCCCTACGATGGTCCTCCCCTTCGTTGCGCAGATAGAGTCCCTATTCAGCCTTCACGTGTTTGCACAGTCCGCGTTTCCATAGATGACATCCTTCAGAACATTCAGTTTCTTGTACTTCCTTTGTGCACTCACACAGTAATTTTAGGATGGGACTTCCTTTCTTCGGCATCAGCTTTCATATCGTGTAGTCAGCGAGTCATTCAAATGTCAGCTACTGAGAGATCATCGGATGTCGATCCATACAGCTTCCGTTTCGTTGCTGCCACTGATTGTTTCAATTCGCCAGGAGATGAACAACTTCTAACGATCGCTTCGGACACTATAGTTATTGGTGACGTGTTCATAGCTCCATCAGTTCGCTCCAAACCTGCGGGGCTTACCATAGCACCCAGCTTTGTGCGGTTTAACGACGGTAAAGCATTGGTCACCGCCTTGAATCCAACTTCTTCGCAAGTGATGCTGCCCCAGGGCACTGCTTTGAGCTGCTTCGCTGACAGTTAGCCCTTTTCGCTGGTTCCCCTTCACGCAGAATCACCGCCTTTGTCTGCTACTACTGATATCAAGGCTACTACTGTTACCTTAAATGACACCATAAGTCCTCACCTCACTGCCGAGCAAAAAAGAGACCTCTTAGACCTTCTCCAAAAGCACAGCCTTTCGTTTGATGTACATTGCAAAGTTCTGGGCCGCACCTCCGTTGCAGAGCACAGCATCGAAACCGAAGGCAGCTCCATTGTACGCCGCCGCCCATACCGTCTCTCTTCGGTAGAACGGCAAATCATTGAGGAAAACGTCGCCGACATGCTCAAAGGGGATATTATTCGGCCTTCATCTAGCTCCTGGTCGTCTCCTGTAGTGTTGGTCCGGAAAAAGGATGGCTCTGTCCGCTTTTGTGTTTATTACAGAGCCCTCAATAAGATCACTAAAAAAGACGTATATCCGTTGCCACGCATAGATGATGCCCTGGACTCCCTACAGGGCGCAGAATATTTCTCCAGCCTCAAACTCCGATGCGGGTATTGGCAAATACCTATGTGCGAAGCAGACAAGGAGAAAAACAGCGTTTGTGACGCCTGACGGGCTTTACGAATTTAACGTCATGCTCTTTGGCTTGTGCAACGCTCCAGCAACATTCGAGCGCATGATAGATACTCTCTTTCGTGGTCTCAAATGGAAAACCTGTTTATGTTATTTAGACGACATCGTCATTTATTCTTCTACTTTTTCTCAGCACCTTAAGCGTTTGAACGAAGTTCTAACGTGCATTTCGAACGCTGGCCTACAGCTCAATACAAAAAAGTGCCACTTCGCCAGCAGAAGCATCAAAGTATTGGGTCACCTTGTCAGCAAAGACGGCGTTCGACCCGACCCCGACAAGGTTGCTGACGTAATTAGTTTTCCATGTCCGTGCAATCAAAAACAATGGCGAAGTTTCGTGGGCCTGGCGTCTTACTTCCACCGCTTCATCCGTCACTTTGCTGCCATTGCGGGGCCGTTACACAAGCTTCTGACGTCAGGGATGGATTTCACGTGGACTGACGAGTGCGAGTGTGCCTTCCAAGCCCTTAAGCGTGCTTTGACATCAGACCCCGTTCTCCGTCACTTCAATGAGAGTGCACCCACTTTCCTGCACACAGATGCCAGCGGCCACAGAATCGGTGCTGTCCTCCAGCGCGACGACACTTCACGTGATAGAGTAGTTGCGTATGCCAGCCACGCACTAACACCTGCAGAGCAGAACTACTCGATAACAGAGCAGGAATGTCTCGCTGTCGTTTGGGCCATCCAGAAATTTCGACCTTATCTGTATGGACGCCACTTCACTGTGGTGACCGACCACCATGCCCTATGCTGGTTGTCCTCGCTGTAGAATTTGTCTGGGCGCCTCGGTTGCTGGATACTGCGTTTGCAAGAGTACACTTTTGACGTTGTGTACAGGTCCGGCAAACAGCATCAGGATGCTGACGCTCTCTCTCGCTGCCCTCTGCAACTTTCATCTCCAACCACGCATCCTGAATGCCCCTCAGGTGAACAAGCGGCTTCCTCTTCACTCACGTTATCACCCCTGGCAGTTGCTGGGTCGCTACCTTTAAACAACAGCGTCCAGTTTGCCGCGTACCAACGTGACGACCCCTACTGTAACCGCACCATCGAATACTCGAATGGCTCGCCTTCTCCACCTAATGCCAGACTACGTCGTCAGCTACGGCTGTTCCAGCTAGAAAACAATGTCCTGCAGCAGTATACTTAAAATGCGGATGGGCATCGGTGGGTGCCAGTACTTCCCCGTTTGCTGCGAAAACAACTTCTCGAAGCATTGCACGACGAACCATCAGCTGGACACTTGGGATTTCAAAAGACCTACAATGGCGTTAGGAGCCGTTTCTTCTGGCCTGGTCTTTCTACCTTCGTAGCTAATATGTGGCTTCTTGCGCACTTTGTCAACGCCGGAAACAATAAACTTCAGCTCCTGCTGGCTTATTGCAACCCATTCCATCTCCCGACACACCTTTTGCCGTTGTCGGAATAGACCTTGTTGGACCACTTCCCGTAACGCCAGCGGGCCACCGCTGGATCGTCACAGCCGTCGACCACCTCACACGATACGCAGAGACCGCTCCTCTACGCACTAGCTCCGCCTCAGATGTTGCCGTCTTCTTTTTAGAAGCCATTGTGTTGCGTCATGGTGCACCTCGCACGTTGTTGAGTGACCGGGGCAAGGCCTTCATGTCGACAATTCTGGACGAAATTCTAAAAACTTTTGGCCCAGTTCATAAGACCACATCCGTTTACCACCCGCAGACAAATGGGCTGACAGAGCGATTCCAGTGGACTCTAATCGACATGATATCCATGTACATCGGACCGAACCACGATAATTGGGACAAAATCTTGCCGTTCGTAACATTTGCACACAACACCGCTGTTCAACGAACCACCGGGTATTCACCTTTCTTCCTCGTCTATGGTCGCGCGCCGACATTCACCATTGACGCCTCTTTCTTCAATGTAATGACAAAAACGTCGACCACTACGCCAGAACCTTTCGTCCCCAGGCTTGCTGAGGCACGGCAACGTGCTCAACTCAACACGGAGGCCAGTCAACAAGACCGCAAGCAACGCTATGACAGCTTTCGTCGAGACGTCACCTTCCGTCCTGGAGATGAAGTACTACTTTGGACGCCTGTTCGCACACCCGGAGTGTGTGAAAAGTTTCAGTCTCGCTTTCTAGGACCTTACGTTGTTTGTGAACGAACATCTCCTGTCAATTACCTTGTCACTCCCGTCGAGGGTTCCTCGGACCGTCGTTACTGTACCTCCGAGATAGTCCATGTTTCACGTCTTAAACCCTTTGTGCGCCGTACCTTTCCCGCCTAAGTCTAGGCCGGGCCGGCCGCTCAAGTGCGCGGGGAAAATAAGTGTGAGCATTATTTATGCGTCCCATCTTTTCATCTGTACATGCTCATCATCACTAGTCAAGTTAGGGTTGTGGGGCACATACTCGAGTAAATGAAGGAGAGTCTTGAGTGTACTCAACGCCATCTTACAAGATATATATATATATATATATATATATATATATATATATATATATATATATATATATATATATGATCTAACACAGTTATGCCAAGGAATGTACAGGGGAAGTTATTAGAACCAATAGAATTTAACTAAGAAGAAAGAAAAGTGGATGAAAAAATAACCAGCCGTGGGCAGGTTATTTTTCATCCTCTTTTCTTTCTTCTTATTTACATTCCATCGGTTCTAATAACTTCCCCTGTGCATTCCTTGGCATTATTGTCTGTTATATCTCATTAATGTTGTGTTAAAACACGGAAAAATGAGCCCTTAGGTATACACTTCTTTCGCTTATATTTTAATATATATATATATATATATATATATATACATATATATATATATATATATATATATAAACGGTAGGCCTGTCGGCTGTTACGTGGTTGGTCAACGGAGCACTTACATTACATACATTACAAACATACATTAGATAATAAATACCAAGAGGCACTTCAAATAATACAAGAATGTATCCGTAAACAATAAAACAAGAACAGTATTGAATAAGTGAAACACGTTGGCACACATAAGGAAATAGATCGTTGACTGGTTGATAAAATTTTGCGACACTATACATGCGAAGTCCGCCAGCAGTGGTGCAAATTATAACCGAGCACTACGCACAAGGATACACAGCCGGACATAAGGAGAGTATTTTATTTATAATTTATTTATTTATTTATTTATTTATTTATTTATTTACAGATACTGCAATGCACATAGGGGATTTTAGCAAGGTGGATATACATAGGCACGGTAGAAAAAAGTTTTGTCCGCAAAACAACAACAGGTAGCAAACATTGCTTCGAAAAAAAAAATTATACATGTAATTACAGAGCACGCATATGCAACAATAAATACATAAAAAATGGCAAAATATACATATTTAAACGAGATCGTGTAGCAAACTACAAAGTAATACAGACATATTTCCACAAAATGAAGACAGTGAAGGTTGAGCAACTAGAGTGTTAGGTTATTCCATTCAGACACAGTCCTTAGAAAAAAAGAAGTGGGACAAATATTTTTCACGTGGAATGAAGTAACTTTTAGGTGTTGCCTTTCTCTTGTCGCATACCCAGAAAAAAGTAAACATGTCAGAAGTACTAATATTATAATGTTTATTTTTAAGCTGAAATACGAATTTTAATCGGGAAACACGATTGCGTTTCGTACATGCCGGCAAATTGGCTTGTTTTAGGAGCTCTGTTGCAGAGGTATACCAGTTACTGTAGATGAAGTGGACTGCCTTTAGTTGCACCCGTTCAAGACTTTTAATGTTAGTTTGAGTAAAGGAGCCCCAAATAATTGTGGCATAATTTAGTATTGGAAGTATAGCTGCTTTGTGTGCTAACAAGCGAAGCGGTAGATGTTCACAGTATGAGTGCCCTCCTAAGAAAAAAAAGAATCTACGGTAGGCATTAGCAGGCATTTTTTAAATGTGCCAATTCTATTTCAGAGTGTTTGTTTTTCAGAGGAAATTATTGTTAGCCGAGTTAGTGAAACATAGCTTGTTTTGTTTGTTAGTACTGCATATAAAAACAGATTTCTCAAAATTTACCAATGTTTGCAAATCTCTAAGCCAGGCAACAACATGCTGAAATGCATTATTTAGTAACATTTGATTTTAATGACCATCAATTGTGAAGTATAAGACGGAGTCATCGGCATATAATTTAATGTTAGCAGGTAGGTAATTTGTCATATCATTTGTATACAGAAAAAGAAAAGAGGGCCTAGAACCGAACCTTGGGGAGCACCAGAGTCCACAGAAATTTTATCTGAGTCGGGATTTTCATAGGTAACGAAATTACTACGTCCACTAAGGTAGTCAAAAGTTCAACCAATGGCTGCGGATTATTAGAAAGTATGTTTATTTATGCAGTACTTTCTGATGTGGCAGTATTGAAAGCTATCGAAAAATTCAATAATATGGCGTCCATTTGTTTCCCGTTAATTATATTGGTTGGGAAGTCATGTACTGTTTGTCCCGATTGGCTTAATGTCGAATAGCATTCACGGAATCCATGCTGATAGTATATTAAAAATTTATGTTTCTCGAGGAATTTCAAAACTTCGTACACACATGCCCAAAAATAAAGACAGAATGCTTAAGAATAATTTCAGAGTTATTCAGAGATATAGCATGGGTACATGCGTACATTTCCGTAATTTCGCTCAAGGTTGTTCTAAAATTGATCTGCAGTTTCTTCTTTTCATGTTAGTAGCGGCAATTCATTTCATTCTGTTATGCTTCTTGGGAATAAAGAAAACACGTAGCTGTTTATGTATATCTGAGGCACTTCGAAAGCACCCTCCTTCTCCCTTTGCAGTACTCTACCTTCTCGTGCTTTCAAGTACAGGTAACTGTTGATGGTGAATTTGTTTTTGTGAGATAGTAAAAAAACTTCAGCATTGCTATGCGCCTGCGTTCAGCAAGCGTGGGCGAGTTGAGGGAATTGAGAATTTCAGAGAGAGAATCTTTAAGAGAGTATTTTGATAGGATGAATCTTGCTTCTCGACGGTGAAGTCTTTCCAGTCTCTGAATTAACCTTGACTGATAAGGGTCCCAGATCCTGCTGGCATACTCTAGCGTGGGTCGTACGTAGGTTAAATAAGCAGTTAGCTTAACTGACCATGAGGCTAAATGCAGTCTTCTTCGCAAGAAACAGACATTGTTTTCCGCAGTTTCACATACTCTTGCAACAGTATAGGACCAGCCTAAATTCTTGGAAATGTTTACGCCTAAGTATTTCAGCACATCAATCGTAGAGAGCACCGATCAATAACACGGCGTTATTGAAGTCAAAGACATAATTTACTTTATTCGTTGTGCGCAATAAAACAGTTTTATACTCATTTATTTTCATTTTACATATCTCGCACCATTTTTCAAGTGCCCTTACAGCATCACCGAGCAATTGTTGCTTTTCCGGCTATTGTTTTTTTGGTACAGAAGACAATCGTCAGTGAAAAGTCGCACCGTGACTCTTTTGTCTATTTCAGTGGCAATATCATCAATATAGACCAAGAATGGCACTGGGCCTAACACAGGCCCCTGTGTAACACCCGACATAACGTTCAATGATTTTGATTTTATATGTCCCACTTCTACGTATTACGTTCTGCCCTGAAGATACGTGGTTATTCATTTCACTATCTTTTCAATTATTTTCATAACCATTACCTTCACGAGCAATTCTGCATGTAGCACTCAATCGAATGCTTCCGAGATATCAAGGCATATGGCATCTATCTGTTTCTTTTCGTTTAAGCTGAAGGCAAAGTCATTAACTATTTCAAAAATCTGCGTTGTTGTGGAAAGGCGCTGTCTGAGTCCATGTTGGTTGGGGAAAAATTGTTGGCATTTTCGATGTACGCGTAAATTGACTTGAATACAACGTCCTCCAGGAGCTTGCAGCACACGCAAGTCAGCCATATTAGACGGTAGTTTTCAATTACCTGCTTATCACGAGATTTTTGCACAAGTATAAATTGAGCCTAAAGCCAATCATCAAGGAATCGGCATTCTGCGAGTGGCGCATCAAATAAAGTTTTCAAGTAATGAGCGACACATTCCGCGTACCTGTGGAGAAGTTCGTTTGGTATGTCATCGGGGCCTACAAATTTTTTAACGTCCAACGCAAATTTTTGCGTTGTTTTTAGTTACTTTCTGTCTCGGGCGTCTAGTTCGGCGTTTCAGTTGGATTATTTCCTTGTTTATCTAAGGGTTTTGCCTAGCTTTCTTTCTTTTCCTGAGCAGTACGAAATTTTTTTATACAATGGAAGACAGTCCGCCTAAATGATTCCCACATTTGATTTGTTGGGTTTAATGTCCCAAAACCACCATATGATTATGAGAGACGCCGTGGTGGAGGGCTCCGGAAATTTTGACCACCTGGGGTTTTTTAACGTGCACTCAAATCTGAGCACACGGGCCTACGACATTGCCGCCTCCATCGGAAATGCAGCCGCCGCAGCCGGGATTTGAACCCGCGACCTGCGGTCAGCAGCCGAGTACCTTAGCCACAAGACCACCGCGGCGGAGCGAGATTCCCACATTTCATTGACGTCAACATGAGTATCAAAGCTGTCCAGAGCAAATGACAAATACTCAACCATACTTTCATCGGCAGGCTCAAAAAGTTGAAACATTCGTAATGGCCTCTTTCTGTGTCGACATTCTTTCGTTATTACTTATTTGGACAAATGCTACTTCAAGATCTGAAATACCTTTGTCAACGGTCACATCAAACTGGTCAAATCGCCCGTCAAAGAAATACAAGACCCAAAATAGATGCATTTTTCCCAGACTTTCGCATGCTTTGGCGAACAACGTTTGCAAGGTCATGGGTGAATGCAATGTCAAGGAGTAAATCGCAGTGTGCTTGTTCCGGACACACTGCTGTACACATTTCCCAGTTTATTGCAGGTAAATTGAAGTCACCGGTAAGTGGTAGTCGGCATGTGCGCATATATATATATATATATATATATATATATATATATATATATATATATATATATATATATATATATATACCAGAATTTGTCCTTGCCACGCTGCGCATTTCTTAGTGGCGATCATTTTCCATTATTGAATAAAAGTGTCACTTTGTTGCAAACACTACTCTATGGGCGATAATGTGATCTTTCGTGCTTTAAAATAAATAGCTAATATTTTTCTTTTTTTGGTGAAACGACTTAAATCATATGTGCGTGCATTTCGGGCCTAAATATTGGTTTGTTTCATAAATATTTTGAGCGCACTAATCGTTAAACAATTTATTATTAAGTATATGTTATTGAACAATAATAACAGAAACTCATGAAACACAACGCCTTTCATTTTTTGGCAAGTAATACTGAATGTCTTCGTATCGTACCATGTGATTGTGATGCAATTGCAAACATTGGATCAAAATTTGCGCCCGTATGGGAATATATACTAGTTGTCCTATGTTATGTTTTTAGTTTTCTGAAAATTCGGCACTGGGAAGAACATGACAACTGCCTTTGCAGATAACTTATGCCTCCAACTCGACACAAAGTGAGACAATATTTTTGGTTGTCAGTGGCTCAAATAACTAAAATATAATAGTTAAATTTTGATTGACTACAGCAACACATTTATGCTAAAAATCTCGAGGCAGTTGCGTTTATACACAGTTGCACATGAATGAATTCTTCCAGAATGCTTGTGGCACAATGCTACAATATATATTGCTGCGACAGGTTGGCCACATTCAAGTAGCCCGCCCCAATCATCGTGGCACTAGCACCAGGCAAGACCCGGCTGGCATGCGCCACGCGTTCGTGCGCTCTGGCTACGAGGAAGAGGAAGATATTTGGATCTGTGCCACTCGGCTACTCGGACTAGACGACCATAGTTTTTTGGAATCGCGGGCACAAGTTCGCCCTAATAAAGACGCTTGTTTTTTTAACCTGTCTGTCTAAGCATCGCTACATTTCTGGTGGAGGCGCTGGGTTATGAATCGAAGCCCCGCGAGCTCAAGAACGCGTAGCCCCGACGACCAGCGTATCAACCCCGTGAAACTGACTCCTGTACACCAGAGGGCAAGTCGCCGTCTTCGAGGTGACTCACCTGAGTTCGGTCCTCTTCACTTCACACCAAGGGGAATCCAAACGATGGATGCCACCACTATGACTAGCCAGGTAACACCGGCACAAGTGTTCATTAGCCAACCGCACCAGCCGCCAGTAGTCCACGGCGACTCGTACGAGGACGTGGAAGATTGGTTAGACCTGTTCGAGAGAGTGGCGAGCTTGAATGGATGGGACGAAAGAGAGAAGCTCCGTCCCGTATACTTCGCCCTGGAAGACTTCGCAAAGACATGGTTTGAGAATCATGAAGCCTCGTTGTCTACCTGGAAAGTATTTCGACGACAAGCGGTGGATACGTTCGCGAACATAGACCGGAAAGAAAAGGCGGAGGCTGCTCTTCAATCGGGGAACCAGCTCACAAACGAGAGTGCTGCTATGTACATTGATGACATGGTCCGTGTGTTCAAGCGTGCGGATTACAACATGGCTGAGGATAAGAAGGGGCACCATCTAATGCGCGGAGTGAAGCAAGAGCTGTTCGCCGTTCTCGTCCGCAACCCTCCAAGCACAGTTGCTGAGTTTTACTCGGAAGCGACGGCCATCTAAAAAACACTGGAACAGCGGGCTAGGCAGTAAACCGGAATCTTAGCTGCGCATCTGCACAGGTATTTTTCGGAGGCGTGCGAAACGACGTTGAAGCCCTGCGAGAGCTCATAAGATCTGTTATTAGAGAAGAACTGAGCAGACTGCAAATGCCCCAGAGTCCAACTGCACTATCTGTTACGGACGTTGTTCGTGACGAAATGAGGCACGTGATACGAGAGTCAGAGCGTGAGCTGCAGCCGGTTTGACCTAACAGAACACACTCTGAGGTTGTCAGACCACCCACGGTACACAGTAATGCAGCAGTTGCGATGGAGACGACTCTTTTCCCACCTGCAGCACGCAGCGCACCTTCTCCACGGGAACCAACAGCTACCTATCTGCCCCTAGGAGCATGTAGCACACATCACTATGTGGAACGTAGGCCCAGGAAAAGTGACGTCTGGCGTGATGATGAGCGCAGGCTTCTGTGTTTTCATTGTGGGGAAGCGGGTCATGTGTACAGATTCTGTCCATACTGACAGGCTGGATTAAGAGGCTTCCCGTCGTATGCACCGAGCCCCCGACACGGCGAACGACCAGCGGAGATTGAGGAGTACTTGTCCACGCGCCAGAACTCGCCACCTGTACGCCAAAATCGGTCACGGTCACCATCGCCTATGCGTTACCGGTCATCCAGCCCACGTGCACCTTCAAGGCAGCCTGGTCATCGCTATCCAAGTCCACTCCCGGAAAACTGAAGCAAGCGACCTGTGGAGGTGAGGCCGCTGATAACGCCATTTACGAAGACCCTCCAATATGATATGAGGGTGATGACGGTGTATTTCCGGTAGATGGTTGCAGCAACAAATACGTTACTTCAGATTTGCGATTGAGAATGGAAGGATGGGAGCTGAATGCCTTAGTCGACATCGGTGCTGATTATTCAGTGATAAGTCACAAGATGGTGAAAAAGCTGAACAAAGTGGTGACACAGTGGAGTGGATCGCAGATACGCACGGCAGGTGGTCACATTGTTACGTTCTTTGCAGATACATTGCAAGACTTGAAATACGGGGCTTTATTTACGTGGCCGATTTCATTGTGCTGCCAGAATGTTCAAGGGAACTAATTATAGAAATGAATTTTTTGCGAGCTAATGGCGCCGTAATTAACCTGCGTAGGGCCAGCGTGTCGTTTTCGACTGAACGAGCTATACCTGTGGAGGAATCTGAGGAACGACGCCTAACTTCTCTACCCGTTGTTCATGATGACGTAACTGTGCCACCACGCTGCAGTATGATGATGCTCGTAGAAAATGACGTGTTGTACAACCACGAAGGCATAGCGGATACAACTGTAGGGCTATTTTTGAACAAAGGTCTCTGTGTAGCTAGGGGTCTCGTTCACTTGACGAATGGCCGTGCGGATTTCCTACTCACAAATTTCTTAAATGAACTCCAACACATCGCTCAAGGCAAGGCTATTGCCTGTTTACACGACTTCTGTACGGCGACTGAACTATGCAGCTTAACGACATCAACCACTCGACCAGTGGCCTGCAACATCGACACATCCGTGACCGTGAACCAGAGCCTTCCGGACAGTCGAAAGAAACAGATTTACGCCTTGGTAAAAGAATTCTCTGATTGCTTTTCAAGTGCCTCGAAGGTCCAGCGCACGTCAATCACGAAACACAGAATTATAACGCAAGACGACACGAGGCCTATATGCCAGCGTCCATATCGGGTGTCACAGAAAGGCCGGGAAATTATCAAGAAGCAAGTGGAGGAGATACTTTCGGATGACGTCATCCAGCCTTCGAATACTCCATGGGCGTCCCCCGTAGTGCTCGATAAGAAGAAAGACAACACACTTAGATTATGTGTGGACCCCCTTGCCACGTATCGACAATACACTAGATCGGTTGCAATCCACAAAAATTTTCTCCTCCTTAGATCTGAAAAGCGGATATTGGCAAATAGAAGTCGACGAGCGGGACCGTGAAAAAACGGCATTCGTAACCCCAGATGGCCTTTACGAATTCAAAGCGCTTCCATTCGGCCTCTTTTCCGCACCGGCGACATTCTAGCGAATGATGGACACTGTCCTTGCGGGATTAAAATGTCAGTCATGCCTAGTGTATTTTGATGACATGTTGGTATTCTCTGCAACGTTTCACAAACATCTAGAGCGACTACGCACAGTATTGGAAGCCATCCGGTCAGCAAAATTGACAACCAAACCCGACAAATGCCACTTCAGATTCGAAGAGCTGCGATTCCTTGGACCTGTCATTAATTCTGAGGGTGTTCGTCCTGATCCCGAAAAGACAGCCGCTGTCCAGAGGTACTTAACACCCAGAGACAAAAAGTCAGTGCGTCGATTTTGGGATTATGTGCCTACTATAGGCGATTTGTTGAAAACTTCTCAAATATTGCTGAACTTGTTACAAAACAAAGATAAAACGACATGCCCTTCACATGAAAAAGCGAACAACAGAAAGCTTTTGACTAATTAAAAAAACGACTACAGGGTTCACCAATACTTGCCCATTTTGATGAGACAGCCGACACTGAAGTTCATACCGATCCCAGCAATGTCGGCCTCGGCGCCATTCTTTTCCAGTGGCAAAATGATCAAGAGAAAGTGTTAGCCTACGCCGGTCGCAAACTATCAAAAGCTGAGGCAAACTACTCTGCAACTGAAAAAGAGTGCCTCGCAGTCATTTGGGCAATAAACAAGTTTCTACCCTACCTTTATGGTAGACCGTTCAGAGCTGCCAGTGACCACCATGCTCTATGCTGGCTGGCTAATCTCAAGGACCCGTCATGTCGACTAGCAAGATAGAGCCTTAGGCTGCAGGAGTATGACATTACGGTCGTGTACAAATCTGGAAGAAAACACAGCGATGCCGAATGCCTGTCACGCTCTCCCGTCGATCCAAGTGTACCTGAAGAGCAAGACTTCCCGTTTCTAGGCGTTCGACGCATCCAAAATCGCTCAACAACAACGAGATGACCGGGATTTTCTGGCGCTTATACAACACTTGCAGGGTCTCGACGTTCAAGTCCCTCGCATAATCTCCAGAGGGCTCGCCACGTTCTGCCTTCGAGGAAGTGTCCTTTACAGGAGGATCTTCGAACCTAATGGTGTAACGTTTTTACTGGTCATGCCCACAGCCATGCAAGAAGAAATTCTGCACGCATGCCATGACGAGCCAACATCTGGACACATGGGTGTGAGCCGAACATTCCCCAGGATTCGCCTGAAGTACTATTGGCCTAAATTGCTCGCATCAGAGCAGCTTTACGTGAAAACTTGTCGTCAATGTCTACGGCGAAAAACTCCACCTGTAAAGCCATCCGGCTTTCTCCAGCCAATAGACCCTCAGGATGCCCCATTTCAACAAGTCGGCATGGACTTTCTAGGACCTTTCCCGCATCGTGTGCAGGCGAAAAATGGATAGTCATAGCCACAGACTATCTGACCCGTTATGCTGTGACTGACTCTCTGTACAGTGCGACGGCTGCCGATGTCGCCAAGTTCTTTGTGAACAACATGGTGCTCAGACTTGGTGCGCCCATCGTCGTTAATACGGATCGGGGCACCGCATTTACTGCAGACCTTATGCAATGCCTGATGCACATGACAAATACCGATCACAGAAGAACAACGGCGCATCACCCTCAGTCAAATGGTTTAACCGAACGCCTCAACAGAACTCTGACCGACATGCTCTTAATGTATGTCGATGTTGAACATAAACAGTGGGTTGAAATATTACCCTACGTAACAATCGCATATAATAGAGCCGTTCAAGAAACAACCCACGTTGCCTTTTTTGAACTAGTATTCGGCCGAAAAGTGACCACCCCGCTGGATGCATTTTACCACTACAGGACGAAAGCAGCTATTCACCTGACTTAGATGACTTCTTGCAAAGAGCCGAAGAAGCACGGCAATTGGCAAGATACCGAATACGCCACCGGCAGCACGTCGATTCTAGTCGGTTCAACAAGTGACGCAGTGACGCACTTTATCATCCCGGTGACAAACTGTGGATACGGATACAAGTGCGCCGCCGCGGACTCTCTGAAAAGCTTCTTTGCCGTTACTTCGGCCCTTATGAAGTATTCAACTGTATCAGCAACGTCGCTTGTGAAGTCAGATCCGCTGGACACGTGAGTGTAAGACGCCGCAATCCCACGGAAGTGGTACCCGTAGTACGCATGAAGCCCTATCATGACAGATCGTCGGAAAACCAGTGAGAGTGCGCATGTGTCTTTTCACTGTCCTGAGCATCGGTTGATTGATTGATTGATTGATATGTGGGGATTAACGTCCCAAAACCACTATATGATTATGAGAGACGCCGTAGTGGAGGACTCCGGAAATTTCGACCACCTGGGGTTCTTTAACGTGCACCCAAATCTGAGCACACGGGCCTACAACATTTCCGCCTCCATCGCAAATTCAGCCGTCACAGCCGGGATTTGAACCCGCGATCTGCGGGTCAGCAGCGTCCTGAGCATCGGGACGATGCGTCTGAGGACGGGGATAATGCTGAGACAGGTTGGCCACATTCAAGTAGCCCGCCACAATCATCGTGGCACCAGCACCACCAAGACCCGGCTGGCATGCGGCACGCGTACGTGCGCTCTGGCTACGAGGAAGAGGAAGATGGTTGGATCTGTGCAACTCGGCTACTCGGACTAGACAACCATAGCAATTAGAATTGTGGGCACAAGTTCGCTCTAATAAAGACGCTTGTCTTTTTAACCTGTCTGCCTCAGCATCGCTACAAACCAACGAGTCTGTTTTCTTTTTCTTATTTATGGTAATGGGGGTCCGTGTGATGTTTCATGTTACACATGCTCAAACAGGGCGCTCTGACCAGAGTCGTTTGGAAAGACCGGTTAAACGCACGAAGCGCAGAAGAGCCTTCCCAGCCTTCTGCGCGATTTAAACTTCTGTCGCAAGCGCAGGACTCTGCCAAAGACATCTGGTTGTCCAGTTGGTTGAGTGCACTGAAGAGAGATTGTCTCAGGAAGCAGTACTATGGGCATTTGCACAAAATATGCCGACTTAAGTCGTCACTGCCACAGTAGTAACAAGCTGCAGTGTCGTCTATGTGTATGCGAAACGCCTACGCATTGGTAAATACGACACCCAGCCATAACCTGCGTTATAGGCCAGCATCACCTCTGCAAAGTCCTGGAGAAATTTGTAGACTGAGAGTTGGGTCTAGGTTATATACTCGTGCGTGCTTGAAATGTGGCTCGTTCCAGTGCTACGTGGTGCGTCCGCGAGCAAGCGTTTCCGTGCAACGTCAATTCTGGAGAGCGGAATTGATATTTAATTGTTTTAACTGTGGGAAAACAGGGCATGCAGCTCGATTGCTACGTTTATTACCAATGAGCTAATAATGGCTGAGAAGTCACTAACAGGCTATTTTATGTCCTTTCTCAGTTATATGGTGTGTCTCTCCTTCCCTCTCGAACACCAGTTATTCGTGCGGGCCACAACATAAAGGTGAAAGAAGGCAGAATCATCTCAAAACTTACGTTGTAAGATGGCACTAGCTTCATGATTTGTTGAATTGAAAAATTAGAAATATATACATCAGAAAGTATATAATCAGGTTGTCTCGCCTCTTTGCAAGCGATCTGAAGATGTATTTCTTAAACTTTCAAGTGCAAAGAAACAGGAAAATCCTGTTGAATCGAATCTCAGTTTGTCTTCAATTTTAGTTTTACCATTTCACACCAATTCGCCTCTACTAATGGTTCTTGCGGCGTCGTTCTAATCATAGCCACACACTTTCAACCCCGTCAACCTCTTGATCAATGACAAGACGTTTGTGACCGCCCGAGGGAAGGGGAGGGGGCGTTATTAGATGTTGACTTCAAAAGAACTCTATAATGGTCTCCATCCCCGAGACAAACAAAGATTGTGTAAAGCTAAATAATAAAGCCTTCTAGTTACCGCCCAGATGTATTAGTGAGCCCTTTCGTCAGCTACATCTCCAAACTCAGATATCAGTGTTTGGGAAATTATTTTCAGTTTTGAATGCCGCGCATTATTTTTAGAACACTGAAATAATAGAACATGTGCTTTCGATATCTGAATACATGGAGAAGCACTTCAAGATTTCTAGGGGTATGGTACTGCCACGTTCCATTCCTCAAGTTTTGTTATCGCCCCAATACACCACACAATTCTCAGCGCAAAACGCGCCTGCAGTTTTCAAAAGGCTTCAGGACTGTAGCAGATCATTTCGTTAAGATCACGCCCAATCCGCAAAATGTACATATTATTCTGGAACCTACGCCGCCGCCAGTGATAGCGCTAGAACATTCGATGGCAAGAGTATAAATGCCGACGCACTTCGCTGCTTGTCAGTTGTTGGTCGACGTCCGACGCTCCGTTCGCCGCTATCAGTGCAAGACTGCTACTGTAGTCCGACTTTCCGTTTACTTGGCACAGGTTCGCCCAAATAAACAATTCATTATTCGACTCGCAGTGTGCTACATTCGTCCCCGTCACGACCCCATGAATTATTCAAATCCGGGGGTGCCTTGCTTTTTACTACTTCGATCTGTGTGAGTTAGTGACCACTTATACAGAATAATCAAGGAGATCTCAGAATTATTTTTATTTTTTATTACTTGATAATACTTCTGTAGGCATCACTTATTACACTTTCTTTATTTTTTAATCGCCGTTTTATAAAACAGTCTAACGTTAAAAGAACGTATTGTTGATGCTCCTATACCTAAATAATACAAGTAAGATCCTTTACCTTGTTTAGAGGATGCCTGATCTCATCAGTGGCATTTAAAATGTTTACAAATATCAGTAACATAGGTACATAAAACAGTCCAGGCAGCTGCGCATGGCTCTGTTTCTACGATGCAAGCAGCTCACCGAGCGCCTTGAGAACTCGTCCACAGATAGTGGGCGGCGTGCACCAGATATGATAAAGGAGTGCATGGTTAGTTTTTATGACATCACGAGATCAAGTCTATTCACCGGACAATCAAATAAACCACACACGCACACACAAACAATACTGAATGTCAGCCTAGTTGGTACTTGCTTAATGACAAGCTTTGGTCGCAAATAACACACAAGCACAAAGTAAAGGAACACTAAACGACAAGCACAAGCCGCTTGTGCTTGTCGTTGAGTGTTTCTTTACTTTGTGTTTGTGTTATTTGTGGCCAAAGCATGTCATCAACTCAACACAAACTCGTACGCGCAAGGTTGAGCACGTGCACTCACACGCACACTACACCCACACATACATAAGCACAGACACATTTCAGGTTATGGCTGTTGCTTCAGTTCCAAGTGCAAATCTTGCACCACTGCATATGAACTTCTGCGTACACTGCAAATGCCTCTGCCCCGGCAGCTGAATAGAGAACTATCGTAGGAAGGAAGATGTTAGCAACAGGAGACAATGAAGTGTAACTATCATCAACTCAGTGTGTATAGAAAGAAGTGATATGAATGAGTCGGCTCAAGTGTGTGCATTGTGCGAAGAACGGTTAGCTATTGAGGAATGAAGGAGATTAACTCAAACGATATTGTTGCAGTAAACATACGCTTGGAATCTGTTGGTTTTGAAAGCTTCCTTTTCGATCAACAGACGTAATACAACAATACCAACAACAAAAAAGTTTTCCCCGCACACTAATTTAATTTCGCCCCAACCGGTGGTTGGCTGAGCAAAGTGTATTTGTGATGTTCATTGACCGACTTCCAGTGTCTTGTAAAGCTACCTAAAAGTAACCTCACTACAAAATACGAACCATGCGTGCGTATCTATAGGGGGCCGGTTGCAGGGAATAACGCTTGAAGGATTTTGAAGGTTATAGATACTGTATTTTCTGCAGCAAGCTCTTCGACGCAGCGTGCAGAACTTTACCAAGTTATTTTTATTCTATTTGATTGGCTTGACGGAAGCCGCGAGGTTTATTCAAAGTAGCGTAATGGTCCTATCGAAGGCCAACACCATGAGAATCACAGTGTCGCAATATTTTAACTCTGTACCCTGTAGCTCCATATTAATACGTCAGTGTGTACATTAACATTCGCTGCATGGACAAGCTTGGGAAAGTGTTATGACAGTAAAGGGCAAATAAAAATACTGAGCAGCAAGAAGCAACAAAAATATGCACGGGCTGCTGCGTTGCTGGAAAGGGCACGTTAGCGTACTAATAGTGTTAACGACCCTCGATGACCGAATCCTTCGAAGCCCTCAGCACTTCCTAATGAAACACACTTATTCTGGGAATATCAGTTGATGGAGTGACGTCGCAGTGACGCTTTCTAGCTTTCTATATGCGCGCTTCCCACCGGCGTGCTTATGGGTTTCTCAGGGAGTGAACATGTACATATGCAAGAGGTCGTTACCCACAGATGTAACCTCCCGCTCCCCATCGGATCATTTCGCGAATCTAGCTTCCGGAGCAGATTGCAGTCGTTTCTGTTTTCGGTGTATTTTTGTTTTACTTCAAAAAAACTTTGATGATCACGTTACTCTATGCCCTTTACCGAGCGCTTAGAAGTTTCGAAAGTCAAAGAATACACAAGTGCTCTGAAGCATTCAAAACGAGGTTATAACACGTGGAAAGTGATGCCGAAAAATTTGGTCATAACGATGCATTTCTTTAATCCTACCACCCATGTTTTTGGTCCGGTTGTCTAAATAGACCATCTTTATTACTAAACTAAATAATTTTACGCCATTTGTCCTAACTTGAAATCTCTGCAACAGCGATCTTGTTTGAGGCCTAACACAACACAGTATTCATGAGAACAAACAGACTTACCACCGTCACGACAGAACATGCAACATTTGCAAGGTTGCAGGTTTGCTCCGTGTTTGTGCACCTTACTTTCTTCACATGTATATAAAGCAGTCAAAGCTGTCTTGTGCTTTTTGAGGACTACAGGCCTACGTTACCACCTTTACCTTTTGTGTAGTGCCACCGCTGCATACGCGTCAACCCATTGACTGGCAATCGCTTTTTCCATTCTTTTCTCTTTCCTCTCTCTCTCATCTTTATGCCCCCTTCCCATTCCCCCAGCGTAGGGTAGCAAACCGGGCATGTGACTGGTTAACCTCCTTGCCTTCTCTCTAGTTGTTCATCTTCCCCTCTCATATCATGATTACAACAAATAACAAAATTTGAATCAATCTTACTGTAAGTAATGCATCCGTTCCTTTCCATTATTGTTAGCTACTTCTGTATATTATTAGGTCCAACAAAGAAAAACTAGCCCTGAAAATTCCTCTTCTTCTGATATTACCACAGCAGAATAAGATATATAGAATTTTTCGGGAGCATAGGCATTAATACATAGTACCGCAGTGATTCCGTAGCTACCACCTGTTCTATTGGTGGTGTATATTCCGGTAGATGTAAAGAAAGGACACCTTTCACCGGTATTGTGATGTAACGCACAGCAAATGCATAGCCTCAGAGAAGAAATTTCAGAGGACCTGTGGCTTGGTCTTTCGAGCGGGATGATTGTCATCCACGTTCACTATGCGTATGATTGTCGAGCTCAGCTAACTATGACAGAGAGCTTCTAGTCTTTGCACTGACATTTAGCCTTGGAAATTATTCAGGAACAGTCGTTTGAGCTTTCTACACTTTGGCAGTGGTGTCATTGGTGAAACTTAGGCATAGAAGGACGCGGATTTTTCAAATATCTATTTCTAACATCAACAAAAAGGTTCAGATAGTTTTGAGGGTTGTACATAATTTCTTGCCATGCCATCTGCCAAGAACTGATGGTTCAACTGAGAACGTCACGTTTTATTTAGAGCACCTTTTGTGATAGTAACATAATATAATGCGGAAGACTATTGCGTGGTAAACTTGGGAATATATTTCAGTCCGGATGTGCACAGATTTTGAATCAATATAAGGGAAACATTAAAAGAACTTTCAATATAAAAAACGTTCCAAGTGAAATTCTCGCTGTACTAGTTTTTTTTTCAGTTTTTGGATTGTTTGAATATTTTGAGTCAGGCTTGATTAGGCATGACTTCATATAACGTTTACTATCACTATACATCATTTAACTATTCAGTCAGATATGCTCTGAGTTAGCCTAACATAAGTAAAATGTAAGCAAATGAGAAAAAAAGGTGGGGAATCAGATGCGCGGGAGTTCGTGGCTAACTACATTAGCGAAGGGCAGAATACCAGATCTTTCAAATGTGGGAAACCTACCTGAATTTTATAATTTATTTTTCTCTAAGGTATTTTTCTCTAAGGTAGTTGTAATTTTGTTTACATTTTATTGCGCATAAGGGCACACTAACAGACACTGATGCGATTTCACCAAACCTCCTTAGCCCAAAAATCTATAAAGACACCCATTCTTTGCATTCTGATAGAATATAAACATGAAAAATTTGCAGTCTCTTCGATAAACGTCACACCATGTTCTTGTTCCATGACAACTGAAAAAAAATATTTTTCCTGTGGCCATTGCCACAAGCGCTCAAAGAATGTATATCCTTAGAAAAAAGAATATACGCTCAAACTAAATAGCAAAGTAGCGCAACTATACCAATGTGCAGTAGTGGAAAACTCTAGGTTAATACGCTTTCGCATTGCGCTTCAGAAACGACCGGTGATAATGAAAGCTCGTTTCGTCACCTCATCTTCACATCTGCTAGCACTTTAAAAAGAAAAAAAAAACATGAAGCGCGTCAAACAAAAATATTCAGCACGAAGAGAAGCAGCCAGTTGACGACCCTTGATAACTGCGAGATTTCCCCGCCACCGGAAAATACGTGAGGCAGAACTTACATTTCAAGAGTTCTTCTTTTTCAGTGGCATTTCATTCTCACTGATGTTCGAAAACTTTGGCAAAGTGCACTTTTCTGCCTAACGGCCTACGCGGAAAGAGCAATTTTTGTTAAGCTGGTGAGTTTCACTCTAGCATTTTTCAAATATTAGCGTCGTGTCCACACCAGGCATTCCAAATAAAGTGCCTCTTCAAAAAGTATGTGCCAACACACATTCGTTAAAACACGTCTATGGTTCATCCCATGTGACCACACACACAGCTACACACACACACTCACACACATTATATATATATATATATATATATATATATATATATATATATATATATTGAATGAACTTGCAAATAGCACATTTGAAAAGGAAATCGTATTTACTAACGTTTCGGCCGTGGCACGGCCTTCGTCAGAGTACCATCCTTCGTATTATCGTAACGTCAGAGTAACATCCTTCGTCAGAGTGGCACGGCCTTCGTCACTTACTCTGACGAAGGCCGTGCCACGACCGAAACGTTAGTAAATACGATTTCCTTTTCAAATGTGCAATTTGCAAGTTCATTCAATATAGAAATACCCGGACCTGTCGTGCCTTCCCTTCAAGTTCTATATATATATAAATATATATATATATATATATATATATATATATATATATATATATATATATATATATATATATGTGTGTGTGTGTGTGTGTGTGTGTGCGCGCCCCACCACGGTGGTCTAGTGGCTAACGTATTCGGCTGCTGACCCGCATTCCGGCTGCGGCGGCTAATCACGGCTGCGGCGGCTGCATTTCCGATGGAGGCGGAAATGTTTACTCAGATTTGGGTGCATGTTAAAGAACCCCAGGCGGTAGTAACTTCTGGAGCCCTCTACTACGGGGCTTCTCATAATCATATAGGGGTTTTGGGACGTTAAACCCCGCATATCGATATATATATATATATATATATATATATATATATATATATATATATATGTGTGTGTGTGTGTGTGTGTGTGTGTGTGTGTGTGTGTGTGTGTGTGTGTAACATAAGAAGGTAGTGATGGTTGGGAGTTGATAGAGGTAGAGAAAGAAGAAATGAGAATAGAATGAAAATGGTTGGTGTATGAGCCAGGCCACGTCTCCCATTCATCATAGCGTCACACGAGTCGGCAGCATGAAGACCTAGCCGCCGCTCATCAACCTCACATCATTCACGAAGGCACCGGCAGTACACCTCAACTGAATATCGATCACAGAAGAGGCGATCTCAGGCGCACGCAGTTACCAGCATCGTGACAGAACCATCTACACACCTTTTCATCCCCAAGTACACCGGAGCAGTGGACGATGGACCTGTACAGGAGTGTTTCGACCTGTTCGAGCTTCACGCTACCGCTGCATCTTGGTCGGAACGGGAGATGGTCGCCAACTTTACCGACTACGTCTCCGGTGAGGCCTTCAAATTCTACCTCAACCACATATTTCAAAACAACGAGTCATGGAAAAAGATCAAACAAGAATTGATCGTTTGCTTCAAATACGATGAAGATCTGTCCATACCTTATCAACGGAAGGCTTTTCAACTCACCTTTCACAGTTACGCGAAGTCTTCCCGCAGTAAGCCTATTTTCCAAACGAGATCTCAGAGAAAATATACCGCCATTGCACCATCATATGACTCTTCCGAAAAAACGTCACGCATTCGGACACGTACTGGCAACTTGCACACCGTAACAAAGTAAAGCTTCCGTATACCGAAAGTAATCTAGACCATTTCGCCAAAAGACTAAACCTAAAGCCGGCTTTCCCAAGAGCAATGAAATCGGCATTTTCAACGTGTTTACTGCACCACAACACTTCACATTTTACTGAACCACCCGAATCCCTTGATGCTTCGTGTCACACACAAGGCCCAGACTGTTTCGAACGTGCGACGGAATGTACGCGTGACGAGCTGGTGAATCCTCACAATACCACCCCATACCCGGACGCTCAGGACCAGGGTCATTCGACAGACATTATCAGCCTAATCACGCTGCAAAAAGAAAAACATATGCCATCAGAACCACCCGAAGCCACGTGTGTTGTGCTTTCATCTTCAAGTGATAGCACACATGTGAGTCAAGGCACTGCAGGAATTTCGAAACCACGGACGCCGGCGCATTGTCAACTGACAAAAAAATTTACAATCAATGATGACTCACAACCATCTTGGGAGATTTCTCATCAGTCTGTCACGATGCTTTCATCGCAAGACAAGCCCAGCAGTACAGTGTCGACTACCAGCTATCTACTGATCACATCACCATGCAAAGAAAAGCAGACAAATAATCCTGAAAGATGCCCGTTTGACCAATCTTCGCAACAAGACGAGCAATTTCCACAAAGGCAACTCCACAAACTCCAGGAACTACAACGGACACACCAACAAGGACGACGACGAAAAGCAAGCCTCTCAAAACATATTCAAGAAGCGAGGCGTCTTCGCATAAGGGATCGGCGCCAGAAACGAATTTTGCACAAAAGATCAAAGCTGCGCCTAACACTACAGCTCCGAAACCTCAGGAAACACCGAACAAGACAAGAAGTCACCAGTTCCCCCACGCAAGGATTAAGACAACATCCCATTAGTTTACGACAACAAGCCCGCACGCAGCAAGGAAAACGACGCCGAAGAACGATCTACTGCAACGCTTTCAAACAGCTTCCACTCCTCGAAACAATCAATGTCAGTTATTTCATCAGTTTCTACGCCCAAGGTATACTAGTGTTTTCCAGAACGCAACAGTCAGCCTCACCCACCAGAGCTGTACTAACCCCGGATTGCTGCCCTCTCCTGAAAAATCTTTGTGCGACTTTACGGAACTTCAATCTGACGTGGAACTACAGCACATTTGAACATTTCTTGTGTGTGTTCCAGACTGCCTGTTCATCAGGCATTGTAATATGCAACGCGTGAATTCTTTCGGGGAGTGGGGGAATCCTGTAACGTAAGCAGGTAGTGGTGGTTAGGAGTTGGTAGAGGTAGAGGAAGAAGAAATGAGAATAGAATAAACATGGTGTATGAGTCAGGCCAAGCCTAATATATATATATATATATATATATATATATATTAGAAAGAGGCTGGTAGAATTGGAAAGGGGCCGTTTACTTGGTCGTGAAGGGCAGCTCAGAAGCAGCCGCCTGGTGGTTAGAGATCCTCGTGATCCTCTTCCTTTCTAACTCGGGGCGACAGTGGCGTTTACCGTCTACGCTTCGTTGTCTATATATAAATATATATATATATATATATATATATATATATATATATATACTATTGTTCATGTTGTTGTGGTTGTTGATGTTTTTGTTTAAGCGCCGATAAATCTTTGGAGACATCCGACACGTATACGGGCACACGTAACACCGAATTATCACAAGTTATTCAGGATCACCTATGCGCTTTCCTACGGCCTACTAATTGCATCTCACCATCATGTGCACGGGCGACATTGATACAATATTGTTGGAACGCAAAGCAAGATATATGTCGATATTTCATTGGAATATTCAAACCAACCCATTGGTCCCACAGGCATGCAGTGGCTGCAACGTCGTTAGCACTCAGCTCTGTATGAAAATCCCAGTAGATCATACTGCTGCCTTTATATATTTCCGAGTTGTCCGCATCAATATCAGTTTCCCTGTCATTAGCATCGCAATTATTTCAACTTTCCTTCACAAATATTTTATGTAAATATCTGACAATGTCAACGACATCCAATATAATGGATTGACCATGTTGTGAATCTCCTAATTTAGATGATTTTGATTATACCGTGAGGCTTAATTTTAAACTTAACAGATAATAGCACTTGCATCAAGATCCTTCACATCTTCAGAAATTCTGCAAACCATTCTTGATGGGAAAACCCCTAAACTGTATGAAACATTCAACGGTTGAATAACCAAGGTACTGGTGTGTTAGGTTACGCTCGCAAGTAACATTCTGACTGATGCGGGTAGTATACAGGTACAGGCAGTAAAGCAGCCCTTTAGAGGAGCGTAACTTATAACACCTATTATTTTCCTAATTGCCTTGTTTGGAAATTTAGACCATAGAACCATTCTAAGTCTGTACAATATACTCTCCTTGTCATAAAAAAGTGAACATCTTTAAAATATTCCTATTGTGGAGGTTCACTTGGGCGTTAGGGGCTTAATGTTAGCGAATATGCTCATAAATGTTCTTTTAAATTTTCATGCACAGACGCCTGTTTTCTTCAATGGGTAAAGCTTAACTGTCAAATAAACGTGTGAAGCGTGAACAGTGTGAGCTTGTGTAACGCTGTTCCTTCGTGCGACCGTATGAACGCACTGCCACGTGCTCCTTTTGCCGCAATTGTTGAAGCGGCGCCTAGTAGGTCACACCGCCACTGTGCGTTGACGTCACGCTCTCTTTACAGTGCGCGCTGGCGTCACTCTCTCCCTCGCCTGCTGCGCGCTCACCGCAGCATCCGCAGCTGTCGGCTCATCCACTCACCCGCCACACCTGCCAGTACCACCGTTAACTCCACTACAACGACCGCACCTCGCTACGCCACCATCTAGTTCGTCGATTCACGTGTAGTAAACCTGACGCACGCCTGATGTACGCATTGAAACATGGCCATGCGTGTCACCTCTATCTCGCTTCATTAATCTCACCACTAGCAACGCTCGAGCGCACATCAAGTGGTAACACTCTTACGGCACCTTTATCTGCAATAGAGAGGACGCTGGAAGACGACGCTTCTTCGCCCACTGAAACATCCGCCGAAGTGATTAGGCCTAACACGGCCGTCGTCAGTGTTGCGAGGGTTAGCGAAGACGATCACATTCGCGAATGGCGACGTCGCGCCTGCAACACCGACGAGACGCGCGCCAGGATAACCGAACGCAAGCTCGGCAACGCTAATGCTTCACATCCTATCAGGGCTCCCTTTGGGAAGATTTCACACGTCACCTTCCTTACAGCTTACTAACCCTGTTATACGAATACTGTGCCGTGGTAACTAAGTGAAGTGGAATGTAGCGGACAAAGCTTGTTTCAACACATGCAGATTGGTGGCCTGCGCTGGGCCACCTTGGTGGCCATGGTAATGCATGGCGTTTTCTCTGCTTGCCGGGCTTGCTGGATGATTCAACCCTCAAGTTCTGCGCTCGCCAGAGCATTGAGACAACGCGTCTCAAGGTGCCCTGCGCTTTCGTGATTGAAAACCCGTGTAGTGTGCAGGCATTTCCATGGGATATGCTCTACTTTTGCGCATTCGTGTGAACATAGAATACAGCCAGCAACGGGAAATAGCCTGCGGCATATGCGGTTGAGGTGCGCTGGGTTTCCAAATGTTCCCGTTTTTAGGTGTCTCTTATCTGCGCAGCTTGATTCTTAAGAAGTGGAATATTTCTTCATTCTTAGTTACACAGTTCAAGGCATCTTGATTTTTTCCCATCCGATATCTCTTTTGGTGTGTTCAATCGGACACAATAGCAACATGTTAGAGAAAATTGGATTTTGTCTGCAGAAATATTCAGAAGTTTTATTAGAATTTACTAAAATTCGCTTTTTTAAGTGCGCCATCTAGCTTCTCAGCCGAGTTAGTAGGGAGTCATCGTGATTGGCCGAAATATTCTTTCACGTAAATACAAAACGCTTTTGGTATTACGACCCATGAACGTGTATGTTTAATTTTATTAGCTGCACAATTAGCCAGATAAATGTACGTACTATAGCAAGCACAGTTTTCCAGCTGTTACTGCGTTTTTTTTCTATGATCGCCGTTTCTCGCCACTGCTACTGGTGAACAGTTACAGAGATTTTATGATTACTCGTTCAATAAAAATGTGCGTACATGATTGAAAATCGAGCAGCGTTCTCGCGCAAGCGATAATATGCGAGTACAGCAGGCGTGCCTGAGTACAGAGTTGCAGTTCTATCAATACCGACAAATAAAAAAACACCAAAAAAATTGCAGATCTCACGTACTGTGGGAATCGATGATATGCGAAGCACGAATAAGAAAGCTGGATATGTCACTTTAATATCAGCACAACGTTACGAGGTGGAGGTAAATGATGCCATACATAATTCACGTTTCATGATTATCATGTTTGGATGTGTCCTTTACCTTCGTCATCTATTCACGTTATGTGATTGGAGATAGCGAAATTGTATTGGAGATAGCGAAACGGCCACGAGAACGCAATTGCGTGGTATATTGTCGTGTTCCTACATGACACGCGTGTCAGGATTATCATATTTGTAGCGGTCATATATTTCGTCATCCATTGACTTCGCGTAACACCAAGATTGGTGTATGTGGAGCTAGCAAAAGGGTCGCGAGCGCATCAAGAAGGGCCCAATTAACTCCAGTGTAGCGTTGGCGCGCGCACACGCTGGGCGCAGTGACGCTACGTTAGCGAAACGCGAGAGCTCTATAGTCTGACGCCAGGCGCAACCAACGCGACCAGCGTCCGTCGGCGCCACCGGACAGCAACCAGCGCGAAATTCGCGCCGACGCGTTATCCAGACAGCACTGCGTCTCCCACTTTTCGTGACGGAGGAACGCCGGACGCGCATAAACGCGCATGTGTCAAAGCATCGCAGTGGTGCGCGCGCCTGAGAATATATAGCAGGACCAGTGCCTGTCGTGGCAACGCTGGCGTGAGGCGGCCAAATGAACGCCGGTGAGCACGCGCACCACGTCACGTCGAAATGTATTGGTGCCTTGACTGTGGCATGTAGTCATGTTCTCACATGACACGCATCTTATGATTATCATGTCTGCACCAGCCGCATGCCTTCGTCATCCATTCACGTCACATAATACCGAGTTTTGTACATGAGAAGCTAGCGACACGGCCACGAGCGCATCATGAGTGTAGCATGTAGTCATGTTACATGACACGCATTTTATGTTTATCATGTTTACACCACTATCATACCTTTGTAATCAACTCACGTCCCGTAATACCAAATTTGGCATAAGTGAAGCTAGCGAAAAAGCTGCCAGCGTATAATGAGCGTTGCATGTAGTCATGTTGTTACATGACACTCATCCATTGATTATCATGATTGCACCAATCACATACCTTCGTCAACCATTCACGTACCGTAATACCGAATTTGGTATATGTGACGCTAGCATTACGTTGGTGAGCGCATCATGAGCGTGGCATGTAGTCATGTTGTTACATGACACGCATGTCATGATTTTCATATTAGGGTGTGTCGCTTGGGTTCGCCCTGCAATCATGTCATACCATACCAGATTTTCAACATGCCATGTGAACGAGACCACCGCATGTGCTGCAGGGCCATGAAATGTAAATCATGACATTCATGACATACATGCCATGATTTTCGTGTCATTACTAGTCTGTTATGTTCTTCATACAGTCATGTAATTACATATCAAGTTTGGTATCGATAACATTATCGAAACGGCCAGAAGAGCTAAAAGTCGTAGGCGGCTAGATAAACAGACAGACAGACATACTGATAGATAGATAGATAGATAGATAGATTTCGAAAACCAAGGAGGTTACGCCCAGCGAGTATAACGTAGCAACCTTTCCCTGTCAGATAGGGCTCAATTTACATGCCAATGGCTGCTAATGAGAATTGAGAGACAGGGGAATTCGGCTTTTACTTTTTTACGGCTTGCGCTTCGTATCTACTTCTCATTTTTAACCACCTTGAGTTCATTCATGGTATATACAAGTTCATTGTATTCATGGCACTGCGGCTCAACGCTCGCTAAACCTTTCTAAAGCTAAGGAGGTTACACCCAGCGAGTATAATGTAGCATCCCTTTCTCGTCCGATAGTGCTCAATGTACATGCCAAAGGCTGCTAATGGGGATCGCAGCGTGCGCGTTGACTAAAAGCCGAATGCTCATGTCTCTCATTCCCCATTAGCAGCCATTGGCATGTACATTGAGCACTATTTTTTATTGTTAAACAACGCACAGAAGAAATCTCTCACTGACCGCACCTTGGAGGTCAAGTGTTATACCTATTTCGGGTATGTGCCACTGGTGGTTACATACGAGGGACGCCCAAGCCACGCCATAAGGAGCTTCGCCCCTAAAAGTACCAGCTCGTGCGGCCGGCAGTTTTTGGTGACAGCCTGCGTGTGTTGCTAATAGCGCGTCACATTGACATCCATGGCCAGCGCTCCTTGTGCGGGCGCCACTCCCGAGGAGTCCCTCCATGTCCCGAGACGGAATCTGGCAATACCAACCTGACGCGCTTTCGCGAAATTTTGGCTTATTACCGGGCTTCGCGCCGCCTCTACCCGGACCCCGCACGCGGTTTGGAGAAAGCGGACGAACGACTGCTACGCCGCCTGCAGACAAACACCTTTATCAGTCCGGCGGTCGCCAGGCACTTTTTGCCGGAAATCAATGGCACCTGCTCGACCTGTCATGTCCTCGCCGACACATATCACGTCGTAGCATCGTGCCCAGTTAATCCCGTCCCTTTCTCACCCCCTTTTCCTATCCCAACTAGAGAGGCTTGGGAGGAGCACCTGCTCGGCTGCTCTACCTTGGCTGCACAACGCTCCTTGGTGGAGCGCGCACGGGCAGCTTCCAGCTCCACTGGCGTCCCGGAATAGGGTCTTGCCACTCTAGCACGCCGATGGGCCACGTCGGCACTCTCTAGTATACTTTTTCCTAAATAAATGTTTTTACCACCACCACCACCATCCCGAGGAGAAATGATTCATTTAGGCTGACGGGTGTCTAAATTATACCTTACAGTCAACATGTATTTCATAATTGTGTGTAAATAAAGCAAGAAGTGCAGGTAACATGTACAGAGGGGCCACTGTTAAAGGGAACACCGGAGCGCGTGTCTAAAGGTACTGTATATGCTATCTTTAGGTAGCATATACAGTGAGGTAGCATATACAGTAACTTTACGCGTGTTGAATATACAGTAACGTAGTAGTACATGCAGTAACTCTACGTATGTCTGAATATACTTCAGACATACGTGAACTCGTGCGACTTGTAGTTACTCTTTTGCAAGGCAAGGCTAGTTTAAGAGAAAATGAACCTCAAATAGGGCAATAGCTATAGAGACCGGCACCTCGGCGACACAAAGCTCATATTTTGTTACAGTGTGCTGTCAAGGTGGAAAGCCACTTCACGGGCTAATTGAGTCCTCACCACAACAGAGCCAAGCACTTTATAATAATAATAATAATAATAATAATAATAATAATAATAATAATAATAATAATAATAATAATAATAATAATAATAATAATAATAATAATAATATAATAATAATAATAATAATAATAATAATAATAATAATAATAATAACATAATAATAAACATTACTATCATTATATTACATGCTTTGACAATAACACCTTCGCTACTCTTAGCGTTTATATTAGGCGTTGAGGTATTTAAAGTGTATAATAAAGCAAATGAACGGGGGGAGGCTCTATTGACCATAAACCTAACTGTGCACTTATTTGAAGTACAGAATCAATGATCTAAAAGACTTGTCTTAGCTTTGAGGTTTCAATGGCGTGAACAACGTTCTAGTCCAAGTTATTGAGCTTAGGGCACTATAGCATGGGTACATACAGAGGGTGGTGTAATAGTCGACCATGCAGCAAGACGATGGTCGTTCTTACTTTCTAGTTCGAGTGCATAAGCGTTTTCATGTGTTTCCGAGTTTTTCTATGGATGACCAACATTATGTGTCTGTTCTGAGGATTAAGCGTACACTATCAGGCCACGTATATCTCAGATGTATTCCACGAGTTTTGCGATCCGAACATACAAATTTTAGCGAGATCTAAATGAAAAAAAAAGACATTTGCACGGCTGCAATCATGTGCCCATTTTCTCGGAGAGCGTAATTTATCCAGTTGAAATAAACTACGCTACTCTTGTAGTTGCCAGTCAAGTAACATGACAAAGGCGCAGATGATAGGAGCCTATTTTCCAAGTTGTGCTAGTCGCATTACGATGTTTGCTGACAATTCGCTGCTATATTGGCGTGCCGAGTAACATTCCGGTTGTCCACGTCATCTTAATCATGCGTTGTAAGTACTTCGCAGATTTCATTCGGGTACTGCTAAGCATAAAGATTACGTGTAGTTTGAAATTCATAGGGTGTTCGAAATCGTCTTGTGATTTTTCTAGCGCACGCTCTTTGGCGCTTTTGCTTTTTCCTTTCCCCCAACTTTAATGTAGGTTATTAAACTGCAATTCAAAATTTTTTGGACCTGCCTCCTTTCCCCTAATTTCCAATATTGATCTCTCCCTGGTGTAACACAACCTTTGTGTAATCAATCGCTCGTGAAACACAAACTAAACTACATTATGAAATCGACCCACATTGTAACATTTACATGCCATGACTTTTCAGCGGTCAAGATTATGCGCGTCTTCAGTCGCTTAACACTAACCATACCATTTGCGAGAACTGTCTGTGCAAAACATAATGGACCAACACACCTTGGAGTGTTACGCGTTGTGTGGACCCATTTATTATTTGTTTTCGTAAGACCGCAATAGCGACACTATTGAAAGCGATATTCTTTCCTCTTACACAGGTCTTTTTACGGACTTTGCTGTTAGGTTATGGGAGCATGAGCCTGGTAGGAAAATCAGCAAAATTAGTTTTGGTAATGTACTATTGCTTTTGACAGGTTTAGATGTATTGCTTTGTGCCAGAAACTTCTTCCTTCTTCGCAAAATGTTGATGAATTGCATTGCTTAACAACAGAATGACGGACGAATATTAGTACGTTTTCGTTCAGAATGCTTCATTTTTGAAATTGCAAAAATCACCACGTAGTTGTAAGAATAAAAAGCATTCGTGATTATTCACGATAACAATTAAAAAAACTAGGTGATTGGCGCCAAGGGGCAAGAAGCGATGTTAGCGCGATGGAAGTATTAGTTGGCGACATGAAACAGAAACAAAAAAATATTTGAAAGCTTTGTAGGTCGCTTGATCTAAATATGCGCAATTGGAGGTCACTGATTGTTTACCTACTTCTTCAGTGTCTCTAAATATAGCCTTCTGATTTTTTCATGTATCATACCCAAAGCACTATGAAAATGCCTTCTCGCTTGTTACACGCATTGCAAGAAAAGATGTGCAGGTTATTCAGTTTCGTGCTGAAGAAGAAAATGTGATAGAGTAAATTGGCTTGTTAATTTCAGCTTCACCGAGCCGCAAAAAAAAAGCAGCGTCTGTGGACATGACACTGGCCCCTATAAACTACCTGCACGCACAGTTGTGAACTGCCAACGGCATGATTACTACATAACTACTGATTAATGCATAATTACTGTATGATTACTGCATAATTACTCCTTTTGGTAATTGTTAGCCTACTCCCTACACGTCTGTACAGCACCAGGCACACATGCGGAGCCACACACTATGTAATACTTGGACATCTTTACCACCTACTCTTTGGACAATGTACATGTTTTGACTTCTGGTGCGTGCATGACCTACACGCGTTAAGGAGACACCACACTTTGGCGAACAAGAATTTGCAAAGCGTATGCTTTCCAAAAGCAGTTGGAAGCAATAGCGTGGGTTTAGGAGCACTGCTGTAGAACTCCATATCAAAGTCCAGGTTTTGGTTCTCTTGAAGAAAGTTTGTTGTAAATGTTTTTTTTTAATATAAGTCAAATTTCCACTTTCAGACAATGTCGACTTTTTTTTTTGACAACCAATGACGCCGACAACGCTATTTCTACAAAACAAACGCCTAAAGTTAGTGCACTTAAAATTTGGCATTGTCGTAAGCAACACACTAGAAACAGAAACAGGACCTCACAGAAGGAACTGAAAACGGTCTCAAAGTTTTTATAGCTGCCATAAAGTTAATTTGATTGCTAATTTGCGTGACTCCTGAGATTCATTTAGCCAATGGTCTCAGTACACTAGCATCAAATTTTGTAAATAGTGTAATAGAGCGCAGTTACCCGCAAAAAAATGCATGCATCTGATAAATTGTTCAAAAGAGGCAACTTGAAATAAAAAGCACATTTTTTGTATATTTATGTAAATATAGCTTACCGCTCTCACACGCATTTTCTTAGGACGTGCCAATAAAATTGCAAGGTTGGCGCTGCGTTGTCATTCAAGTTCTCTGATGAAATTCTGTGTTCTTCGGAAGCAAATAAAGATATAGTCGTTTGGGTCGTCGTTTCAATTTTATGCAGAAACATAGAAAGAAAGAAAAGTGAATCACGAAATCAAGGTAGACGAAGGTAAACGAAAAGGAGGTTGCATTGCAGCCAATTCTTGGACATCTTATCTTGTAGGATTACGCTGTGAAAGTATTATTTTTTTTTTACAAAAGCGAAGCTAGGCCTGAGAAACGAGAACAAAAGCACACCATTTCGGTCGGTGCGTGCCCAGCTTCAGATAAAGAAAAACATAAGCATCATTGCCGTAATGCGTATTAAGACAAATGTGCTGTTTCACCTAAAGAGAGGCCAACGACCTGCTGATATAAGGAAAACACTACCACATATACGAAGAAAAAGCATACACACTACCTTATAGAAAAAGCATATACTTTAGCTTTGGGACAAAAATATTTTTGTAGTACCTCTCAGAATGTCTGATACCGCTCAGGAAAGGAAGGCAGAGACCACGAATTAAGGTAGAGGTAGGAAGAAAAGGGACATAATGGGCGCTCATGGTAGATGCTATAGTATACGCTAGCCAGCATTGGCAAGGACAGCATTTTTTTTTCTACAAAGCAACTAGAAAGAGAAGATAATGTAGACGGGATCTGAGAGTGGAACCGCTGTATTGAGGTACAAGCGTAAAGGAAAAAGAAAAAAGATTCGCTACCATTTGCCGTGTCCTTATCTGAGGCGGTCAGAAAAACTCTGAACGGGAAAACTGCTACCCCAGCGCAGTTGCCGCCGAAACCCGCATTTGCTCGGCGCTTTGTCCTGCGGGATCCTTGTGGAAATGGAGGCGCAGACAACGTTGCGTAAATATGACAGGAAAACAAGGCATGATGTGAACGATTCACCCCGCCGTGGTGGTCTGGTGGCTAAGGTACTCGGCTTCTGATCCGCAGGTCGCAGGATCGCATCCCGGCTGCGGCCGCTGCATTTTAAATGAATGCGAAAATACTGTGTGTCCACGCGCTCAGATTCGGGTGCAGGATACAGAACCTCAAGTGGTCGGAATTTCCGTAGCCCTCCACTACCACGTCGTTCGTGATAATGTGAGGATTTTGGGACTTTAAATCCCATGTATCAATCAAATGAATTGTCGATGTGAACGGTTCAGAGAACAACAGCGTAAGTTTGAGGCTTCATCGAGTGTGTTGTATTGAAGAAGTAGTTTCATAACTGTGTCGATGGATGGTGAAACAGATTAATGTCTGTGCGTGTTCACACACACGTATATAGGCTTTCATGGAAATTTGCACCGTGCACGCATAGTCATGAATTGCAGAACCACACTTTGAAAAATTGAAAATTTTTATTGGCTAGCGTTTACTCCTTGGCAAGATGTTCGTCAGAATAGGCAGAAAAACAAGCGTGTACCCGTTTTCATGGGCATGAGCATGTTGGACCAACAAGTGAGTATTCAAAATTCTCAAAACAACTTTGACAACAATGAAAAAACAAAAAGAAATATCAATAAAATTGTATCTTTTTAGTCTAGACCAAGGGAACGGGAGTGCAATTGTAGCGAGAAGCCATTGACCACAGTAGTTACGAATATTGCACATGAAAGAATGTTTTTATTACCTATATACATTGCGGTGTCGTCCGGTATCAACAAGAGCATAGGAAACCTACCGCGAAGCATAACAGTATCAAATGTTGGGCCAGTTTGTGCATCGTTACTTCATAGACACGGCGTAGGGTCAGGAGTGTCTACTCGGCGTGTCTAAAAGCCCTACAAAAAGAAAAAAGTTTGTCATCTGATTACACTCATTAAAATCTAGTAAAGAGGCTAGCTACAATGTGCCCCACCGTGGTGGTCTAGTGGCTAAGGTATTTGGCTGCTGACCCGCTGGTCGTGGGATCGAATACCGGCTGCGGCGGCTGCATTTTCGATAGAGGCGGAAATGTTGTAGGCCCGTGTGCTCAGATTTGGGTGCACGTTAAAGAACCCCAGGTGGTCGAAATTTCTGGAGCCCTCCACTACGGCGTCTCTCATAATCATGTGGCGGTATTGGGACGTTAAACCCCACATATCAATCAATCATTAGCTACAATGTGTCTTCGCTTTGCGCAGTCCAAACCTTGCTAGCTACAGGTGTATGACAGCTTTGCGGGTGAGTTAACACTGCTTACTGGAGCCGGCTTTTCTTAATTAGTCTCAGTCAGTGCCTCCGAAAAGATAGCTCAGAGGCTGAAAGGGGAATGCAGGGGGACAGAACCATTGCAAGCACACAATCTGCACAACATCTCCGGCAACATGAAAAAGGCGGATAATTAGCACATGCAATGTGCCTTGGGTGTTCTCTGCTGCGAATAAATCTTCGAGGCTCTGTGCCCGCAATTTTTCGAGCAGTGCCAAGGCGATGGGCCATGTAGAAGCATTATTTTGTCTTTCTGCATAGTGACATGAAAACTGTTTGCGAAATCCCCCTGAGCTTTGGCAACGTGTATATATAGTTCTGTACAAATGGCAATTAAAGGTAGCATTTTTTACACATGCCAACATGATAATCATGACACGGAAGTCATGTGCAACAGTAATTTACCTCCGCCTCCTAACGTTGTGCTGATTTTAAGGAGATGATTTTCTTGTAGCTCTCTGCCTGAATGAAGGGCTAAAAGCTTCCGTCACCCGTATAGGTCGACGGCTCATTTTCGGAAACATCACCCGAAGAAAGAATAAGCTATCAACTGCGTTTGCATAACCACAATATTCTCCGCAATGGCTCAACACAGAATGATTCTAAGTACGGTATGTTACGGGCGACGCGCAGGTGAAACCATGCGTCACAACTACAAGGACAACACAACTCATCCTGAAGGTTAGGGTCCTCACACTGGCTTCCCTCTCTTTTGTTTTCACTCTCTTTATGTCCCCTTCTGTCCTTCACTTTCACTTCTCACACATTCTCTAGAGCTCTTTATTTAAGTCTTTAACGAAGTCCACGTGGCCGCAACCACAGTGACTCTATGACCAGTTTGGTCCGAACTTTTGTTCTCAATACCTATACACTTGCTTCTCTTTTACCGCTCCCCTGGAGTTTTATTTTGCTACGGGTGAGGAGCTAAGCTGTCTGGACGAGTAATTTATTGCTCCCTAAGTGCCATCCATTGTCCGAGCGTGCACGGTTCTCGCTCCGATGAATCATAGTAGGACGAAAGTACAAAAACTGCCTGATATCGTGTGCCCCACACTTGTATTAGGCGTTCTTACTTTTGCATGGCCGGGAAGATTATCATTCTGTTCCACTTTGTATGCTACAGACACCTTGCCGTTTAAACGTACCATGGAACTGGAACATTGTGTTTTATAGTAGAAAGGTTAAAATACCGTGACCGTGGTCTCAGTGGTTCCCTGTCCACTTTCATACAAATACAACAATGCAAGAACCTGCAGGTCTGTTTTTATTTGCACTAAAGCCTGGTTATGTTGGTACAAACCTATGCGAGGCAAAAATCTCAGCAAACCTATGCCAAACTAGGCATTCATGAAATAGGGATTCACATTGTGCAGGATTTGTCACTTCTTTGTGGTTTCTCCACAAAGATAAGACATGCGGAGACGAGACATTTTTCTAGAAGTGTAAGTACTGGGCCTGTCATTTGATAGATTGGAAAAACGTTACAAATACCCTCATGCGCTTATTTTTGAGAAGTGGAAGTGCTTTTATTATTAGTAGAACTTTATAGGTACTCCAGAACACTTTATTTTGCAATTATGAATGGCATTATTCACGTGTTTGTGGTTGCTCATATGCACGAAAATAGCCAGATCCTACGTACCTTGGAAATCGTCGTTATGCGAAGCGTGCGAAAGCAACGTGACCATTCTATGAATTTTTTATTGAGTGACATGTTATGCACATTATGGACCTTAGGACATAGCCTTGCTATGAACTGTTCGTTTCACTTTATCAATCAATTTATATTACACGGAGCAACACTCAGGTAACGTTTGGGTAATTGCCAATGTGATACGAACTGTTCCATGCACTAGTCGAGCTTCATTTCGTGGATATGCGTGGTTTATAGAGGCGAAGCTTCTGCAGGTTTAGATAGCTTTCTCGTAACAGTAGTATTTTGTAGTAGTAGCCACTTCTCGTTAATGTTAGGTGTTGCTGATTACAGCGTTCTGTGTATATGTCTTGGGATAAGAGAGGACTAGATGGCGCTAGTGGTTTTCGTATATAAATTCACAGCATATCTAAGGAGTGAATGATGATGAGTCGGGTGAAGCGCGCGTCCGACCGTTCGTCGCACACATACATACATACATACATACATACATACATACATACATACATACATACATACATACATACATACATACATACATACATACATACATACATACATACATACATACATATGAATGGATGGATAGATAAACGGGTGGACAAACGGTTGGACGAACGAACATGCAGGCAGGCTGATGAACGGACAGAAAAAAATGGGTGGATGGATGGGCACTTAGCCCCATTCATCATCATTCACTCCTTGGATGTGCTGTAATTTTTTTCTTTTAGAAAACCGTGAGCGTCCATATTTACTTTTAGAATAATGCGTGCTTAATGTAATTGAACGTAAAAGCTTATTATCATGATATCATATTTTTTTACCACATCAACGAAGCGAAATTCTTGCAATGCCATAATTTTTTTATAAAGTTGAAAGGATCCACCAGCAGGTGGTGCAACAGTTGCTGTAACGTACAAATGAATGGTATCCTTTAAAATCGTATGCTTCCCCGTACGCATTGCATATCACTCGGATATTTCAAGCCATTATGACTGCCAGTCAGAGTATAAGTCATGCGCAACAATCGACTATAACCACGCGACCGAGTCTGTGCAGATTAGCCAGTTGACGGCAGCATGCTTGATCGAGCTTAAGAGCATGCTGGTGGAGAGTGACGGCTTAAAACGGCCTGCCAAAAGAAAGAGAGAGAGAGAGAGAGACTCGTGCAGTGAACATTATAGTCACTACAATTTCTGCAGTATTGCAAAGCTCACAAATTTTTTTTCACGCAGATGTTTCAATAACTTTCTAGGGGAATTAAAGCCTGCTAAACTTGCATGAAAAAGTGAACGGAGTTTGACCGGGCCGCTTCAATGTGGCGTATATAACGTGCACCCAGTTACGCACCTTTTTCTGCAGGCTCTCACTGATATTTAAGCTCGAGACTATTAGCTCACGCTGCCCAACTGCAAGCATTTATCTTGATTTCGAAAATTAATTATAGCGCAATAAATGACGCTGTTTGACAGTGAGCACTTATCGTGATTCTCTTTCGAAAATATATATATATATGTTACTAATCGGCATGCACTACAAATTTGTAATGCTCTAAAACATATGAATATGCCGTATATTGGCACGTACTACAACTCCGCTATGTGAAGACCTGCCCTCAAGTCCATAATGAAAAAGGTAGTAAAAGAGTTCTAGTTCATTGTTCGCCACGCTGGGATTTCAGCTGTGCATACTATTTCTACTCCAACGTAGATTTTGTGCACAAAAACGGCAGGAGTTTAACTGAATTGGATGTTCATAATAAGCTCAGCATGACTTCGCTCGGCTTTGCAAGGTCACACGTAGCGTGAGCTAAGTGCTCCAGCATCTCCGCAGCACGTTTAGCTTTTTTCTGTTCGTTTTTTGGCGCTCAACAATTAGTTGCCAGGCAAATACTTCGGTTTGAGTGAAGCTGCTTCGACTGTCTGTGGCACTGTGCATTAATTTCGCTCTCCTTATCCGTAACTGTGCAACATTAGCAAACGCCGCACTATATGCACGCTCCCACTGATAGATCAGCGAGAGACGCAATGTGAGAGGCACAGTACCAAATCTGACCCATCGCCGTGGAACAAGCGTCCACGGCGCAGGGACAGATGTGTTACTGCACCACGACGGCACACAGCTAGGCACGCGCCGGTGCCCGTCAGTCTGCTGCGGTTAGGGCGCCATAAGAACACAGAACACGTTACATGGACAAACCTAGTGGAGACCCTGGGCAGTGACCTCTGCCTCCTGTACATCACACTCACCACACATCCTTTCAAACGGAAGGACACACCAGCGCGACTAGTTAACTTGGACAAAATGTGCACGGAAACAATATCGGCTATCCTCCACTCAGGCAATAACGGAGTCTGGGCTGTACTCATGCTTACTCAAAAAAAAACGAAACTGTAGCGCAAACATCGGATGAACTCCCAGCCATTGACAACCGCCTTCTGCATTTGTGGGAGGCCCGTCAAAGCCTCACACGACGCTGGAAACGCCAGATGCTTTATAGAGCGCTTGAAAAACGTATTCAGCAGTTAACTACACAGGTCGTTGAATACGCTAAGCACTTGGCAGATGCAAATCGGACACACAAATTCAATTATATTACTCAACAGATGTCAAACAAAGGCCATGGCTGCTGTTTCGCAGCCTCATTGATCTACGGAAACAGGAGGATAAAAACCACGATACCTGCAAAGTGCCCTTCACGTATTTTAGGGTACATCAGCGCAACTCACGGAAACACTTCGCAACAGGTATGTCTGCCAGGTGCATGATCCAAGTGGTTGGGAGTATATATATTTTGGAAAAAAAACGAGACCATAGGTGTCCTTTTTCTACAGCATGAGATGAAGGCGGCAGTGGCTAAAATGCCTAAAGAAACAGCCCCTGGTATGGATGAAATTACAGTCAAGATGCTGGCGAATTTGGCCCATCGTTCGCTAGCACATCTCTTGGAATACACAAACGCCATCTGGAGTGGTCGGATATCAGTCCCTTCCGAGTGGTCGACATAACTGATGACATTCATTCCCATACTGGGAAAGCCAGTAAATACAGACAACCATTGCCTCATTTCTCTAACTACTTGCGTTGACAAGTTGATGGATACGATGGTGCAGGACAGAGTTTTTAATTATCTCGAGCAGAAAGGAGCTTTCACTCTTATCATGTTCACATTCCGTCCTCATAAATCGGCACAGGAAGTACAGCTGCAACTACACCGAGAGGTCATTCAACTGATGGCGATGAAACACGACGATAGGGTCAACCACGCTTTATATTTGAAGGGGGCCTTGACAATGTCAAACACAGCGTCATTCTCGAACACCTAAGCCTCACTAACGGTGGTCAGAACACAATTACCTACGTCAAGGACTTTTTCTTTGACAGAACTGCTCTGCTCCGCATCGAAGACTTCACATTCGGGCCGATTCAAATTGTTAACAAAGGGACACTGCAAGGGGATGTTCTTTCTCCTATTCTATTAACATGGCAATGACGTACCAGCCACGCCAGTTGGTGGGCATAGAGGGAATTCACCGTAAATTCTACGCCGATGGCATTACGGTATGGGCAGCTCAATTGAACGTAGGTGCCGTTGAGACCAGTGTGCAACAGGCTGCAGAAAAATTACACATATACGCGGCGTGTTGTGGACGCGAATGCGCACCTAATAAATTTGAATTCGTTCACATCATAAGCATCACTAAAAACAGCACATATATTTCCATCAATCTTCCTGTGGGCCTAATCAGACGAGTGGAGGAGATTAGGGTCCTGGGGCTATCGATTCACCAGCAGCTCCAAATTGACACAACAATGACGAAATAAGGAAGATGGAGGACCACGTGGCTCACATGATACGCAGGCCTCGTCTTCAACAAGAGGAGGAGGGGGGGAGTGTACAGCTGCATTGCGGCTAGCGCACGCTTTTGTCACCAGCAGGGTCATGCACTCCGGCCCTTAGATCTTCCTCTGCAAAAATGAAGAAGAATGAATTGAAGCAATCATGAAAAAGGCAATAAAGCGTGCTTTTGATCTTTTGATCTCCACGTCCAACAGCCCTCTCAAGGCATTGATTGCGACTAACTCCTACCACGAGGTGAGGGAAGCCTATATTTTAAACCAGTACACATGGCTAAACCAATTCAATTCTGGCCAACACCTGCTTGCCCGTCTGCACATAAGACATGACTTCGAACAACAGGAGCGGGTCAAGGTGGCAGAACCGTGGAGCGCATTCCTTCTAGTCTGACCTACATACACTAAAATGGACCGAAATCAACACATGACGTGACGTGACGCACGCACTCGGGTGTTGGAGCAACAATTCTGACAGAAGCCACGCGTGTACTTAGTGGACGTCGCTGGCCCCACCTTCAAATGGTTGTACACAGCAGTGGTTATTCGCCAAAGCCCACGGGTGGATGGGTTGACCTTTAGGGCAAAAGCTGTAACACAGGCTGATGAGGTCGCCATTGCTTTGGCAGGCTTCTCACAGTAATTCCAGTTATAATATTACGGGCTGACGCCAATCGTGTTGTAACTTTATAGCCGGGAACATATCACCGTTAGCCGATACAATACTGCGAAACCGTACAAGAGAAAAGGACGCTCAACCGAAGCGAATTGTATGACACCGGGTCATCAGGGATCGCGAGGAAATGAGGCTGCAGATTTGGCTGCCCGAGCACTCATTTACAGGCTACTTTCGTCAATGCCGATGGACACTGACGATGAGGAATATCCTCTCTTCCAATATAAATAAATTCTTCATTATTATCGGGAAAGTCATCACTGCTATCCTGTCCCCGCGAAGGGGTTGAAGAAAGCAGTGAAGCGCATTTAGCTTCACCTCCAGACGACTGCATTGCTATGTCTTGCCGTAGTAAAACATTTCGACCCTACGGTTAAGGGGCAGTGCAAGCGCTATGAGGAATGGCAGATGCCTACCATTTGGTGTGGGCCTCTCAAGATAACGCTGCCATTAGTCCTAACCCAAACCCTACGCGAGAGCACTGGGAGGTGGCCCTGCTCGGCTGCTCATACCTACAGCTACAATGGGCCTTGTTCCGGAGAACCAGGACGGCGCCTTTAATCAATGAGGTCCCGGAAGAGAGACTCCACCTTGCCTTTAAGAACATCTTAAGAAGCCCTGCACCCCTCTTTTGTAAATAACTGTTTTTCACCATCACTATACCACCACTCGTGTGCAATGCCCAGACCAAAGAGGCGCCCACCACTGGGGAAGAGCGTGCTCATGCGCCCACAAGTGCATCAGCTGTTGGTCGTGTTGCGTCAGTGCTACAAGCGCATGCGCAGAGCGGCTCCCCAGGAGCCACGTGGTACTGCTCAACTTTGGCCAATGTAGCGCACGCCACGAGGATTTCAACCAGCAGTGCGATTTGTGCAGTGATAAAACAGCAAAGCTGCTAGGTTACACCGAAGGCTTCGCTTCGTCATTTATTTTAACTGGTTGGATGAAGTGCGATTTCAGTGAATCTCAAGCTATTCAAAATGATGGGGGCGTAGTAGTGGGCGTAGTGGTAGTCGCCAGAGTCGCGAGTATTGCGCATACCCGTTTCAAGTCTAACCCCCGTATTCCCAAACGCTCCTCGACTCGACTTTCACCCTTCTCTAGACAGAGTTGAGCACTGCGCCACCACTCGGCCTAAAATGACACTGCGCTACTCAAGATATGCAGCAGATTATCGATGGTATGCAGTGAGCTGCTGTGCCTAGAGAAGGCGCTCCCATCGGCTTTCTCAAGTGAAGGCAAATCGTTGAGTGAAGAGACGTTCTAGAATATGGGGGTAAAATAGCGTCCGGTTCAAGCCTGATTGATTACATCGCAGTTCAAGCCTGTATTAAAAAGAAAAATCACAGGATATCCACGGAGTGAATGATGATAAGCAGGGCGACGCTTCCGAAAGTACTCGATGAATCGTCCATCCGTCCGTCATGTTCGTCCATCCGTCTGTCTCTCTGTGCGTTCGTCTGTCTGTCCGTCCCTCCATCTGTCTCTCTGTCTGTCGGTCCGTCCATTCATCTGTTTGGCTGTCTGTTTCATCATCTGTCTGTCTATCTGTCTGTTCGTCTATCTCCGTCTGTCTGCGTGTCTGTCTGTCTGTCTGCGTCCATCTGTCTGTCTGTCTGTCTGTCTGTCTGTCTGTCTGTCTGTCTGTCTGTCTGTCTGTCTCTCTGTCTCTCTGTCTGTCTGTCTGTTTGTCTGTCTGTCAATCCGTCCATTCGTCTATGCATAAGTCCATCCATCCGCCTGCCCGTGCGTCTCTATATCTGTTCGTCTGTCCGTCTATCTAGTGAATACTTCAAGTACCACCATCTCACATCTTTTCATCATATATTCACCACATAGAAGTACCGCTATCTGGCAGACATTCCACAAGAGGTGGGTACTTACAATTACATACATTGGAGAACGCACGGCCCACGGCATTAGGAGCTTTTTTCCTAATATTACACCGTTACCCACTAAAGTGGCCATGAGTAGCATGCGAAGCAGCGCATGGATCGACTTAAGATTCCGTTCATGACGGGTACCTTGGCCGACGTTAAAGCATCCTTGCAAATGAAGCACACCATGAGTTCATGGCAGTTTCTGTTGCTGTTACGCGCCCTATAGTCTTGTTGGAGCAAGCCACGCGGGTTCACTCACCGAAGCACGCGCGCTCATCGCGTGTCTCCGGGATTTCGATCCCGGATGCCATCATATGATTGCTCAAATATAGTAAAAAGGAGAAACCACACGCTCTTCCACACCTACTTCGGCAGGGACGAACTGGATAGCGCGTACCAGCGCAACGCATCGTTTCGAGGCGCGTCTGTGGAATCTCGTTCCCGAAGATCTCACTTCATGGCTGAGAAAGTGTAAGGGGGAGAGGCCAAATAATCTTACTCAGTTCCTTACACAGGCCCGAACGCGCTTGCACTTGAGCGCTGGATTCTGTGCTGAACGGTTGCGTCATCCGCGATCTCCGATGCCAGCATAGCTCTCGTCTATCGACCCACCATCTGCGATCTCCTGACACCCTGAACGTTCACCCAGCCGGTGCCCCGTCGTTCGACTCCTCCAACCGTGTCAACTATCTTTCTTCTCCCTTCAATCTTATTTCCGTCACTGCTTTGCAACGAGTGCTCTCTACTTTTTTTCTTTTTCTGCTGTATTCTTTTTGTCCCCCTTCGCCATCCCCTACAAGGCGCTGCACCATCTCGTTAATTAGGCAGACAGGAATTGTGTCTTTCAGGGACAGAGTTCCTTAGGCTGGGGGTCGTTTCCTCCTGTTTAGAAGCAGTAATATGCATTCACCTCGAGTTTATAAATTGCTCCACAGATGGTGTTGTGTGTATATGTTTTTGAATATTGTATCATTAGATAGCGTTTGCTGTTTTTCTATAGTTGACGGTTTCATATAGTTAACGGCTGGATGGACTGTTCGCCAGTCAGGCAGACGGAGGATGAACGGACGGAGAGATGAACGAATAGACCGACAGAGTGACGCACGGATCTACGGACGGACGAAAGCACGGACACTTTGCCCCCCCCCCTTCTTCGTTCACTGCGTGGATATGCTGTGATTTTGTTTCCTTTGTAACAATCTGCTCATTCATTTGTGCATTCATTCTGTTGGTGCTCACGCCAGCTGTTACGCATGAGTAGTAGTGATGATAACGCACACCGGACGGCACTCGTCCATTAGCTGCTTCGCAAAAAAATTCTCACTGACTGAATGATGATGAGGGGGCGAATTCCGGAGTTACATTGAGAAACTATCGATCCTTCGTGACTTTTGCTCAGTTGACACGCTATATCCACGAACTGAATGATGATGAAGGGGCTCGCTCCGTCTGTGTTGCTGTATGTCCGTCCGTCCGACGTATATATGTCTATCTGTCTCTATGTCGCAACATTTAAAATGCAGCGCGTGCCTCCACGCAATCTAGTGATGAATTCGAGTACTAGCAATGCGAGCGCCTTCTAGCGAACACGTTGTTCCCTAGGGCTACGACAGACTACAAGGTGGACGAGCCTGCACCTTAAAGAGCGTCGTCCCTAAAGAGATCACCCTAGCGTTGTGTGTGCCCTTTTGCTGTCCTCGTCTTGGTGAGCAGACCAGTTTTGAAAAGACACGGTACATATAGCCTCTGCTCACTATCACGCAGCACTATATAAAAACGGGGTACAACATTATGCTAAACTAACCGACGAAATATTGTATGAAGTATCTGTAGTACCCACTACCAATTTATTAATTAAATGTGCTTATCAGTTGGTCAAATGATTTCCAAACGCTAGTATACTGCTGTCATCATGTGGGCCTCAAATTGATAATTATTCTCCATAAAACTGGCTAAGCCGTTTTCAAAGTGGGGCTTACTAAAGACTGAAGCGGTGCGTAGAGTCGGACGGGGAGTGTACTTAGGTCGATGCTTACCTTTTTGATGACTTTGTATATCATTCTTCATGAATCAAGATGTCTTATTGCTCTCCCATAGTTGAGTAGAGGGGGGCACTTGATTGGATGAGCAGGAAATACTGGAATTCTTGTGAGCGGAAAGCTGTTGGCGTTGTTACTTCATGTTGACTGGGCACGTATTCTGTTGTTGGCTCCAAGCACACTGTCGCGAAAATTCAGCCATTGATAGAGTGTCTTCTGTATATTTTTTGTTAATACCACCTCATTAGGTATGCGGCCCTTCGGGACGGCTTCCAGTTCTCCCATAGTAGAGTATCGAGTAATCTAACTCGTTAGGCACTTTTTCAAAACCCAGCATCTGAACTGAAAGCTCTTAGCTGTTGTTGCTATGCTATTTTTATTGCGAAGCATTTTTTAGCGAACTTCAGCGACTTTTAGCGTTTCTATCAATCTATCTATCTATCTATCTCTCTATCTATCTATCTGTCTGTCTATCTATCATCTATCTATCTATCTATCTATCTACAACATTAAGCTCTCCTGGCTCTCTGGATAATGGTATCGATCATAGATAACGAGAAGGCGTTTGATTCAGTAGAAATATCAGCCGTCATGCACACACTGCACAATCAGGGCGTCGATGAAGTATATATAAACACCCTGCAGGAAATCTACAGGGGATCAACTGCTACCATAGTGCTTCATAAAGAAAGCAACAGAATACCAATCAAGAAGGGTGTAAGGCAGGTGGACACAATCTCCCCAATGCTGTTTACCGCGTGCTTACAGGAGGTTTTCAGAAGCCTAGAAGGGGAACAGTTAGGGACAAGAGTTAATGGAGAGTACCTTAGTAATCTGCACTTTGCCGATGACATTGCATTGCTCAGTAACTTAGGGGACGAATTGCAACTCATGATTACGGAGTTAGATAAGAGGAGCAGAAAGGTGGGTCTTGAAATTAATCTGCAGAAAACGAAAGTAATGTACAACAACCTCGGAAGAGAGCAGCGCTTCGAGATAGGTAATAGTGTTCCTTAAGTTGTAAATGTTTATGTCTGTTTAGGGCACGTAATAACCGCGCAGCCAAACGACGAGATTGCAGTAACTAGAAGAATATGAATGAGATGGAGCACAGTGGGCAAGCACTCTCAAATTATGACAGGTAGATTGCCCCTACACGTCAAAAGGAAGGTATATAACATCTGTATCTTACCGGTACTTAGCTATGAAGCAGAAGCCTGGAGACTTACAAAGGGGGTTCAGCCTAAATTGAGCACGACGCAGCGAGAAGTGGAAAGAAAAATGGTAGGTGTAACCTTGAAAGACAAGAAGAGAGCAGAGTGGATTAGGGAACAAACGGGGGTTAAGCATATCATAGTTGAAATAAAGAAGAGTAAACTGACATGGGCCGGGCATGTAGCGCGTAGACAGGATAACCACTGGTCATTTAGGGTAACTAACTGTATTCTCAGAGAAGGCAAGCTGGTTAGGGGGGAGACAGAAGTTTAGGTGGGTAGATGAGATTAAGAAGTTTGCGCGTATAAATTAGCAGCAGCAAGCACAGGACCGCGTTAACTGGCGGAACATGGGAGACGCCTTTATCCTGCAGTAGATGTAGTCAGGCTAACGATGATGATCGATACCAAACTTGGTATGATATAACATGACTGTATGACGAATATAACTTAGTAGTCATAACATAAAAATTGTGATATGTATGTCATAAACGTCATGGCTTACAGGTCATGGTCTTGCTGCTCTAGCGGTACTTTCATTCACATGATATGGTGCAATTTCATATAGTATGACGTTACTGCATGGTGAGCACAAGCGACAGACCCTAATATCAAAATCATCCCATGCGCGTCATGTAACAACATGACTACATGCCACACTCATGATGTGGTCGCGGCCGTTTCACTAGCTTTGCATATACCGAATTTGGTATTGCGAGACGTGAAAGAATGTCGAAGGAAAAGAACACGTCCAAACATGATCATGACATGTGTGTCATGTAACAACAAGACTACGTACCACACTAATAATGCGCTTGCGGGCGTTTTGCTACCTTCACATATGCCGAAATTCAGTATTACGTCACGTAAACGGATTGCGAAGGTATATGACTGGTGCAAACATGATAATGAAAAAATGTGTGTCATGCAAGAATAATAATACACGCCACACTCAAGGCGCCAAACAAACGCGTTTGTTTTATTGCGTCATGTCGCCGATGCCACGGCAGGCGCCGACATCTTTTTGGTAGAGATCAGTGTATCTGCCCACTGACCTTCATTGTGGATCTGCATGTAAAATACTCGCAGGCGGACGCCGCGCTGCGTAGCTTTGACGCATGCGCGTTTGAGCACACATGGTGTCCCTCCGTCACGAAGAGAGGCAGATGTGGTTCTAAATAATGTCGACAGCGCGAAATGCAGCATGTCGCATTTCGCGCCGGTTGCCACCGGGCCGCGCCGATGGACGCTGGTCGCGCTGGTCGCGCATGGCGTCACACTAAAAAGTGCTCAGGTTTTTCTAGCGTGGCATCGCTGCGCGCAGCCTGTGCGTGCGTCAACGTTGCGTTAGAGTATATTGAGGTGTTCGTGACGTGCTCGTTGCCATTGCGCTAGGTCCTCATGTACCAAATTTGGTATCAATGGAAGTGAATGGACGATCAAAGTAAATGACACGTCCGAACCTGATAATCATAATATGCGTTTCATGTAAAACATGACTACATGCTACGCTCGTAGCGTTCTCGCGGCCGTTTCACTAGTTCCACATATACCAAATTTGGCCTTACGTGACGTGAATGGATGATGAATGTAAATGACATGTTCAAATGTGATAATCATGATATGGATTTCATGTAAAACATGACTGCACGCTCGCAGTCGTTTCGCTAGCTCCATGTATAGCAAAGTTGTTATCAGGTGTCATTAATAGATGAGCAAAGTAAATGAAACGTCCAAACATAATAATCATGACATGGAAGTCATGTACGGCTAAATTTATTTCCGCCTCATAACGTTGTGCTCATTTTAAAGTGAGCTATCACGATTCCTCATTCATGCTTCACATATCGTCGATTCCTACTGTACGTGGGATCTGCCAATTTTTTTTCACAGTTTCCCGGATCTTTGCATGTGTCGTGGCCTGATCTAGCGGCTGTCTGGTTGTTCGTGGTTTCGGCTATTTCCTGTGAACACGGCCTCATCAAGTGTGAGGCCCGCTGGACGACTTTTGTGCTATCCCATAGTAGAGCGCAAAGTACATAAATCGTTAACGACTTTTTTCTAAACACGTACCTCGCAGTGAGTGTCAACGTGCCACAATGGGCTAGCAATTAAGTGCTCAACGGCTGACCTGCAGATTGAGGGATCGAGTTTCGTAAGCGGTGGCCGCAGTTAGGATATAGCCGGAAACGCTTCAGGACCATGTGCCTATATTTAGCTACATAATAAAGAACCCCAGGTAATCGATTAATCTAGTGTTCCCACAACGTCTGATAACACATGGTTCTTCTGAAAGGTGACCTCTTTCCGGCCACCCTAAAAGAAAATTAGAGGACCCTAGAGCTTCATCTTCATCAGTTGAACGGGAAGTGATATCCGGTCCCTCGTGCGTACTTGAAACGTTAGTGCATTTTTAGTGGTTAAGCTACTCATGGTGTAAGCTATTCCTCCGCCGTCCATCGTAGCCACCCCTAGTAGTCTGAGGGCCCACCGGATGGCGCAGTGCCCCTCACTTTACTCCAGTTCGTAGAAGACGCGTGCTTTAGTTTGATAGAAGACAGATAGATATATGGACAGACAGACAGGTGCACGGACAAAGCAAGCCCCTCCATCTTCATCAACTTCGTGGATATGGTGTAATTTTATGAAGGACTTTTCATGTCACTGAGGACTTACCGGACGAAATTCATGGAAGGTTCGTGGTATACCGATGTACCTCCACAGCTTCGCCCACTCATCATCATTTACCCCGTGAATGTGCTGTAACTTCTCACTGTGTGATATTACTCGAGAAGTTTATATCGTGAATTACTGCGATGTAATTGATAAAGTGTAAAGTGGCTTGCGCCAATGCAGCCGTCGCCCGGGCTTTCGGGTTGGCAGCCCGGGCGCGGTTTGTGCTCTTGGCAGATGACAAAGAAAGCAATATACGAACGCACATTCCTATTCATTCTCCGCCACCGAAAAATTCAGACCATATACACGGACTTAATGATGATGAGTAGTGCAAAGCGTCCAATTGTCTGTCCGTACTTCCGTCCGTCAATGCCTCCATCCATTCGTACGTCCATGCATTCGTTTGAGCGTATGTCAGTGCGTTCTTCTGTGCGTCCATGCGTTCATCGGTGCATCTGTCTGTGCGTCTGTCTGTCCGTCAGTCCATTATTACGTGCCTCCATCCATTTATCCGTTCATGATTCGACTGTGCGTCCATCCATCAGTCCGTGCTTCCATTTGTTCATCCGTACATCTGTCTGTCTATCCATTCGTCTCTGCGTTATTCCGTACGTCCGTCCTTGCGTCCATCCGTCTGTGTATGCAGTCGTCCATGCGACCTTTCGTCCATTCATCCGTGCGTCTGTCCGTCCACCCAATCTTCCGTTCATCAGTACATGCGTCCGTCCGACCGCGCATCTGTGTGTCCATTGGTCCATCCACGTGTCCATCAGCTTGTCTGTCTCTACGAACGTCTGCTTGTGTGTCTGTCCGTCCATGTGTCCTTCCGTCGGTCAACGTGTCTGTCCGTCCGCCCGCCCGGGTGTTCGCCCGTCCGCCCGCTCTTCCATCCGACCGTCCATATAGTGAGCACTCCAAGTACCACCATCTCGCAACTTTTCATCATATGTACATCATAAGTACCGCCATCCAGCGGACATTCCAAGGACTGAGCGAGAGGTGGCCATCTACTACTAAAACGACTACTACTACTACTACTACTACTAATACTAATACTACTAATACTAATACTACTACACACATCGCGGACGTAGGATCCAGGGCATAAAGAGCTTCGCTCCTGAAACGCTCTTGTGTTTTGCGCAGGGTTGCTCGGCAGCTGATGTGGCTTTCTTCTGTTGTTTCATGGATGACACGCAGAATACTTGAACGCAAAGATGTAGGAACGAACACGAGGTATCAATCGTCCTGCTTCACTACCCAACGACGACAATACAGCGTTCCTTCACGTAGAGTAATTTTTGCGTTGTGTCCCATATCTGTTAAACATACATAATGGTGTCTCATTCTTTGTCGGTACACTGGACAGTGGAAACTTCTTGCTGGCGGAGAACACCATGCAACAGTAGCGTATTTCCAGGGAGCGTTCATTGATTAGGCTTTGTGATAAGGCTTCCATCAACTGATTTTGTGCTTATGTGTGATGACGGATGTCGTAAGCGTTGTCTTGCAGCCATACCATCCACCATTCAAACTTGTGTTTGAAGCGCTGCTTAAGAAAAATCGACGCCGCAGCTGAATTTTTCATCACAATAGGGAACTTTCATGCAAACAGGTAGTGACGGAACTTCTCGTCTATGCTACAGAAAACAGCCAGGCATTTTAGAGAGAGAGAAAGAGAGAGAGAGATAGTGAGAAAGCAAAGGCCGGGAGGTTAACCAGATATTGGCATCTGGTTTGCTACCCAGTGCTCGGGGCGGGAAAGTAGGGACAAGAAAGAGGGGGTAGATAGAGAAAAAACGCACGCGCACTCATAAAAAAAAACGAAAACACACACAGGAAAGGCGTCCTAGCTACAACCGTTCAGTAAAGCCGGTTGATCGCAAAAAGTGTAGTAGCGCTTTCAGGGCTCTCTTCTAAGAAGTCGCATCCTGTCGATACTGCAGAATTCCCTGCTCCGACAGAGGTTGATCATCTAATTAGTTGAGTTCCTTGCGAAGGCATAGTCGTTGTTTACTATACACTAGGCAGTCACAAAGAACATGTTGGATTGTTTCCTCTTTGCCACAGTGGCCACAGGCTGCGGTGTCGGGCATCCCAATGCGAAAGCGTAGGCGTTGGTAAACGCAACGCCCAACCACAGCCTACATAACAGGGTCTGGTCTGCTCGGCAAAGCCTCGACGGGACTTGAAGACTTAGCGTAGGGTCAAGCGAGTACAGTCGGGCATGCTTGAAGTGTGGCTGATTCCATTGTGATGTGGTTTGCTGGCGAGCAAGCCTGCGGTGCTTTCGTGCAGCATCTGTCCTAGAAAGTGGTAGTCGGAGTTTATGATATTTTGTGTGGGCATGAGCGGGCAGCTTCATCGGCCCGTTCATTGCCGATGATTCCACAGTGACTGCGCAGCCACTGAAATGTAATTTGGTGCCCTTTCTCAGTCAGGTCGTGTATAACCTCTGCTATCTCTAGTACCAGCTGCTCGTGTGGTCCACGGCGTAAGGCTGATAGTAGAGACTGCAGTGCCGCCTTCGAGTCGCAGAAAATAGTGCACTTGCGTGTAGGTTGATCAACTACAAATTGCAACGCGGCACGAAGTGCTGCCGATTCTGCTGCCGTTGATGTTGTTGCGTGAGACGTCTTGAATTTAATTGTCGTGGCCAACCTTGGTATCACTACTGCTCCTGGAGAGCTGCCTGGCTGAACCGATCCGTCAGTGTATATGTGTGGAGTCTTGGTATTTCTCATACAAGAGAAGTAGTGTGAGCTGTTTAAGAGCCGGTGATGACAAATTGGCCTTTTTCTGAACGCCAGGTATGTTAATGAGAATCATTGGTAGGGCGAGGCACCATGGCGGAGTCACAGGTCTAGCGACAGGAGAGAACGAATTTGGGATCGACTCACCATGTACGGTCACTGTTTTGCAGTAAGATGTGCAAGGTCGGACCACTGGTAGAGAGGCTAGGTGATGTCGAGGAGTTCGACTAAGGTGTCGTATATGTGTCCTCAGCACTTCCACATTAATGTGGGTCTTGATGAGGTTGTCCCTTGTGATGGCGATAGTTGCCGCTGTTGACTCACTTTGGGGCAAGCTTAAACATATCCGGAGTGCTTGAGCCTGGACACTTTGAAGCATTCGTATGCTTGTTGTACTTGCGTTGATTAACACAGGTAGGCTGTACCGAAGGAATCCAAGGAAAAGAATCCTGTATAGTCGCAACATAGCAGTTGTGGACATTCCCCAGTTCTTTCCAGCGAAGACCTTGAACAAATGACAGATGCCTGTCAATCGTCTTTTCATGTATGATACACGTGAGCTCCATGACAGGTCTCCGTCAATTATAACACCTATGAACTTGTATGATTGGAGGTGAAGTATTCTTCCGCTGTTTATCAGAACGCTGTAGTTCTGCATTGGTTTGCGCGTAAATACCACAAGTGCACATTTCTCATAGGAAATTTCCAGACCTCGTTGCCGGAGGTAAATAGCAACTTCAGTGGCAGCTCTCTGAATTCGCGCTCGAAGCTGTAGACGTGTTACGGCAGACGTCCAAACGCAGATGTCGTCCGCGTACATTGGCAATCTGACAGTACTTGGCAGATGCTCATTGAGAGCTATTAGTGTCAGGTTGAATAGTACAGGGCTAAGTATGCCACCCTGGGGAACACCACGGTGGCTGTAATGTAGCGAAGTGTCACCATCCTCGGTTCCCAAGAAAATTATCGCTCAGACAGATAGCTGCGTAGCCACTGAAACATCTGACCACCCATTTCTACCTCCTTGAGAGCGGTGAGGACAGCTTCATGTATGACGTTATCGTACGCCCCTTCAACATCAAGAAATAAAGAAGCGCAGAGACGCTAACGGTCTTTTTCATGTTGCTTGTAGCTGACCAGGTCTATGACGCTATCAATTGATGATCGGCCACGGCGAAATCCTGTCCTAGCGCCCGGGTAGATGTTGTGATGCTCCAGAAACCATTCTAGCCGTCCAAGTACCATCCTCTTCATCACTTTGTCCGAGCAACTAGCCAGTGCAATTGTGCGGTATGATGTGAGCACCAATGGTGACTTGCCAGGCTTCAGTAATGGAACCAAACGGCTGGTCTTCCAGTTAACTGGGAGGGTGCCGTCTCGCCACGAATCGTTGTATATCTCTAAGAGGGCACTCCTTGCACACTCACCAAGGTGACACAGTGCTCTGTATGATATTCCATCAGGCCCGGGTGCTGATCTCTGTCTACACAAAGCCAGTGCTGCTTTAAACTCATGAATAGAAAAATTACATGTGGTGATCGTGTGATGTAGTGCCACCACGTGAGAGCGTGGAGATGTTGGGATCTGCGAGTTGACCAGATAAGTTGGCACAGAACTCTTCTGCCACGTCGACCTCCGATCTGTGTTGAGAGAGGGCTAGAGCCTTGAATGCAGACCACTGAATGGGAGCTGTCCCTTATTGTCCCTCTCATCTTGTCCCTCTTATTGTCCTCCATAAGTGTGATAGAGGCTTGCGAGGATCTAACGACGCGCAGAAGGCTGCCCAACGTTGTGACTCTAGCTTGTCTATGCGGCGTTGTATCTTCTTCTGAAGACGCCTAGCGATTCGTGGATTGTCGATTACATTCGTGCGTCGGTACCTTCGTTCCGCACGCCGTCGGAGATCCCGATGTCGTTCTAATTCCACATCAAATTGGGTTACTCTGGAAGAGCATGTGAAGGTGCACACTGTGTCTTGCACTTTGGACTTAATCACCTCTTCTAAGCCAAATGAGGTGTTCTCTTGACAGCGATCTTCCATGAGAGATTTAAACTTGGTCCAGTCCACTCTTTGGATAGTTTCGCGTACCTTGCAAGGTGATAATCCTCTGATCTGGACATATGTGGGAATGTGGTCGCTCCAATGTGTTTCTATGTGCGCAAACCATCCGGCACATCTGACGAGACTTCGAGAAACAAAAGCCAAGTCAAGGCAACTGCTGTATCCAGGGCCACGTAAATATGTTAGGCTGCCATCATTTAACAAGCACAGATCGTTGTCTGAAGCAAACGTTATCAGACTTCTACCCTTTGCGCTGATCTTCGGGCTCCCCCATAGCGTATGGTGGGCGTTGAAGTCTCGGATGATCACCCATGGGCCAGGATTGGATGATAGGACGTGTCCTAGTCTTCTTTGGTCAAATCTACTTGATGGCGACAGGTATGCACCTACAACAGTGACAATAAGACCCGTTTTCTTCACTGTTAAGCATATATATTGGTTATCGTTGTCAGGTGCTACAGACCGAAGAATGTAGTTCAGGTCATGCCGAATAAACAGCAGGACCTGGCTGTTTTCACTATAACAAGCCGACATAAATGATTCGTATCCGGAGAGTCTGATTGTGCCCGATAAATTTGGCTCGCAGATGATGACGATGAGAAACATATTGGTGGAAACGAACCGACAGAAATCTGCAATGCGTGATTTCAGTCCCCGTGCATTTCACTGAAAAATTGCTGCTTTTTTGACGACTTTCCTGAAAGACAGCGGCTGGTGGGCTATTGTCTACTCAAAAGCCGCCAGTACTGGACTCAGAGCGTCCAGTACTTGAAGTGCACTTCTGGCTGACACCGTGCGAATGACAATAATTATGGGTCGTAGAAGAGCAATCACTTGCTTATCCAAGTTCCGCTGCTCCTCTGTTGTCGCAGCTTGCTCTGATGAATGCCGCTTCTGATGCGGTTCTTCCACAAGTTGCGTGCGCATAAGGGGCGGCCACTCTTCAGTAGAGAGAAATCTGCTTGTTTTCTCTCTTCCATCGTCTGCGTTTGCCGCGGTGTACCCTCAGTGGGCGCCGTTCCCAGATGCATTGACTTACTTCTTGTAGTTGACTGTGTTCTTCGCAAAGATCTTCGACGGTGACGTCGTCGTCGCCGGACTTTTTCCGCGGCCACTTTGTGGAGAGAGCTGTCTCGCACCATTTGTCTAAGAATAGTAAACTCCTTCTTTATGCGTGGACAGTATTTGGAAGATGCATTGTGGGCACCTTGACAATTAGGGCACTTTAGTATGGCATTCTAATTGAATGAAGTGGTGATTGCACTCCAAGTCAGACAGCTTGCGGCTGCCGTAGACGACAATATTCTCACGTCCGCGTGGGTCCCGGTAGACCAGAACGGCCCCCATGCGAACTTTACTAGTATCGGTGTGCTGATGACGATGAAATAAACATTTATTTTTCAAGACAGTCTTCCCGAGTTTGTGAGCTCGGGGTCACCCTAGGTAGGAGGGTCCCTTATTTCAGGAATACTCTGGTCGCAATCGCCTCCCGGGCCCTGGACACAAGTCCTCGTTGGTCACCTAGGTCGCATGCGGCCATCTTGGCCTCCCACGTCTCAGCTAGGGGGTCGATACCTGCAGTCATTGCGGGCTCGGTATTGGAATCTTCGTGGCGCCACGGGCACTCAAGTAGTAGGTGGGCCAGTGTGTCTGGCACGTCGCATATCGGGCAGTTGTAGGCATAGAGCGTTGGGTGCCTACGCATAAACTGTGGCCGACGCAGAAGCACAAGAGCTGGCATCCGCCACCCTCCGGGTGCGGAGCTCCGAGTGTGCCGAGGAAGCAGCGATTGCCCTTGCCACTGCGACTGGTAAGGACGTGGTCGTAGTTTTCACAGATTCCCAATCCGCTGTCCGCAATTACACGCGAGGCCGAATCCCCGCCGAAGCTCTCAAAATTCTGCGAAAGAGCCGAACTCCGCTTCCTCACACCTGCGTGGTATGGGTGCCGGGGCACGAGGGGCTCGAGGGAAATGAAGTGGCTTAGGCCCTGGCCCGTGGTCACGTCAACCGGGCCTTCCTCAGCGCCTCGCTTGACCCGCGGTTATCCAGCACTGCAGAAGAAGTGGAGACTGTACTACCGACATACAACGCCATCCTACAACACTATCGTCTAGCTCGCAAGGTGTACCCACGACCTAACCCCAAGCTGACTAAGGAAGAGGCCACAGCGTTTCGGAGGCTTCAAGCTAACACCTATCGGTGTGCACCTCGGTCGTGTATTCTTGTTTAAAGTGGCGCAGAGCAGGCATCTGTGTAAGTTGATGTCTAAGAGTATAAGGGTTTGAGCGGAACACAGATTCGTGTCTACATGTTCTGTGACAAAGGATTGTACGTTTCGTTGATCTCAATAGTGCTTAGGTTTGGGCATTGCGCGTTCGTTATAAAACCAATACGTCCACAGTCAGCAAGGTCATTGCATTGATGCACTCTGCTGCCATCAGCAGCAGAGTGCATCAGACGTTCTGAAGGATAGGGAATAAATATAAGCAGGGAGATCAACTAAATTGTCCGCTATTATGTATGCGTGCCCAGATAGCTCTTTGTTTTTGTGAACTACGTTTCTCTACAAAGACAGCAATTAAAGCTATATTTTTCTGTCACGCAGTCATGCCTCAGTGATTGCAAAATTTATTTCTTGCTTAAAAACATCGTAGTGCCTCTGCCATCATGTCGTTGAACGCACTAGTGTCTTCAACATTTACTAGCAGTGGGTAACACCATCGAGATTTGCAAGTGAAAGTGTTAATCCGCGGATCACACTGTATATGTAATAGAGTTTGAGAGAAATTAGGGCTTCGCAACTGATGCTGGGATGGATCTCTATAGGCATAAATAGAAGGGAAACACACGGTGCTTCTTAGAGTGAAAGGCTTAGGCTTTTTAGACTAAGGGATCGAAGTCCAAGCTATTTGCTATAAACAATTTCTCAAGCACTCGAGCGTATCTTAGGTTTAACTGATCGATTCGCTCAACCTAATCTAACGGCTTCTATTTTGATACAGCCCCGCCACGGTGGTCTAGTGGCTAAGGTACTCGGCTGCTGACCCGCAGGGCGCGGGTTCAAATCCCGGCTGTGGCGGCTGCATTTCCGATGGAGGCGGAAATGTTGTAGGCCCGTGTACTCAGATTTGGGTGCACGTTAAAGAACCCCAGGTGGTCAAAATTTCCGGAGCCCTCCACTACGGCGTCTCTCATAATTAAATAGTGGTTTTGGGACGTTAAACCCCACAAATCAATCAATCAATCAATCTATTTTGATACATACCTACGAAAATTATTTTTTCATGAAATACTTGAGCTGTTACGTTATTCATATATACCCCAACAATACTAACCTATAGTAATTCTTTGATATCAGGCGCATTTAAAAAGAATTGTGCTTATACGTTGGTAGCGTGGTAGTCAGATCGCCTTGGACGTAGAGGTCCTGTGTTGCACTCACAAGTCACACAATTACACAAAGAATTGTCGTCTAGTTTTTACAAGGAGTCTTTTTATGGCAAGAGAATGCTTGTAGGGATTTAACAAAATTTATCTTGAACCACCACGCTCTCGCTTTGCCCCCTACTTGATTATTCTTTCCCTCAGATTGCGTCGATCAATCTATCCAGCGTGCTAAGCAACCACTCTGATGGGCGAGAATATGAGTAAAACGAGGAAAGAAGAAAGAGAGATAGAGTAAAAGCAAAATGCCTAAACGATTGTGAAGTAAAAAATAGAGAGATAGCCTAGGAGGACAAAGATGTAAAAAACACATGAGTAAATAGAAAGAGAGAAGAAATACAGGCAAAGGAGATACAAAAAGCAAAGATCAAGAGAGAAAGAAAGAAAAAAATAACAAAAAAGAAACAAGGACTGAAAAAGCCTTGGAAGAAAGGCGAGACAGAAAAATGGGTAGAGAGAGAAGCAGCAGGCAAACAAAGAGTAAAAAAAAGTTGAAGTGCGAAATAGATACAGAGAGTGGTGTGTACGAAATGAAACAACGATCAATGAAGCTACGCTGATAAAGAAATGAATAAATATACAAAAATAAATAGGAACAAAAAGAGGCAAACTAGAGAGATAGAAAGAAAGAACAAAAAAGAGCAATAATAATAACAAACAAGGAAGTCCGCCAAGTTGAACACTTCCTTTCAGCTTGACACCACTAGCGCAATGCCGCCTTTATTGATTGATATGTGGAGTTTAACGTCCCGAAACCACCATAACATTATGAGAGACGCCGTAGTGGAGGGCTCTGGTAATTTCGACCACCTGGGGTTTTTTAACGTGCACCCAAATCTGAGCGCACGGACCTGCAACATTTCCGCCTCCATCGGAAATGCAGCCGCCGCAGCCGGGATGCCAAGCCACCTTAAGTTTTTGTTTTTTTTATTATCTCTTCCTGCGCGCATTATACACGTCAATTTTCAGGCAGAAGTGACGTTGGTGAACCTATGGTTTTCCACGGTTAAAACATTAACAAGTGTACTTCCTGCACAAACAGAATTGTAATTTTTTGTAAGGAAACATCGGCATCCCATCCTAATGGGGCGCATCATTTATGTGAAAGTAGTCCCACAAAGGTAAGGAGTACTTCACGAATATGTATCAAAATGACGTAGCTGCGTATGAACATGTCATTACACATGTGAAAGGTGATAGGCAAATTACACTTACTAATCACAGGTTTTGTAAGCGTCTCGGCTATGAACGTATACTATATATACACTCATTTTGCATGCGACGTCTTACACCCTAGTTTCCCTTATGGTGCTTCGTCAATGTGTTTTGTTTCCTAACTTGAAAGCTTTTCAATAAGTATGTAGTTGACGGTCGCACATCCGTGCTGCTAGGATTTTCAGTTATTCGCAGACTAGAAATTAACATACAACGTTAACCCAATATATACAGGCAACATTTAAAATCAAAGCAGATAGAGTGCGCAACTTTACGGTAAGTGCCTATAGAAAGGTCATTATAAGAGCGGTGTACGTTTCTTTCCTGTCTCTTTCATTTGACCGGTAAAAGTTTAAGATAATATATAATGTGTGTAACCATTTTGTTCGTCAAAAAAGTTCACGTGGTGAGGTGCCCGAAATTAGGCTACCATAGCCATCCGGAATCACCGGCTTGGCCTACCCTGATTCGGTAGGGGCAATGCGTTGTCTCCCTACTTTTCTCGTAGCCGCTGCACCCCTACTTATTCTCTCATGTACCACATGTAGAGCGTATTATAAACCGAAGGCACGAAGCGTAATCAAATTACCACTGATTGCTCATATATTGTACGGGTATTTGTAATGCCGGCAGCAAAATGTTGCGGGATCTGCAGAGCGGGGCGGAGTGGCGAAAACTGGATCGCTGTGTCGCCTGCCATGACACGGCCGTTGTTGAGGCTATCGGCCTCAACTACATTACTGTGCTACCCAGAGCTATCTTCTGAGATCACTGACAATAGAACTTTTCTAATTCCTGTTATGCGTGTTTTACATCGGCCACCAAGAGAAGTGCGCTACTGGAAACCCAGAAGGTGCTGACGGGGACCGATGTTCACACTGGCGAGTGCTACGCCTCCTCACGCAAACGCGTAATCACTTCTGCTTGCGACTGTTCCATTGCCGGCGCCATGCAAAGTAACCTCCTCGCTTATTCTACGTGAAACTCTTTCGACGCTGATTGGTTTAGCGGCTCTGCGACTCCAGCAACGAAGCTGTGGAAGACCACCAGTGAGTGACTTTACCAAATGTGTTGCTTTTTGACCAACGTGACTAATTTCAACCTACTTATTCGTCTGATTCCCGTCGGTCACCGGCGACAATGTGTGTTTAGGCATTTACGCTTACAATGTTTGCGTTATGCCGTTTCGTATTTCTAGATTGCCTACGACAACATGCATTAAAAACGGCGTTCATAAAGAGCAGAACTTTCGCACATCCACTAATTTTTAAGCGCTTCTTGAATCGGCACTGCATGCGCACGAAGCGGTGCGATATGGTTAATATACACTATAGAAGTTTGACGCCCATGGTCTCAGTGCGTTCGCAGTATTTTTGTATCACCCTGCCTGCGTTTTAGATACGCTCTAGAGAGGGAAAAGCTGAGAGGCTAACCAGAAATTGGAGCATTCGAATTGGAAGCATGCACTTAGGGAAAAGGGAACGGGTAAGAGAGATGAAAAAGAAAGCGAAGAGCGAAATAGATGCGCGAAAAAGAAAAAGTGAGCATGGTTGCTAGATACTATGTGATAGGCCACTCACTACGACGCAGAAAAGTTTAATAAAGCCTTCACTGATTTTCTGTGCAAAGACACATCATGTAGCTTTTCAAGCACTGACTGCTGTGACAATTCAGGGTCTGTCTTCAAGACGAGATAACGCAGCAGCTAGCGGCCGTCTTTATATGCTGTAGCGAGGACAGTGACAGAGAACGTGCTCTATCGTTTCATCGCTGCCGCAATAATTGCAAGCAGCCCTTATTTTACGGTCACAGTGAATAGGATCAGCGGATCTACATATTTACAAGGAAATCAAGAACTATATTATTTCTGCACCCCTGCTAAAAGCTGCCTTAAAATTTAGCTGCTGTAAAAACTGCTATATTGTGCACAGAAATCAAGTCTTTGGTTTCATGTGGTCTCTTTGGAGGGTTGCGAGTTCACAATATAGCTCTGTAGATCTAACTACACAATATACGCGACGAGGCACATAGAAAGACGAGGTCTTTTTAACTTCTCTTCAACTTCTGCAGTTTACGCGTATTAGCAACTGCGTTTTTACACTTTCAGGCATTTTTTCTACTTTGTTTGCATAAATGTAGTGATTAAAAATCAAGGCAGAATGTATAGATAAGATAGTATTCGTAGTTCCTATTTGGACAGCGAACGCCAGCTTTAGAAATTACCGAACAAGACCAAATCGAATAAGACAAGATCAGGCATATAGATTAGAAGGTATAGACGATGATGCTTTTCAAATGTTGCTGGCGAAGGGCCCAAGTACCGTGCCCGAACGTGTGATCTTGTGCCAGAGCTTGAAAGAACATCTCATGTAACGTGCTACACTTTGGAGGTCGATGACCAGAGACAACTTCTCACTCCCCTGACCGTCGGTCGGGACAACACCCTGCTAGTGCAGACGAAATTATATGTACGCAAACACGTAGCTCGACAGCTTTGGTGTCTATATTGTATCTGCAGAGCACCAAAGTACCAATGAATGAACATTTACAGGAAGCGATCACATGACAGCTTTCGTATCTCTCGTATCTGCCGACCAACGAAGTACCAATGAACCACCTAACGCCGACCATCAGACAGGCTATTCAGAAACAAGTCTCCTAGGCGTTGCCATTCCCTACGTCTGCCTCACCACCAACACGTATCACCGCGCCAATGAATCATGTGGCTGTCGTGGCAGAGCCACCGCATTGTCTGCTAATATATCTCACAACTTGTGCGAGCGTGCACCGTGCCATTTCCTGCGACACAGCAGCACTCCGGAAATCTCTGGCAAAGTGCTCACAACCAGCTCATCTGCTACTTTTGCGGAAATCCAGGTTACATTGCACGTCTATGTCATCAGCGCTTCGCAGTGAACCAAGAGGCACCAAAATATCCTCACTACTCATGTCGGCTAACGTATCAGGCACCTCACATGCCCCCTGAAGTTGCCCTGCCGCGGTGGTCTATTGACTAAGGTACTCGGCTGCAGACCCTATGATCGTGGATTGAATCCTGGCTGCGGCAACTGCATCTTCGATGGAGATGGAAATGTTGTAGGCCCGCGTGCTGAGATTTGGGTGCAGGTTAAAGTACCCCAGGTGGTCGAAATTTTCGGAGTCCTCCGCTACGGCATCTGTCATAATCATATGGTGGTTTTGGGACGTTAGGCCCTATAGATAATAATGAAATCACATGAAGTTTACGAACGCGACGCGCAAGCTGCTTCCGGCACACTGCACCTCCACCACTTTGCAAACGTGTTTAATAACGATGCCAGGAAGTAGGCAGATTGACGGTATGGCCAGAAATGCCTGTACAGCCAAGCGTCCGTAGCTCGTACACACCGCTCGCGCTTCACTCTAAAAGGTGGTCCCACTGGTCATTTCCTTGCGAATTGACAACTACAGTAACAACATAATAGCTCAAAATATTTGGTGTGTTGTCGTTAACTATGCTCACATCTGAAGGGTTCTCACTTTTGATTTTGTACATGCGACATTTTCTCTGGAAGCGTTGTAGAAGTATCTGATGATATGTTTGGCCTCACGATTGGTTGGGAAAGCTTTGTATGAGTAATTTTATCACAATTTTTTCTCTTGAATATGGGCATAGCATTGTGAAAAAGTTGACCCAATGCTACATCCTGTAAGCAACGATTCAGATGCATATGTTCTTTTTTAACCTTGCGTCGTCAAAACAAAGCAACACGGAGATATGTAACAATATTGCTTTCATGAAAATGTGAGAGAGTACCATACTTTTCGTTGACACAAGGAACTCAGTTTCTCAACATCGCCAGTAATATTATATTGTAACCAACCTATAGAATTCCCGGCGTATAATATTGTTAGTTGTCATCATAATGCTTCCTGAATGTTATGCAGAAGCATAGGTACATAATTATGCGTCTTTGTTCTTTCTTGATCATGAGTTTTTCTACTTCGATCCTTTCTAGGAGCTGTAGACCACCTTCAATTATGCGTCTCCCGCCATGAGCAAACGTGAGAGAGGTCTGAAGCATCAGTGCACATAGGGTGAAAAATATCAGTGCAATAGTTCTTTGCAATATATTTGTCGCAATATTAGCACTTGAAATGTACGAATAGCCACGTTGCCATGATACGAAAAGGCGACCGTTTTGCCAGAGTATTTCTGGTGACAAGTGTCAAATCTGACCACATATCGCGATTCTTATACCTGTCATTATACACTGTCAGATACAATGTCACTGACACAAATTTAAGTGTCTTTGTGACGAGCGTACAACTATTATGTATAATATGTACGAAAACTATTCTGTAGTTGCTAAATATACAACAGCGTGAACGAATGACTTGGTAACCAACAGTTCATGCCTAATGCATAATACAAATAGCGATCTTTAAAACATCCACAAGGGTCGTGTAAGCACATTTCCACTTACCTTGGTCAAAAGGAAGGTATAGGCAAGGAGAACAAGCAAAGTTACTGAGGTAGTATTTCCGTGTCTTCTTAAGCAGTTGTGGCCACGCGATCAAATGCACACAGAGTAACTTGTATTTTCAAATCGACCATCTTCAAATCCAGAATCCGCTGCTTGCGTATCGCAGCATGGTACTAAATTAAGCAAAACATTCAAGTAACGTTTATAATTCTTAAGTATTGCCTTTTTGAAACCTTTATTGATGAGGCTGACATAGAAATGACCGGATGAATATCCTACTTGAGAATGAATGCCTCCCAATCTTTTCTCTATTGTTTGTTTTGTTTCTTGGCTCATGAGCGATTTTTTGCCAGTTCTTTTTCCTGCTTTGCCATAATTAAGTTTTTCCTCACAAGTTTTCCTGTATTTTGCTTCTGATTAGGAATGTACGAGGCCAACCAGCAGCCGTTACCGACGAAGCGCCAATATCAATGAAAAGCGTTTCTCATAGAAACCCATCACCTCCAGTAAATCGCCACTTGAATATTTTACTTTTTCCTGACTATCTTGAAGTGCTTTCCTTTTTGTGTTAAAAAGCGTTTGCCGCTCGATTTGGGCAGTAAAGTAATTTCTATGGTCTCTAAGAGCCAGGTGAATTGTTCATGCGAATGCTTCCGAGCTAGGACAGTTAACAGAGACTCGCGCCATTCGTGATAGTGACACTTAAAATGGGGTGGTGGTGGTGGTAGTTGGGCGAAAAGCATTACGTTAATTTCTGGAGCCCATGAGGCAGTGCGGACCCTCCGATGCTGCACTTTGTAACGGAACAACACCACTTCCTTTCTCTCCCTCCTCTTAAGCGTTCACTTCCTTGTGGAAGAAAGGGAAAAGTGCTGACTGCTATTGAATTAAAATGTCTGAGGATGCTCTTCATTTCATCAGCTACGCCCAAACTTCTCCGATCGTGTCCCAGCGTAGCAGTCAACAGTGAGGGTAAACGTTAATGTTGACAATTTCGGCAGCACTCCACTTCAGACTGTCTCAATTGTTACAGCTAAAGCAGTTAGGAGATCACAACTCAGGTCACGCGCCACAATAGTTGTCCGCGGCCGCCGCCGCCCGTAACGACGTCGCATGAAATTATATTAAAAAAAGCCTAGCTCCAATGACAAGGTTGAGCTGCAACCTGGTTCCGCTGAGTGACAGCCCAGTATTCTACCATTGATCCACGCCGATGCTTGGGACTTGTTGGCCTTAGGCAGGCTTTGTGTCGGTGAAGCAATTGCGGTAATACGATTCATAAAGCGTATTACAACAGCGCCAGAACAAGCAGTCGTCGCACAATGCGATTAGTGTAACAAGTGGGTCGTCCATTGCTCACACCCATTACAAAACCTCGTTTTTGTTCACCTACTAACCGTGGTGCATACCCACTTCCGGAATAATTCCTTATCGTCATCATCCACCGCATGAAGAATTGGCACACAATTCCTCACAGTATTTTAGGGAAGACCATGCTTCTCAGAAAAATGGCGAAAGAAAGCGTAGCGAATGCCGGCCTACTACACTAAATGTTTTATTGTTAATACAGTTGTAGGCATCGAGCAAGTGCTATTGCAGCAGTTACCCAATCACTGTTTAGAAAAGGTCCTGAAAGACCGCTCTTCTAGCCTTAGCTGTGACTGTGCTATGCCTTGCGCGCAGGTCTAGCGTTTTTGCTGTGGTGTTCCCCTCCGTGTAACACGGCAATTTATTTGGTGATCAGCGTGATGGTGCGTATTTTTCATGAGTTTCTTTTCTTCTGCTCTTTCAGGGCCGAAGCTCCTTAAGGCCTAGTTCGTGCGCTTCCTGTATGCAGTAGCTACTTCTCGTTTTAGTCCTTGGGCTGTCCGCTCGATGACGGTACTCGCATATGATGAATATATGATGAAAAGATCCAAGATGGCGGTACTTGCAGTGTTCCCTACATTAACGTACGGAACGACAAACAGACGAACGGACATGCGCACATACATACATACATACATACATACATACATACATACATACATACATACATACATACATACGTCCATACATACATACATACATACATACATACATACATACATACGTTCATACATACATACATACATACATACATACATACATACATACATACATACATACATACATACATACATACATACATATACGAACACATGGATAGACATACGGACAGACAGGGGGATACAATCTCCCCAATGCTATTTACCGCGTGCTTACAGGAGGTCTTCAGAGGCCTACAATGGAATCAGTTAGGGATAAGAGTTATTGGAGAGTACGCTAGTAAACTGCGCTTCGCAGTTGACATTGCATTGCTGAGTAACTAAGGGGACGAATGGCAACTCATGACTACGAAGTTAGACAAAGAGAGCAGAAAGGTGGGTTTTAAAATAATCTGCAGAAAACGAAAGTAATAAACAACAACCTCGGAAAAGAAGAGCGCTTCGAGATAGGTAATAGTGCAGCTCAAGTTCTAAAAACTATGTCTACTTATGGCAGGTAATAACCGCTGAGCCTAACCACGGGATTGAAGTAACTAAAAGAATAAGAGCGGGTTGGAGCACATTTGGCAAGCACTTTCAAATATGACAGGTACATTGCCACTACGCTTCAAAAAGAAGGTATGTAACAGCTGTATCTTGCCGGTACTCAGCTACGGAGCAGAAACCTGGAGACTTGCAAAGTGGGTTCAGCTTAAATTGAGGATGACGGAGCCACCAATGGGAAGAAAAGTGGTAGGTGTAACCTTAAGAGACAAGAAGAGAGCAGAGTGAATTGGGGAACAAACGGGGGTTAAGGATATTATAGTTGAAATCAAGAAGAGGAAATGGACATGGGCCGGGCATGTAGCACGTAGACAGGTTAACCGCTAGTCTTTAAGGGTAAACAATTGGATTCCCAGTAAAGTCAAGCGAGTTAGGGGGAGACAGAAGGTTAGCTGGGCAGATGAGATTAAGAACTTTGCGGGTATAAATTGACCGCAGCAAGCACAGGACCGAGTTAACGGGTGGAAATAGGGAGAGGCATTTGTCCTGGAGTGGACGTATTCAGGCTGATGATGACGATGATGACGATGATGACAGATAGGCAGGCAGGCAGGTATAATTTGGCAGCAGCAAGCACAGGACCGAGTTAGCTAGTGGAAGTAGGGAGAGGCATTTGTCCTGGAGTGGACGTAGTCAGGCTGATGATGACGATGATGACAATGATGACAATGATGACAGGCAGGCAGGCAGGCAGGCAGGCAGGCAGGCAGGCAGGCAGGCAGGCAGGCAGGCAGGCAGGCAGGCAGGCAGGCAGACAGGCAGGCAGGAAGGAAGGAAGGAAGGAAGGAAGGAAGGAAGGAAGGAAGGAAGGAAGGAAGGACGGACGGACGGACGGACGGACGGACGGACGGACGGACGGACGGACGGACAGGCTCAGCTAGCGGATGATTCACAGTTTGCCGATCAGACCCTTCGAAGCCTCACCCCAGTTATCAATCACTCCATGTATATGCTGTAATTTTGTTTCATTTGTCGATGCTTATAAAAGACAATATAAATGGGCCTAGATGGGAAATAAATGTATGCCGTTAGAGACAATGAACCAGAAGTATCCTCAAAGACGACCTTGCCTTTTTTACAGAGCGTGTCGGATCGCCCACCCGCAGCCATTCGCTGTGCTTCTTTTCGTTTCACGCCAGACGTTTTTTTTTTTCGAAGTTATTCAATGCAATTTGATGGCCGTTACAGCTTTAAACCTTGCCCTGAATAGAGCCGTTGCACGCCGCGTATTTAGCTACATGGTTCAATTTGAAGTGTAGCATTAATCCGTGACGAAAGAGTAAAGGCTTCTCAACATTCTATTTTTCTTGAATTCTGTACGGAAGCTGTCCTCGTCTTATAACTCAGAAGTTCATGAACAAAGTTAATAGACTTGTGGTTTTCAGACAAATTGTTTAACAATTTAGGGTACTTCATACTCTACTATGGCAGAGTTGAAATCCGTCAAGATAGTTTCTAATGACAATGGCGATTAGGCAAAGTGTTTAGAAAAAACTTTTCAATAGTATGTGGGGTTTACCTTTCCAAAATGACCACATGATGATGACAGACGCCGTAGTGGAGGGCTCCGGAAATTTCAACAGCCTCTGGTTTTTAACGTGCACCCAAGTCCGAAAACATGGACCTACAATATTTCCGCCTTCATCAGAAATGCCGCCGCCGCAGCCGGGATTTGATCCCGCGACCTGCAGGTCAGCAGCCGCGTACCTCAGCCACTAGACCACTGTGGCAGGGTGAAAAAATGTTCAATGGTTTAGAGTACTAGGTACTTTACTAGCGGGACAGCATAAAGCCGTCCCAATGGTTCCAAGTGCGTGCGCCGCAGTGTTTAGGAAAAGTGCTGAACGATGTTGAGTACTACGAACTCTACTAAGGGAGAGCATAAAGCCATCCCAATAAGGTAATGTGGATAATATACAAAAATTACGATCGCAGAAAGGGAAGTTAATCTGTGTGTTTAGAAAGGGTTGGCAACAATTTAGAGTACTAGGTACTCTACTATAGGAGAGCAGAAAGCCGTCCCAGGGTAACTTACCCTGCACTATCTACATATCCAGACAATTTTTGGTCTTACCCAACGCCAGAATTCCAGTAGCTATTAAACCAACACAGACGTGTTATAACCTTTCCTTAAAAATCGTCAGAACCACGCGTGCGGCTACGTGAATACTGCTATTGTTTATGAGGTACTGAAGCTAGAAATGCGGCAGTTACATAACTCGCAATGGCCTCGCCACTTTTTTTCTTTCAATACTCAAATCTTTTATTTCAAACGAAAATAAATGATAGAACTTACACCCTGAAAGTGAATGAAGGTAAACTAATAAACCGCTATTCTCCCGTACATTTTACTTACTCGATCAAGATATGGAGACATGCCACAAAAACACGAGGTTATATCGGGAGAGTATGATGAGCCAACGACCACACCAGCGTCAATCACCCCTAACATACCTGGCATGGGGACTGGAACAAGCCACCTTGGAGGCAGTGCGTGCTCTTAGTGGTGAGTCTGTACTTGGGGGGGGGGAATCTTTGCATGGTGGTACATGGAAGGTGCACCTTTCTTTCTTGTCGTTGATGATGTCCAGTCATTTGATAATTATGCAATATATGGTGCGATGGTGTGCTCTTGGGAAAATAGTTCAATCTCCTTCCAAACAAATTCACTGCATTTGCTGTCCGTGGGGCACCACCACAAGCTTTCCATGAAGGGGCTGCATGCAAGCGCTCGAGTTGCATCGAACAAGCGGACCTCTGACTGCCCCTTAGTGTGAACATAGCACATTGAGGCTTTAGAGCAACGCACTTCGACACTTGTTCCTGGGTTGAGGGTCAGCAGTGGTGTCACTGCCGGTTGGCAGAACAAACAAGGACAACAGTGAGCGAATGCAGAGCACACTGGAAGATGAAACAAGGCAATAGAGCTCAAAACTGAGGGAACGACTAGGGCGAGGCAACAGGTTCTGCAGCAGCCACCTGCGGCATCACTGTAGTGCGTACCATAATTTGTTGGATGTCGTGGAACACATTCACGCACTCTCTTTCGTGGTCTCTCATTAGCAAGGCATTTGCATTGGTCTCCGTCTATGGCGATGGATGTGAAATGGGCGGCACAAAATGCTCCCGCTACTAACAGTGTAGTATGCATGCCTCTGTCAAAATGTTTACCTCAGCTTTTGGCAAAATCAAAATGCCTACCATGCTGAGATTTTGCATCAGGCAGTATTGTAATTGTCGGCGAATTTTTATTGAACTAGCAATTGTATCGACAGTCTCGGCTGTTTTTTGTTGTCGTCGCTGCCGTCGCTGGAGCCATCGTCATTCACGTATATATATATACCGGGAAAGATGCTGTAGCCCAACACCTTTTAAAATTCTTCAGGCGTGACATGACGTCAGCTACGTCATCATTCGCCGTCCAACAGGTCCTGCGCGGGCACGCTGCTTTTGGCACTCCTCTCGCAGTGAAATAGTTTCATCGTGACATAGTACAGGTTTAGGTGAATTGTTTTTCTCAGCTATATTGTTTTTCTTTTACTTTCGAATGTGTTCTCAAACAACATATGGAGCGTACTGTCACTTATCAGAATATGGACATGAAAGTTTCCTGTATTAGGTAGCTTATTGAACATTTAAACACATATAAAAGAGGCACGAGTCAATTGTACAGATACGTGAACACAATAATAAAATTAACAAATAAAACATAATCACTATTTCAGAGCAACAGTTTTCAATTTCTGTGTTTCTGCGACAGCTTTCGCATCGTCTTCAGCAACAGCGGCGGTGGCCTTCCTCTTTTTGCAGTAATTAATTAGCACAATATTTGTTGAACATTTGATCAACAGATTTAATACCAAATCTAGTTAATGACTTTTTGCACAAATCACCGGTTCCATAAATGCTGGCAGGCTTTTCTTTACAAGCTGCTGAACAATACCATTGTGATTTCGTGTTTGCAGAAAGCATGCGGCATTTTTTCATTCTGCAGCAACTTTGAAACAACAACATCAGTGTGCATCGATACAGTCACAACACAGGCGTTCAGGAATTTCAAGCCGCCCTGATTGAGACTTGCTATTGAAGAATTAGCATCATCATCACACTCAGGGTCGCAACTGTCAGCAACCAAGTTCTCTTGACAGTAGTTGCACTTGAACCTTTTCACCACAAAGTTTTTGCAGTAGCATAAGCAAAAACAGGGTTGTGTGTGCTTAAGTTTTCAAGATCTTCAGGTTTGGCAGTAATTCTGAAGTCCTGTTGATTTATATCTGTTCCTACTAGAGGGGCCTCTATGTCAATAAACTCGTAACTGCTCATAATGGGAAAAAAATTTTGTAGGCGAATCCTGCCTTCACTCTCGTACATCTGCCTAATGGTAATGTGGTAATAACCCCCAGCAATTCGGGTGTACTGGCAAAATCGATTTTATAGACCATCTGTCTGAAGTTTGCCAAGAAGCACATACAGTCGAATCTTAATAATTCGAACTCAAAGGAGCCCAAAAATTTGTTCGAATCAAAAGAAGTTCAAATTAATGAAAGCTAAGTAAACGCAGATCACCATTTGTCAGTTGATCGACCGCAGACACTCTGTCCATCGTTATCAGTCCCAGTGTGCATTGCTGCAGTCTGACCTGATCAGTTTTTCTGGCCACATGTTCGGCCAAATGAAAAGTTTCTTCTTTAAAGGGCCACTGACCGGGTTTGACAATTTTGAGCTGACAAGTGCAATGTGTAGACCAGGTGTTCATGATCCTATCTGCCAAAATTTGCAATGCTACGCGCCGCGGAAATGGATAAAATTTCAAGTTGAACGCTGCTCCCTCTCCCCTCTGCCGGCGCACGCCTAGAGAATGAGGGCATGACGTAGATGTATGAATGGCCCTACGTACACGGCAATGCAGTGACATTTGTCATCTACGTAGACGACTCTTCTCTGACGTTGTCAACAGTATCCCACGTGACATTGCAAAAATTATATAACACAACATGCGTAGTTTATGTATTTCTTGCTTTAAAAGATTAATAAAACTTGAAATTATTATTGAGACGCAATAAAAAATTGTGCACGTTTTTTCTTCATTTTTTCCCGTGAAATGCTATGAGATGCGGGGCTAAAGTGGCAGCGTTTCGCATGCGTTCGTGTCCTTGTGGTCAGCACATTGAGCAGACGACCACCGTGGAACGCTCCTACGCATTCGCGCACTCATTGTGCTCATCTACTCTACCGCGTCTAAGCCAGCATTTCCAAACCATTCCGAAGAAACAGGCAGAAGACCACAGAATAACGCTGGTCAACAAAGCAACGCTGCTCGTGTGCTCGGGGGTTGGACTTCTTTGGGCACGTCATGCCCATGTCACCTCTTGGTCGGATGCCCTAGAGAGTGAGGAAGAGTTTTCGCTTGCGAAGGCTATGCGGAGGAGCGGCAAGGATTTCGAGCTTGCCTCTTCTCATCCTCGTTTCGCGCTGCTTCAAAAAACTAGTTTTCTCCGCACGTGATGAACCGATTCAAAAAATTTTTGTGGCAAAATGTTCCTCAACGAACACCCAACAACTTCCACTGTCTAACTAAAATTTGGTATGGGGCCTGGTAAGCGGCCCTTTGAGACGCCGACTGTTGCTTTCGTCAACGTCATGCCTATATGACAATATGATCTCACTAATAACGACAAAATGTTGTTAATGTTTTATCCTCAAGAATAAATGACGGAAAGCCTTGGCTCATTGTGCTATTTATTTGTTGCTGTGAGTACAGTGGTGAGTAGCAAGTGCAAGCTCAAATTAAAGTTGGTGGTCATGTCAGCATGGGTTCTGCCATGTTAATTTGTAACTAGACTTACCAGCATTTGCTGATACAAATAATTAAATGCATGCGATTCAAATGCAAAGAATGATAAAGATATTATGTATTGATGCCATGTAGCACATGCGAAGCAAGCACAGATATGTCAACTCTGTCAATGTTAACGTAACAATATTTGGAACTATTTTGAAGTTGTGCTGCACTAGCATGGGGCCTTCTTATACCCCATAGCCTTGGTAGTGCTGAATGGTTGTACGGTGAGGTGGAGTAGCGGTCACAGGGTATCTCACAGGGTAGCAAATGCATTATATTGATAATGATCTCACAAAATGCTACCAATTCAAATTGGTACACCATCTGTAAGGCTATATCAAAATATGTTCATCATTAATACACATTCAGGGGTACCTTTGCATGCAGGAGAATACACAAACAGAATGATACTGTGTTTAAATTTTTGGGGGCCAGGGGTCCCTTAAAAGGCTAGTAAACAACCCCGATTTCCAAAACATTTAATGAGGACAAATTTGCGAACTTTTGCAATGCAAACATGCTTCCACATAATTTTTGTGAATAAGTGTGATAATAAGGAAGTTACACGAGCTAGAACGTCTGTTTCAGCCGGTTTCAAATGTTCACGCATTCACTCGCCACCCTTCTCCGCAAAGAGACCGTCGTCAGGACTTTGTGCCCAATTCAGCAATTTGACACAATGTTTATGATATGTCATCGTCCTGCAGCCAAAGACCGAGCGGCGCTTCTCTCATACAAACACGTGTCATAACAGCACGAGCAAGAAACATAGAGCGAGAAACACTTTTCGCTTCACGGTAAAGTAGCAAGACGCCTTTTTATCTCGGACGCTTTCGTTCTGGAGATATCACTTCTTTAAAAGTCTCCGGCTCTACAAAACGTCAGAAGGCACCATAGAAAAAAATGTGAACAGCGCGACTGAAACTGCCTTGCTGCAGGGCCAATGGAATCTTTTGTAGGGCAAAGAACCAACCGCTGAGCTCAGTGGTGCGTAACATTGCGCATGGGCAAGCTTTCGTTAGACTACGCCTACATGGGGAATAGTGTGGCAATAGCGTAGTGGTTAGAGCATCCGCCTCGCATGCAAGAGGTCCGTGGTTCAAATCCCGGTACCGCGAAGTTCCCAACCGGATTAAAAAAAATCCGCGTGTTGATGGAACTGCACTAAGAGGCCTGGGGTGCGGCCTCACCGGCAAACACCGCCGAGAACGCACTCCCTCACCAGAGAAGGATTGGCCACCCTGGTGCAGTATCTGGCCACTACCTCCCACATGCTTACGTCAAATAACTCACAGCCCTCAGTCCCCAGCAGCTGCGAAGCAACTGACCACGGCAGCGGTCAGATCTGCAACGCAGCAGAGGGTGCTAAGAATCTCTGGATCCGGACAGGCCGCCATTGGAACCTGAACTTGGCAACGTTTAACGCTAGAACCTTATCTAGTGAGGGAAGTCTAGCTTTACTATTCGAGGAGCTAGAGGGTGTTAAATGGGACATAATAGGGCTCAGTGAGGTTAGGAGGACAGATGAGGCCTATACGGTGCTACAGAATGGGCACGTCCTTTGCTACAGGGGCTTGGCAGACAGAAGAGAACTTTGAGTGGGGTTCCTAATTCACAGAAACATAGCTGGCAACATAGAGAAGTACTATAACATTAATGAAAGGGTGGTAGGTATTGTAATTAAACTGAATAAAAGATACAAGATGAAGGTAGTACAGGCTTACGCGCCTACATCCAGCCATGATGACGCTTCAGTTGAAAGCTTCTATGAAGACGTGGAATCGGCAATGAGTAAGGTAAAAACACAGTATACTGTAGTTATGGGCGACTTTAATGCAAAGGTATGGAAGAAGCAGGCTGGAGACCTGGCAGTAGGAGATTATGGCATCGGTACTAGAAACGCCAAAGGAGAGCTACTAGTAGAATTCGCAGAACGTAATAATTTACGGATTTTGAATACCTTCTACCAAAAACGAGAAAACCGCAAGTGGACATGGTGGAGCCCTAATGGCGAAAATAAGAACAAAATAGACTTTATAATGACTGCACACCCAGGAATCGTGCAGGATGTGGAAGTGATTGGCAAAGTACGATGCAGTGACCATAGAATGGTACGGTTTCGAATTCGCCTAGGCTTGAAGAAGGAACGACAGAAACTGATACGCAAGAAGCCAATCAATCAGCTAGCACTGAGAGGGAAAGTACAGGAATTCAGAGTGTCACTGCAGAACAGGTACTTGGCTCTTAGTGAGGAAACCAACCTTAGCGTAGATACAATGAATGATAATCTGACGAGTATCATTACGGAGTGTGCAGTGGAAGTTGGAGGCAGGGTAGTTAGACAGGACACTGGCAAGCTTTCCCAGGAAACGAACAACCTAATTAAGAAGCGTCAAATCATGAAAGTGTCAAGAACAACAGACAAAATAGAACTGGCAGAGCTTTCGAAGTTGAATAATAGACGTAAGGTATGCGATGTAAGAAGGTATAACATGGAGAGAATTGAACACGCTCTGAAAAACGGAGGAAGTGTCAAAGCATTGAAGAGGAAACTTGGGATAGGCTAAATTCGGATGTATGCACTAAGGGACAGAGAAGGCAAAATAACTACCAATATGAATAGGATAGTTAAAATAGCGGAGGAGTTTTACAGATCTTTACAGTAGCCGAGACAACCACGACCTTAATACTATAAGAACTAGCAGTAACCCAGATTACACCCCACCAGTAATGATAGAAGAAGTCAGAAAAGCTTTGGAGAGCATGCGAAGGGCCAAAGCTGCTGGTGAGGATCAGGTAACATCAGATCTGGTGAAAGATGGAGGACAGATTGTGTTAGGAAAACTAGCCACCCTGTTTACGAGGTGTCTCCTGACGGGAAGAGTACCAGAGTCTTGGTAGAACGCTAACATCATCTTAATACGTAAGAAAGGAGATGACAAGGACTTGAAGAATTACAGGCCGATCAGCTTGCTCTCTGTAGTATACAAGCTATTTACAAAGGTAATTGCTAACAGAGTAAAGAAAACATTAGAATTCAGTCAACCAAAGAAACAAGCAGGATTTCGAACAGGCTACTCAACAATTGACCACATTCATACTATCAATCAGGTAATAGAGAAATGCTCAGAGTATAACCAACCGCTACACATAGCCTTCATAGATTACGAGAAGGCGTTTGATTCAGTAGAAATATCAGCCGTCATGCAAACACTGCGGAATCAGGGCGTCGATGAAGTATATATAAACATTCTGGAAGAAATCTACAGGGGATCAACTGCTACCATAGTGCTTCATAAAGAAAGCAACAGAATACCAATCAATACCAATCAAGAAGGGTGTAAGGCAGGGAGACACAATTTCCCCAATGCTATTTACCGCGTGCTTACAGGAGGTTTTCAGAAGCCTAGAATGGGAAAAGTTAGGGATAAGAGTCACTGGAGAATACCTTAGTAACCTGCGCTTCACCGATGACATTGCATTGCTGAGTAACTCGGGGGACGAATTGCAACTCATGATTACGGAGTTAGACAAGGAGTGCAGAAAGGTGGGTCTTAAAATTAATCTGCAGAAACGAAGGTACAGTACAACAACTTCGGAAAAGAGCAGCGCTTCGAGATAGATAATAGTGCACTTCAAGTTGTAAAGACTATGTCTACTTATGGCAGGCAATAACCGCTGAGCCTAACCACGAGATTGAAGTAACTAGAAGAACAAGAATGGGTTGGAGCACAGTCGGCAAGCACTCTCAATATATGACAGGTAGATTGCCACTATCCCTCAAGAGGAAGGTATACAACAGCTGTATCTTTCGGGTACTTAGCTACGGAGCAGAAACCTGGAGACTTACAAAGAGGGTTCAGCTTAAATTCAGGACGACGCAGCGAGCAATAGAAAGAAAAATGATAGGTGTAACCTTAAAAGACAAGAAGAGAGCAGAGTGCATTAGAGAACAAACGGGGGTTAAGGATATCATAGCTGAAATCAAGAAGAAGAAGGAATGGACATGGGCAGGGCATGTAGCGCGTAGACAGGATAACCGCTGGTCATTAAGGGTAACTGACTAAATTCCCAGAGAAGGGAAGCGGGTTAGGGGGAGACAGAAGGTTAGGTGGGCAGATGAGATTAAGAAGTTTGCGGGTATAAATTGGCAGCAGCAAGCACAGGACCGGGTTAACTGGCGGAACATGGGAGAGGCCTTTGTCCTGCAGTGGACGTAGTCAGGCTGATGATATATATATATATATATATATGGGGGAAGTTATTAGACCCAATTTCAATGTAAACGTGAAGAAATAAAAGTTGGTGAAAAGATCACTTGCCGTCAGTAGGACCCAAACCTGCGACCTTAGAATAACGAGTAAGATACTCTACCACTGAGCTACCATGGCGGCTATCCCGCCAAAACACTTTATTGGGTATATATGTGAATTTGAACGTAGAAATGTCAGTCAACGCCACATGTAGCCTTGGCAGCGAGTGTGGCACACACTTTATGACCCTGTTCGGCGTCACGTAGGACGTGAACTTATTACGGGCTGGCAGCTGACCAATAGTCACTCGTATACAACCTAACGGCACCAAGTCTGCCAGTACAAGACCCTCGGTAATGAATAAAGGAAAGACGTGTATATATAGGGGCATTTTCTGTGTTTTGACACCATATTATGCGATTTAACAGACGATAATGCCAAGTAATATATAGGAGAAATTATTAGACCCAGTTTTAATGTAAATGTGAAAAAAGAAAAGAGGATGAAAAGATAAATTGCCGTCAGCAGGAACCAAACCTGCGACCTTCGAATAACGCGTTCGATGCTCTACCACTGAGTTACCACGGCGGCTAGCCCCGCGCCACTTTATTTTGTTCATATGTTAATTTAAACGATGAAATGTCAGTTAGCGCCACATGTAGCCATGGTGGCGAGATGTGGCAAACTTTTTATGAGCCTGTTCGGTGTCAAGTAGCACGTGAACTTATTACGAGCTGGCAGCTGACCAATAGTCTCTCGTATACACTCTAACGACACCAAGTCTGCCAGTACGAGACCCTCGGTAATGAATAAGGGAAACAACTGTACACTTAAGAGCTTGTTTTTCGTGATTTTACACAATTTTAATGAGATCTAACAGACAATAACGCCAAGAAATGTATAGAGAAAGTTTTTCGATCCAGTTGCAATGTAACTGTGAAGAAAGAAAAGTGGGTGAAAAGATAACTTGCCCTGAGCAGGAACCAAACCTATCATATATATATATATATATATATATATATATATATATATATGGGATATGGCGCAACGGGATCGTTGTCAATAAGGATAAATATATTTATTTCCCAACAGTTTCGGGAGAGGTCCTCCCTTCATCAGGGGATGAGCTATACTTCATCCCTTGATGTTGGGAGGACCCCTCCCGAAACTGTTGGGAAATAAATATATTTATCCTTGTTGACAACGCTCCCGTTGTGCCATATCCCATACCTTCACGAAGACTTACTGGCCCATTGAAATATTACTCCCACTCTATATATATATATATATATATATATATATATATATATATATATATATATGGTGGGGTGATATTCAATGGATCCGGTGGAAAATGCAGTATACAAAGAGGTCGACAAACGTGCGAAAAAAACGCTAGTTTTACTAACGTTTCGGCAGGTGGGCCTGCCGAAACGTTAGTAAAACTAGTGTTTTTTCGCACGTTTGTCGACCTCTTTTTATACTGCACTATATATATATATATATATATATATATATATATATATATATATATATATATATATATATATATGTGTGTGTGTGTGGGGGGGGGGGTGTGCGTGTGTCTTACTGCACAAATTACCTGATTATCAATTACGAAAGCAGGAAGAGGCGTGTTAAGTGCCGCAGGCCTGCAACCTGACAATAAAAAAGTTGAGCAATTCGACTTGACAATAACGTCAAGGAATCCTTTATTGTTCACCCATGCCCAAGAAACATGAATATACATTTTAACAATGGTCGAAGGCTCATTTTAACAATGGGCAAGAGCTATATTTAAGAATTTGGTGGGTGCAGAAGCATTCGTAGTTGGCGCCCATCACAAAAAAGTCCTTGCAGATTTTCAGTCATTTTCGCGGGCCACAAAGGAGAACTCCTATCGTCCACCTTACTTTGCATCTCAATGGTATAAGTAGCTGGACACGAAGCGGTTGCTATGGCGGTACTAAATTCTAAACGCAACATCATTTGGACTGACTACCGAGCTGCTACAAGGGCCTTTATGTCGATTCTAGTCTGAAAAGATGCAGCTAGGGTCATCAAAGGCAGGTCCCTGCAAGATGAACTTCAGCACTTCATCTGGGTTTTTGCTCATATAGAGTCGCACGCGATACCCGGCCGCCTGAACCCCAATGAGATCGCTCATGACTGTGCACAAGTGTTCATAGGGCTCGTCCGATCAAGAGCACTCTGATGGTTCGGCACAGCTTACGTTTGGCGATGTGCTGATCATCTTTCACGAGATTACCCCACACAACAGGGGCATTGGGCGAGTGTTCCCACTCCCTCACCATAAACCTTATAAAGCGCTATATTCCATGCTGAGAATACTTCAAATAAATTCTTATCCGCCAAAGAGCTTCTTGAGTATGGTGCATGCCTAGATGAACCCAACATGCTCAGACTGCGGGGAAGTTAGGTCATTATAAAGTGCTCTGGTGAAGCCCTGTGTTGCAGGACTGCTGTCAAGAAGCCTGGTGGACCGCTGTTATCAACAAACCCAGCTACGACGTCCAGCTGCTGCTGTCCGGAAGGCGCATGAAGGGGCGGAGAGGCTGGACCTCCCCGTCCCGACATGGGTTTATAGTCAAAAGTTGGATGTGTACGCATCTAATTCTCTTCATTCAGGACCAAATAAATGTATTTTTGTTCCTCTATCTCTCTGATTCCTGCGAATATGCCAATTGTTCCACTCAATACGCATGAATTCCTCACTAAGTACTAAGCGTCTAATTCAGTGGCTGTTATTGGGAAAGGGCAACATTCTGAAACGAAGTCACAGTTTCACATTAAAAGTGAAGCAATGAAGCAAATAACAATGTTTTAGAATGTTACACGATGAGTCAGAAGCAACTCGATACTTTCGGGACATCACTGATGCGCAAAGGCTGTTCGAAAAGAAGGCACACTCGACGAGAGTGAACTATCAGCTGGCACTGCTTTGATACGCGTACAGCACTGCTCGAACACAATGACGGCCACTCGGAAAGAATGCACAGTTTGCACAGGAGGAACTGCGATTAACGACTCTCCCAGTTAATACGTGTTAGTGTTTGATTAGTGTCTGCAAGTGTTGTCTATGCCAGCGCCTCCCTGTTGAACACTGCGGTACATGGATTGACTCCTGTGCACCTCAAGCGCAATGGGGCAATTGAAGCATTGCGTACCCGGCGTTTGACTTTGCCAGCGTGGGTCAGTGGCTGAGGTGCTCGGCTGCGGACCCGATCATCGCGGTTTTCAATTTTATTTTCTCGCTCAGTTACCCATTTATGTGCATTTTTATCAATTTATTTACTCACTTTCGCCTGTTTGGGAAGAAGCAGTAATCCAGTAGCGTAAATTTTAAGGAGCTTTACAATATCCCCATCTCAATCAATAGCTTATCCTCGCACTGACTGACTTACAAGTTCACACTGCGATGCAATCACTAAGAAGCTGCGCACTAAAGATCTGTCAATCACTCAACCAATCAGTCAGTCAACTGATAACTATAAGAATCAATCAATCATTTCATTGATTGATTGATTGATTGATTGATTAATTGACAAAGCGCTAAAAAAGAGCTGGTGACAGCACACGAACCATCGTTGAAGGATATACTTTCGAAACTGGCGCCATTGCCATTCGCGAGCGATGACTGCTGTAAGCACACGCGACACCACGGTTGCGAAGATATGGGGTAAAAAACCGCAGAAGACAAAGCGTCTGTTCGTCCTTTGCTGGCGTGCACAGTTTTGTGCAGCCATGCGGACAGGGTGCCGTGATAGCCAGAGAAAGAGAGCAGGTGCGTTCAAGGAACCTGGAAACAAGAAGCCAAACACGCTGATCGAAGTTGGTCGATCTGCGTGCTGGACTGCCCGGCTCCCGCTGCCCAAATCGGTCATTTCATCCGGGACAACGCGCTTGGAGCCCGCTGTACACATCGAACAAACAAGAGAGAGGCAAAAAAAAAAACAAGAATGGTGACGCATGAGAATTTCCGACGCCATTCGTTTCTTTCTTACCTCTTTTTTGAGCCCTCTCTGACTGTTACAGATTTGGCGTCAGTTTTCTTTCGTCTTTTGTCCCGCTTCATGGGAAAGAAACTTCTGGCCGTTAGAATTTACTAGTGGGTGCAGCGTGTCTGCTCGCTCTGCTGCTCATTTTACCCGCAGCACTCTTTTGATAGCTTAATTAGCAGTGCAACGAAGGCATGGGTGAATGTCCTGTTGCACCAACATAAATTCCCAAGTATATATAGCAGCCGCAATATAAATGTTACTTTCATTTCGTATATTTCGTCTGCTTTCTTTATTTCTCATTAGAACATCATTTCATTTAGCCATGATGACTTTTAGCAAGTTCTTAGTGGTTTCTCAAACAATGTGTTACTAGTAAACGCATCGGGAGAGGCTGCGGCAAACGTTAGGTGGAAGGCACATACACGTTCAGTTGATTGAACCTTCAATAAGATTATCACTTGCTCAGATGAACTAGTTTGATTCAGACTTATAACTTCATTAAATTTCAGCAGGTGACTTATGTTATCTTTTCGCCGTTCACCGTAATAATATATCACTGATCATAAGGAGGCCCGAGGCAATCAAAAGATATTCTATTGTTTTAAATGCGAAGCATTTTTTAGCGTAGCTCGGCGACATGGAGCGTATCTATCTATCTATCTATCTATCTATCTATCTATCTACCTATCTATCTATCTATCTATCTATCTATCTATCTATCTTGTCGCCTACGACTTTTAGCGATCCAGGCATATTGTATTATGGTATCGACACCGAAACTGGTATTACAAAAGATGACTGCATGACAAGCATTACTGACTAGTCATATTAAGACAACCATGACATTTATGTCATGAATGTCATGATTTACAATTTATTGCCTTGCTGCTCTTACGCTATTTTCGTTCATATTACATGCCCGGCCGCAGTGGTCCTGTGGCTAAGGCACTAGGCTGCTGACCCGCCGGTTATGAGATTGAATCCCGGTTACGGCGGCTGCATTTTCAATAGAGGCGAAAATGCTGTATGCTCGTGTGCTCAGATTTGGGTGCACCTTAAAGAACCCCAGCTGGTCGAAATTCCCGGAGCCCTCTACTACGGCGTTTCTCATATAAATATGGTGGTTTGGGACGTTAAACCCCACATATCAATGAATCTTTCATATGACACATGGAAACTTTTTTATGGTGTCGCTAAGATAAGTGACAGACCCTAAAGTGGAAATCTTGACACGCATGTCATTCAAGTAATCAGTCATGATTTCATGCCATGCTAATGATGCGGCCGCGGCCATTTCGCTAGCTTAACTTATACTGAATTTAGAGCTACGTGACGCGAGCGGATGACGAAGGTAAATGACAAGTCCAAACATGATAATCATGGCATGCGTGACATGTAACATATTACTGCATGCTACGGTTATATTGCGCTCACGGTTGTTTCGCCAGCTCTACATATATCAAATTTGGTATCACGTGACGTGAATAGACGACGTCGGTAAATGACGTGTCCAAACGTTATATTCACGACTGGCGTGTCATGCAAAAACATTACTGCATGCTACAATCATAGTATTCTTGCGGCCATTTCACTAGCTCCACATATACCAAATATCGTATTACGTCATGTGAATGGAAGACGAAGGTAAAGGATACTTCCTAACAGAAAATTCATGATATCCGTGTCAAGTAAAACATGATACATGCTGCGCCCACAGTGCACTCGCGGCCGTTTCACTGTGTCCAGATGTACCATATTTGGTATCATGTGACGAGGATAAATGACACGTCCTAATATAATAGTCATGACATGAAAGTCATATACGGTAATATTTACGTCGACCTCCTAACGTTGTGCTGATTTTAACTTGACATATCAACATTCTTCATTCCTGCTTCATATATAATCGATGTCCACTCTGCGTGGGATCTGCCAATTTTTCCGCCAGCAGTTGGTGCCTTGAATTGTACAGCATACATCTGCCTATAGGGAAAAGTAGGTGCTATAAAGCGCAGGACCAGGAAGTAATTTTATCAGCATTTCGCCATTGCATTTGCACCGCGCGTCTTGTGAAAGAAAATAAGTTTTAATTTTGGTGCTTACCTATTTACTCTTATTTACTTACGGTAAATAAGATTTTAATGACACGCATCTCATGATTATCATGTTTGCACCAGTCACACACCTTCGTCCTATATTCGCGTACCGTATTACCAAATTTGGTTTATGGGACGCTAACGAAACGGCCGTGAGCACGTCATGAGCGTGGTATGTAGTAATGTTGCTACACGACACGCATGTTATGATTTTGATGTTAGGGTCGGTCGATGGTATTCACCATGGAATAATGTCATACCATACCAGTTTTGCAACAATGCTATGTGAACTGAGTGCTTACAGTAGGTTTTCAGAGGCCTAGAATGGGAACAGTTAAGCATGTGAGTTAATGGAGAGTACCTTAGTAACCTGCGCTTCGCCGATGACATTGCATTGCTGAGTAACTCAGGAGACAAATTGCAACTCATGATTGCAGAGTTAGAGAGTGAGAGCAGAAAGGTGAGTCTTAAAATTAATCTCCAGAAAACGAAAGTAATGTACAAACCCCTCGGAGGAGAGCAGCGTTTCGAGATACGTATTAGTGCACTTCAAGTTATAAAGACTATGTCTACTTAACGCTGGTAATAACGGCGGAGCCAAACTACGAGATTGCAGTAAATAGAAGAATAAGAATAATTTGGATCACATTTGGCAAGCACTCTCAAATTATGACAGGTAGATTGCTGCTATCCGTCAAGAGGAAGGTATACACCACCTGCATCTTGCCAGTACTTAGCTATGGAGCAGAAACCTGGAGACTTACAAAGAGGGTTCAGTTCGAATGGAGGACGACGCAGTGAGCAATGGAAAGTAGGTAGCCACCTCCACGGCCAGACTGGAGGAGCCGCACGCGCGCACTCTAGCATCGGAGAAGAAAACCATGCACTTTAATCATATATAAAAAGATTGTTGTTTCCGAAGAAATAACCTAAAAAGACTAGTATCGGTGACTTATTCGCCAAAAAAGTTTGCCTTGAGTTTGATTCTTAGTGAAAAAAATGGCAGCATATCTACGCAGTGAATGATGGAGAGTGGGGAGAAGCGTCCTCCCGGCCATTCATTCTTGCATCCATCCGTCCATGCGTCCGTCTGTGTGACCGTCCGTGCGTTCATTCGCCCGTCCCTGCGTGAGTCTGTTCGTGCGTCCGCACGTCCATCTGTGCGTCCGTCCCTGCGTTCGTCCATGCATCCGCCCCTGCGTCCGTCCATGTGTCCATTCGTCGGTGCAGCCACCCTTGAGTCCGTTCATGCATCTGTCTGTGAGTACGTTCATCCATCTATTCAGCACTCCAATTACCACCATCTCACGTCTTTTCATCATATATTCCGCACATGCGGCGCCATCCAGCAGACATTCCAAGGACTAAACGAGAGATGGCACACGCACACTTTCTTGTGTGCTTCGTGTCTCCTTCCCACCTTTAACTGTGCTTCGTGTCTCCTTCCCACCTTTAGCTTGCGCTTCGTGTCTCCTTCCCACCTTTAACAACCTCGAGTTCATGGTATACACTAGTTCACTGTATTCATGGCAGTGCAGCCCAACGCTGGCTAAACCTTTCTGCAACCAAGAAGGTTACGCCCAGCGAGTGTAACGTGGTAACCTTTTGCTGTCAGAGAGTGCTCAATGTACATGCCAATGGCTGCTAATGGGAAATGAGAGACAGGAGAATTCGGCTTTTATTTATCGCGCACACTGCGATTTTTTATTGTTCAAGAACACACAGCAGAAATATTCTATCGGCACCACCTTGGATGTCAAAATGTAAGACTGGTTACACACTGCTACTACTACGACTACGAGGGACGAATGGGTGCTGCTATAAAGAGCTTCGCCCCAAAAAAAGTCGCAGCTTTGCTGGAAAGGCGAAGCAATGAACGCGATAGTGACGAATTGAAAGGTAACGTGCAGAATTGAAAGCATAACTGAACGTACCCCACGTTCCTCGCTACAAAATGTACTCACAGGTACGGGTGCATGCGAATACGCGTGTCATTTGTTACTTTGCTGTGTCTGAAAAGCGCGCGCTTTTCGCAAACGAACACTGCAATGTTTGCAGTGACCTTTGTGCACCAGGTAACTACAGCAGAATTGTTGCAGGTAAAGCCCGAGGCCAGCCAAAGCGTAAGACCTTCCCTTGTCGCCGGGCTAAGTACGCGTAGGTGATTAGAGCGGGCGCCGCCGCGCGATGTGGCGACGCGCGCTCTTTACGCCATCTTGCTGGTAATGCTGGAAACACAATTCCCTCCGAGATACTCGTGAGCAGCGGTAAGTGGTAGATATAAATAGCTTGCCGTGTGAACCACCAAGGTTGCGCTCCGGAGTGGCTCAGTGATTAACGCCTCGCTAACACGCTCTGAAGTCCCACGTTTGATTCTGCGCGCTGGAGTGTTGGTTTATGAATTTTTTTCTTTCTTGCGTTTTCATATATACTGATACGTATATATATACGGTGCATGACATCTACGCCGATGCCGGCAGCTAAGTTCAGCCGAAAGTGTCCATATAATTGCTATCGCAATAAAAGAAACTAAAAACAGAATGACACAATTTAAGAACTATATCTTACCACAAAAGGCTGCCATAGTAAACTCGCCGAGAAGGGAGGGGTGGCAAGTGCAAAAAAACTACGTAACCCGCACGTCGTGACCTTGAGCACTCCGAAAGACGATAGTCTTTCTTGGGGACCTTCGACGCAAAAATTTTGGTCTGTCTGCCTGTTTGTCTGTACATTTGTCTGTTCGGTCATTCTTAATAGCACCAGCTGATTGAAACGGCTGACCCCCTCCGCAGTGCCCACCAATGTTGCTCAAAGTTTTGCATTCATACTTGTGCAATTGTCAATTATTAAGCAGTTATTGCGCATGTCTAGGGCACCATAACAACACGTATATATTCCGCATATGCATCTTTTACTAGAAAACGCATTATTAGGTAATTTTAAGGACCATAGCGCTTATCATGCTGCGCTGACCATGCAACGCTTGCTCGAAAAGGTGATTGTTCCCAACGCTTTGCCAAGACAGTGGTGGCACCTATCCGTCGCCTTGCGTTCTACACCTTATCATCTCTGAGACAGGCACGCACACCCTTCTCAGAGGCACGCGCTTCGTTTTGCAAGAAAACTGCCAGATGGCGGTCATGTCTCACTTGTGACGTGACTTGATGCGTTCGTTCGCCTCCGCTGCACGCTCGAGGCACTCTAACGCAGCGCCTTCAGGATACAATTGAACGCTTTTCTTGCGGAGAAAATCAAATAAATTGTTCACTTTCTCCACACGCAAGACTATTGTCTTTTGACGACATTTGCAGATTACATGCAGATACGGGGCCAATTTTTTTTAAATACGATGGTCTTTCTTGGGGACCTTCGACGCAAAAGTTTTAGTCTGCCTGTCTGTCTGTCTGTCTGTCTGTCTGTCTGTCTGTCTGTCTGTCTGTCTGTCTGTCTGTCTGTACGTTTTTCTGTTCGTCTACTCTTAAAGGCATGGGGTTTTGAAACAGCCGACCCCATTCACAGCACCCACCAATGTTGCTCAAGATTCGGCATTCATACTTGTGCAATTGTCAATAAAAAAGCACTTATTGCGCATGTCTGGGATACCACAACATGTATATATTCTGCATGTGCGTCTTTTACTAGAAAAGGCATAGATAAGTAATTCAAAAAAAAAACGTAGCGCTCATCACGCTGTGCTGACCATGCAACGCTTGCATGAAAAGGCGAGTGTTTCCAACGCTTTGCTAAGACAATACGGTGGTGGCACCTACCGTCGCCTTGCGCACACTTATCACCTCTGACACAGGCTCGCACACCCAACTTAGAGCCACGCGCTTCGTTTTCCAAGAAAACTGCCAGATGACACTCGTGTCTCACGCGTGACGTGACTGGATGCGTTCGTTCGCCTCCACTGCATGCTCGAGGCACTCTAATACAGCGCCTCCAGAATATCATTCACCAATTTTATTGCACAGAACGTTAAATGAATGTTTTGTACACTCTCTCAAAACGCAAGACTGACGCCTTTCGGCGATATTTGCCGATTAACATGCAGATACGGGGCCAATTTTTAAAGACGTTAGTCTTTGTTGGGGACCTTCGACGAAAACATTTTTGTCTCTCTGTCTTTCTGTACATTTGTCCGTTTGTCGGCCCTTAACGATACCTCAAACGGTTAACCCCATCCGCAGCGCCCACCAGTATTGCTCAAGATTTCGCATTCATACTTGTGCGATTGTCAAATAAAAAGCAATCATTGCGTATATCTGAGGTATCATGACAACACGTCGATGTTTTGTATGTGTGCTTTTATACTAGAGAAGGCACACAGAAGTAATTCTAAGGACCGTAGCGTTAAAAAAATGGCAACATATCCACGGAGTGAGTGATGGAGAGTGGGGTGAAGCATTCGTCCATCCATGCGTCCGTCTGTTCGACCGTCCATGCGTCTGTTCGTGCGCCCCTCCCTGCGTTCGTTCATGCATCCGCCCCTGCGTCCGTTCATGCGTCCATCCATGCATCTGTCTGTGTGTCCGTTCGTCCATCTATTCAACACTCCAAGTCCCACCATCTCGCATCTTTTTATCATATATTCCCCATATAGAAGCACCGCCATTCAGTGGACATTCCAAGGACTAAACGAGAGGTGGCACACGCACGCTTTCTTACGGCTTGCCCTTCGGGTCTACTTCCCACCTTCAACCACCTTGAGTTCATGGTATATACTAGTTCACTGTATTTATGGCACTGCGGCCCGATGCTCGCTAAACCTTTCTAAAACCAAGGAGGTTACGCCCAGCGAGTATAACGTACCAACCTTTTCCTGTCAGATAGTGCTCAATGTACATGCCAGTGGCTGCTAATGTGAAATGAGAGACAGGAGGATTCAGCTTTTAATTTCTTACGGCTTGCGCTTCGTATCTGCTTCCCCCCTTTAACCACCTCGAATTCCATCATGGTATATACTAGTTCATTGTATTCATGGCCCTGCCGCTCATCGCTCGCTAAACCTTTCTAAAACTGAGGAGGTTACACCCAGCGAGTATGATGTAGCAACCCTTTCTTGTCCGATAGTGCTCGATCTACATGCCAGTGGCTGCTAATCGGGATCGCAGCGTGCGCTTTGACTAAAACCCGAATGCTCCTGTCTCTCATTCCCCGTTAGCAGCCATTGGCATGCACATTGAGCACAATTTTTTATTGTTAAAGAACGCACAGATAAAATCTCTCCCCAGCACCACCTTGGAGGTCAAATGTTATACCTATTTCGGGTATGTGCTACTGGTGGTTACGTACTACGAGGGATGCACAAGCCACGCCATATGGAGCTTCGCCCCTAAAACGCTGCGCTGACAGTGCAACGCGGTGCTCAAAAAGGCAAGTGTTACCGACGCTTTGCTGAAACGACAAGGTGGTGGCACCTACCCGTCACTCTGTGTTGTACACCTTATTGCCTCCGAGAATGGCACACATCTTTCTCCACAGGCGCGCATGCCTTCCTTCGTTTTCCAAGATAACTGGAAGATGGCGCTGGCGTCTAACGTGCCTCGATGCGCTCGTTTGCCTCCGCTGCACTCTCGAGGCACTCTAAAGCAGCGCCTCCAGAATACCTTTCACCGATTTTCATGCGCAGAACATCAAATAAATGTTTTGTTCACTCGCTCCAGACGCAAGACTATCGCCTTTAGGCGGCGTTTGCAATGTACCATGCAGATACGCGGTCTTAGTGGTGGCTTCGTATCTGCTTAGTAGTGAAATACTGGGATACTTAGTGGTTGAATACTGGGCTGGCAGCCAGTGGAGCCGGGTTCGAGCCCCGCTGTATCATTGGTGCTCTTTCTTTATTTATTTCGAGTGATGTGTTTACGGACAACGGCAGCGGGGGCGGTGCACAACTGTGCTTGGCACGGCTTGTGATCTCGTAACAGCTTTCACTGTAAAAGAAATCAAGACAATGTGCCGCATAGCAATGACATTTACCACTTCGAATGATATACGGGAACCGCGATTCGTAATCAAGTCAGAAGCGACGTGACGGTTCAAAAACTGCAATACGTGTTGTCCACGAAGGCGAATCTTTTAATTTTTTTTCCGGTTATGCGACCGAGAAGGAATTATGAAGTAGAAAATTGGTCGGGAGCAGTGCAGAAGTAGTATACGTGATCTCCAAGCAGCTCGATATAGAAAGTTCGGTATATCGCCAAGGTCATTTTGGCTCCGTTCTCGCCATTAACGTTTAGTTGTTTTGGGCTCCAGCTCGTATTCCTACAGAAGTAAAAGAAAATAACTTTTTCAAGTAAAAGAAAGCATTGAATTGAAACCTTCTTACAGAGTAGAAGTAAATGAGAGAAAGAAGAAAAAATGAAAGAAAGACTATGCTTGAATAATCGATGAACACGGGGTCGCCGATTCTGAAAGACATTTTTCTTAGTTTGATTCGTCGAGGCGGTAAAGGTAAATATTTTGCAAAAGGATGAATTGAGGGTCAGCAGACTTCGGATAAATGCCAACGGATTGAATTTAAAAAATTAAAATGAAAAAATAAAAATAGGAAAAAACGAGAATAAAAATATATAATCGCAAATAAAAAATGGCACCATATCCACGGAGTGAATGATGGAGAGTGGGGCGAAACATTCGTCCGTCCATTAATTCTTGCTTCCGTCCGTCCATGCGTCCATCTGTGTGGCCGTCCGTGCATCCATCCGCCCATCCATGCGTGCGTGTGTTCGTGCGTCCGTCCCTGCGTTCATCTATGCATCCGCCCCTGCGTCCGTTCATACGTCCATCCATGCATCTGTCTGTGTGTCCGTTCGTCCATTTACTAAACACTCCAAGTATCCCCATCTCGCATCTTTTCATCATATATTCCCCATATAGAAGCACCGCTATCCAGCGGACATTCCAAGGACTGAACGAGAGGAGGCACACGCACAGTTTCTTACGGCTTGTGCTTCGTGTCTACTCCTGTCTCTCATTCCCCAGTATTAGACATTGGCATGTACATTGAGCACTAATTTTTGCTGTTCAACAACGCACAGAAGAAATCTCTCACCGGCACCACCAAGGAGGTGAAAATGTTATACTTGCTACATACTACTACGGCTATGAGAGATGAACGGGTGCCGCTATAAGGAGCTTCGCCCCCTCAAAAACAGACAAACGTAAGAGAAGGAACTGAAGAAGTGGTTATGTCAGTTGGTGCTTTGTAATAAATCTGTACTCCTTCCGCCATCAAGCAACACAGAAATTTTTTGTGCCATGTGCATCAGCGCAGATGACCACGCTGGAATAGACCGTACCACGCATTCCTTTGGTGTATCACTTCTTATGTTTTTTGTGCTTTAGAGACAAAATGTAAACCTTTATGTTGCGCGTGTAGGCTGCAAATATGCACTGGAAATATGAATCCATCCTGCGCTCTATATACAAGATACACCATGTTGATTGAGTGACTGCCGCGCTCGGCTTCTCATTCAAAGGCCGGCTGTTAGATTCCGCTCATAACGGTGACATCTTGATGGAGGCTAAATACTGCAGGCCTCTTTGCTGCGCGGCTTCCTTGCACGTTAAAAAAACACGAGAGAGCAGAAAGGTATGGAGACCTCTCCTACGACGTCTCTGATAATCATACCGTCGTTCTGGCTCATAGGACCCCAGATACTATTAATATATATAATGCATCATGTGCGAAGGGAGTAGGGGAAGTTGTTCAATTTTCTTCATACAAGGAGCTCGAAGGCCTCACAATGAAAACGCCAAACTATTTTAACCACAAGGCATGACCTTATATATACGTGACAAGTTTTATTCATTATTACATTTCATTTACAAACTACAAAACAGGCAAATATTGGCCACTCTGACCATCTTGTCAATCTTGCCTATAAACTTAACGCTTTCAAGAGATTTTGAGCCTCTATACAGTTGTAATACATCCAGTCATAGCACACATTGGCCATTGCAAGCAGACGGAGCAATGGTGACGTAGAAACGGTGACTTAGGAAGTCCTTCCAATATCTAGAGTCTCTGAAGCAATGTTATCGGATTACTGAGCTGCCAGGTAACGTACGTTTATTTTTCATGGCTCTTGTTCTGGCAATACCAGTTAGCGTTATTCAATGGCCTCCATCGACCCAGGTTGTGAGATCTTCTCGAGAAGTTCTAAATTTCCTCGACTTCATAACGAACGCTGCAGTGAGACGGAATAGTGACCGGCAGTATTGACGAGAATGTTTACGTCGTGGCTGTTGATAACAACATCCAGGTTGCTGGTTCGTCGTCTTGCATTGCTGCTGGATCGCAGCGTCAGATTGTTGTTACACCAGATTGTTACACCAGGGATAGGACTTTCGGTGTTTTTTCGCACAACAACCGCAGCTCCACCGGTCGCTGCCGTTTTAGTGGCAAAGCTCCTTAGGGCGTGTGTCTGTCGCTCCATTGTATGTATGGAGTAGTACGTAACCACCGGAGACGCATACCCGCTCTAAAGCGGGTATGCGCCACAGGAGAAGCGAAATGTGAGATGGCGGTACATTAGATAGACGCACGGACGGACGCACAGACGCTCATACAGACAGACCAGCAGACAGGCAGACGGATGGACGCCCGCGTGGGCGTAAAAACGGATCAATACATGAACGGATGGACAGACACATGGACGGAATCACGAATGGTCTCGCGGACGTACAGAAGCACGCAGGGGCTGACGGATGCTTCGCCCGACTCATCCTCATTCACTCCGTGAATATGCTGGCTTTTTTTTTCGTACGTGGTCCAGTTGCCACGGCCAAGGTTGGGTCAATGTAATGCCGGCAGCGTGGTGAGATGTGGTGACCGATCGAATGTGAGCATGATTGTCGTCCCCGTTGGCACTCTGTTAAGCTCAAGTAGTCGGCGATGTTGTTGCGAGGTCGTTCACCTGAATGCGCATGGCTTGCGTTCCCACCCAACGCGTGCAGACGTGTTTGAAGGCAATTGTTGCGGTAGCAATCGTGGTCGGCTTCTTCATAGTGACAGCAGAGTGCGCTGTTCTCAGGAGAACGCCAAACGTAATTCTTTATCGGTGAGTAGCGCCGGTCAAAAGGCGTATGTGATAGCATCGGTAAGGTTTGTCGTGGAGTTACGGTGGCGCAGTGTCTTGACGTGGGCGCGGAGGGGTAGCGTACAATCGGGTGGCGGCAGCGTTCTCATGGCTTACGGCTGTAGCGGTTTTCGGTTTGCATGCGACTGTGGGAGAGAGAGAGAGAGAGAGAGAGAGAGAAAAGGAAGGCCGGGGGCTAACCGGATACTGGCATCTGGTTTGCTACCGAACACTGGGGATGGGGAAATATGGGCAAGAAAGAGAGGGTAAATAGAGAGAGAGAGAGAGAGAGAAATCACAGATCCCACGTACAGTGGGAATCGATGATATGCGAAGCACGAATGAGAATTGTTGATATGTCGCTTTAAATTCAGCCCAACGTAACGAGGTGGAGGTAAATGATGCCATACACAACTTCCGTGGCACGATTATCATGTTTGAATGTGTCGTTTATTTTCATCACCTATTCACGTCACGTGATACCAAATTTAGTATATGTGGAGCTAGCGGAATGGCCGCGAGCACGCTATTAGCGTGGTATGTTGTGATGTTCTTACATGACACGCGTGTCAGGACTATCATGTTTGCACCAGTCATATGTTTTGTTATCCAGTGAAGTCACGTACCACCATATTTGGTGTATGTGAAGCTAGCAAAACGGCTGTGAGCGCATCATAAAGGGCCCACTATACTCCTATGTAGCGTTGAAGCGCGCGCACGCTGGGCACAGCGACCCTACGTTAGCTAAACGCGAGCACTCTATTGTCTCACGATAGGCGCGACCAGCGTCCGTCAGTGCGGCCCGACGGCAACCGGCGCGAAATGCGACATGCTTTATTTCGCACCGATGCGTTACCCAGACAACACTGCGTCTCCCGCTTTTCGTGACGCGCATGCGTCAAAGCAACGCAGCGCGGCACGCGCCTACGAGTATAAGCCAGGACCGGTGTCTGGTCTGGCAACGCCGGCCTGACGCAACAAAATGAACACCGGCGAGCTCACGCACCACGCCACGTCGAAATGTATTGGCGCCTTGACTGTGGCATGTAGTCATGTTCTCACATGACGTGCATCTCATGATTATCATGTTTGCAACAGTCACGTACCTTGGTCGTCCATTGGCGTCACGTAATACCAAGTTTGGCATATGTGAAGCTAGCGAAATGGTCGCCAGCGCATCATTATTGCGACAAGTAGTCATGTTGGTACATGACATGCATGTCGGGATTATCATGTTTGAAGGTGTGTTTTACCTATGTCGTCTGTTCGCGTCGCGTAATACCGAGTTTGGTACATGTGAAGCTATAACAAACGGCCGCCAGCGCATCATTAGCGTGGCATGTAGTCATTTGGTTACATGACACGCATCTCATGTTTATCATGTTTGCACCAGTATTATACCTTTGCCATACATCCAAGTCCCGTTATACCAAATTTGGTAAAACTGAAGCTAGCGAAACGGTAGCGAGCGCACCGTGAGCATAGCATGTAGTCATGTTATTACATGACACGCATCTCATGATTATCTTGTTAGCACCAGTCACATACCTTCGCCATTTATTCACGTACCGTAATACCAAACTTGGTATATGTAACGTGAGCGAAACGGCCGCGAGAGCATCATGAGCGTGAAACGTAGTCATGTTGTCACATGACACGCACGTCATGATTTTCATGTGAGGGTCGGTCGCTTGTGTTCGCCATGCAATCATGCCGTACCATACGAGCTTCGAAACATGTCATGCGAAGAAACCACCGCAAGAGCTGAAGGACCTTAAAATGTAAATCATTGCATTCGTGACATGCATATTAAGATTTTGATGTCATGAGTACTCAAATGTGTTCTTCTTACAGTTATGCTATGCCATACGAAGTTTTGTATCGATACCATTATCGAAACGGTCAGGAGAGCTAAAAGTTTTAGGCACCTAGATAGATAGATAGATAGATAGATAGATAGATAGATAGATACGCTCAAAGTCACCGAAGTTCGCTAAGGAATGCTTCGCATTTAAAAAAAACGCACGAGCACTCATGAGAAAACAAAAACACACACAGGAAGGGCGTTATGGCTACAACCGATCAGAAAAAGAGGTCGATCGTAGGAAGCGCAGTAGCGCTTTCAGGGCCTTCTTCTGTGAAGTTGCATTTTGTCGACATTGTAGAACTTTTTCCTCCGACAATGGTCTTATTTGCTGAGTTTCTTGTGAAAGCATATTCGTTGTCTACTATACTCTAGGCAGTCACAAAGATATGTTGTATGGTTTTCTCTTTGCCACAGCAGCCACAAGCTGCGCAAAGCGTAGACGTTAGTAAACGCAACGCCCAACCACCGCGTACATAAAATGGTCTGGTCTGCTCGGCAAAGCCCCGACGAGACTTAACGTAGGGTCAAGCGAGTACAGTCGGGCATTCTTGAAGTTCGCCTGATTCCATTGTGATGTGGTTGTCTGGCTAGCAAGCCAGCGGAACTTTCATGCAGCATCTGTCCTAGAAAGTGGTAGAAGTAGTCCATGATCTGCGTGGGCCGAGCGGGCAGCTTGATCGGCCGGTTCATTGCTGATGATTCCGCAGTGAGTTAGTAACCAGTGAAATGTAATTTCGTGCTCTTTCTCATCTCAGTCAGGTAGTGTATAACCTCTGCTATCTTTAGTACCAGCTGCTCATGCAGTCGACGGCGTTAGACTGATAGTAGAGACTGCAGTTCCACCTTCGAGTCGCAGAAAATAGTCCATTTGCGTGTAGGTTGATCAACGACAAATTTCGACACCGTACGAAGTGCTGCCAATTCTGCTCCCATTGATGTTGTTGCGTGGGATGTCTTGAATCTAATAGTCGTTACCAACCTTGGTATTATGACTGCTCCGGTTGAGCTGTTCGGCTGAACCGATCTGCCATCTATATATGTACGGAGTCTTGGTATTTTTCATACAACAGAAGCTGTGTGAGCTGCTTAATAGTCGGTAATGACAAAATGGCTTTTTAAGAACGCGAGGTATGGTAACAATAATAATTGGTTCAGTGAGGCACCATGGCGGAGTCACAGGTCTAGCGGCAGGGGAGAACGAAGTTGGGATCGACTCGCGATGTGTGGTCACTGTTTTGCCGTAGGATGTGTATGGCCCGTCCACTGGTAGAGAGGCAAGGTGACGTCGAGGAGTTTGAGCAAGGTGTTGTATATGTGTCTTCAGCACTTCAACATTAATGTGGGTCTTGATGAGGTGCTCTCTTGTGATGGCGATAGTTGCTGCTTTTGATGCACTCAGGGGCAAGCCTAAACAAATCCGGAGTTCTCGAGCCTGGACACTTTGAAGAATTCATATAATTATTTTACTTGCGTTGGTTAACGCAGGTAGGCTGTACCGAAGGAATCCAAGGAAAAGAATCCTGTATAGTCGCAACATAGCAGCTGTGGACATTACCCAGTTCTCTCCAGCGAAGAACTTGAACAAATGACAGATGCTTGTCATTCGCCTTTTCATGTATGGTGCATATGGGCTCCATGAGAGATCTTGGTCAATTATAACACCTTGGAACTTGTAAAATCGCAGGTAAAGTATCATTTCGCTGTTTATCAGAATGCTGTAGATCTGCATTGGTTTGTGCGTAAATGCCACAAGTGCACATTTCTCAGAGGAATTTTCCAGACCTCGTGCCTGGGGGATAAAAAGACTCTTGTCTTTGCGCTGCTCTCAAATCGTACAGCTACTATCAGCATGGGAGGGTAGTCGCTCGATAACATTAAATTGGGGAATAAAGGGACGCCACAAGGGTCTGTACTCTCTCCGACTCTTTTTAATATAGCGATGATTGGACTTCCTGAGAAGTTGGAAGGAATCGAAAACCTGCATCACACAATATACGCAGACGATGTGACACTGTGGATAAACAGGGGTAGTGACGGACATATTGAAAGAGCACTTCAGGCGGCTATAGATACCATCGAACAATATCTCGAACCACTAGGGTTAAAATGCTCGGCAGAAAAATCAGAGGCTCTTTTCTACCATCGCAAAAAAGGAAAACACGCAATCCCCTCGGAAGGGGTTGTGACATCGCTTTACGAGTGAATGGTATTGCTATTCCAACCGTAGACAGTATTAAAATTCTAGGGATGCGCATACAAGCAAATAGAAAAAACACTGAAACTATCCGGAGACTCGAAGCTAGTGCGAACCAGACGTGCCGCCTGCTTAAGCGCATTTCTAACAAGAATGCGGGGATGAAGGAAGCCAATCTTTTAAGATTAGTTCAAGCTTTCGTGATAAGCCGTGTACTATACGTTGCCCCTTATCTTAAATTAAGTAGAGCAGAAAAAGATAAAGTTGAAGCCATTATAAGGAAAGACATCAAGACTGCGCTAGGGCTTCCCCCGAACACCTCTATGGTTAAACTTCTTGGGCTGGGTGTCTCCAACACTTCAGATGAACTAATAAAAGCCGCCATGATGTCACAGCACCAAAGACTTCTGAGAAGTAGAACAGAGAGGAAAATCATGGAGCGCTTGGGGTTCGAGCCCACGGAGTGTTCCAGGCAAACCGCTAGCATACCTAAATCAACTAGGGCAAGACTGAAAACTATACCGCTGCCGGAAAACATGCATCCGGCGTTTCATGAAGGCAGACGCAAAGCTAGAGCTGTAGCCCTGCAGGTGAAACTTGAAGGTCGATCTGGCGTGCTTTACACGGACGCTGCAGAATACGAAAGTAAGGGAGCACACACAGCGGTAGTGGTTCGCGAGAACGGAGACCTGGTCTCGTGCTGCACCTCTAAGAACACAACCACCACAGAGGCAGAAGAACTTTCGATTGCTTTGGCAATAGCTCAAAAAGGCACTCGAGTGATTGTTAGCGACTCTAAGTCAGCCATTAAAAACTACGATATGGGCAGGATCTCTGCTACAGCCGCCAAAACTCTAAAACAAGGACCAGTACCCGCAGAGCTAATCTCACTAGTATGGTCCCCGGCCCATCAAGGTCTGAAGGGGAATGAGAAGGCGCACGCGATCGCCCGAGGGCTCACTTTCCGGTCGATCGACGCTGACCCGCCGCCTTCGCGCGAGCAGCCCCTCTCCACAAGAGACGAACTACGAACGTTTCAGAAAATCACCGCACACTTTAAACTCCACCGTAAGATATATCCAGAGGCAGCTAAACAGCTGAGCAAAAAGGAGGAAATTCTGTGGCGAATATTGCAAACCGGGGTGTTTCCAAACCCTCACCTGTACAGTAAATGGCACCCGGAAGTGTTAAACTCCAGACGTGCGCACTGCAACAGCGCTGCAGGTTTAGTGCACATGGTATGGACCTGCCCATCCTACAATGATCCAAGTAGAAACGTAGAATCCTGGGAGGCCTTATTACACAGCCGTGACGCCGAAGAACAGCGTCAAGTCATCGGTCTCGCCCTGACCGCCGCCGAGTCTCAAGAGATTCCGGCCGATGGCTTGGGGGATGATTGGGGGCAGAGACCGAAGCCTCCTCCCCCGTAATTCTAGACGGGTGCAATAAACGTTTTCTCTCTCTCTCTCTCCAGACCTCGTTTACGGAGGTAAGTAGCAGCTCTCTGAATTCGTGCTCGCAGCTGTAGACGTGTTACTGCAGACGTCCAAACGCAGAAGTTGTCCGCGTACATTGATATTCTGACTGTACTTGGCATATGCTCATGGAGAGTGATTAGCGTCAGGTTGAATAGTACAAGGCTAAGTACGCCACCTTGGGCAACTCCATGGTAGCTTTAATGTAGCAAAGTGTCACCATCTTCGGTTCTCACAGAAAAGGATCGCTCAGAGAGATAGCTGCGTAGCCACCGAAACATCCGACCACCCACTCCTACCTCTTTTAAAGCAGTGAAGATAGCTTCATGAGTGACGTTATCATACGCTGCTTTAACATCAAGAAATAAAAAAGCGTGGAGGCGCTTACGGCCTTTTTCGTGCAGCACGTAGCTGTTTAGGGCTATCAAATGATGAGCGGTCATAGCGAAAACCCGTCATAGCGTCTGGGTAGATGTTGTGATGCTCCAGGAACCATTCTAGCCATTTTAGTACAATCCTTTTCGTCACTTTGCCCAAGCAACTATCCAGTGCAATCGGGCGGTACGATGTGAGCAACTATGGTGACTTGCCAGGCTTCAGTATTAGAACGGCTGGTGTTCCAGGTAACTGGGAGGGTGTCCTCTCTCTATGATTCACTGTATATCTCAAGGAGGGCACTTCTCGCTCACTCACCAAGATGACACAGCCCTCTGACGAATATTCCACCAGGACCGGGTACTGATGTCCACCTACACGAAGCCAATGCTCCTTTAAGCTCATGAATAGAAAAAAGTTGGTTCATCTGGTGATCGCGTGATGTCGTGCCACCACGTGAGTACGTGGAGATGTTTGGATCTGCGAGCTGACCAGATATTTTGGCACAGAAATCTTCTGCCACGTCAACCTCCGATACTGTTGAGAGAGGGCTAGAGCCTTGAATGGAGACCGCCAAAAGGGAACTGTCCGGAGCCCTCCTACTGCCCTGCCAAACTGTGATAAAGGCTTGCGGGGAACAAACAACGCGCAGAAGGCTGTCAAACGTTCTGACTCTAGCTTGTATACGTACGTTGCATCTTCTGAAAACATTAAGCGGTTGGCAAATCGTCGATTGCTTTCGTACGCCGGTACCTTCATTGCGCACGTTGTCGACGAGCCCGAAGTTGTCCTAATTCTACATCAAATTCCGTTACCCTCGAAGAATATGTAAGGGTGCGCACCATGTCTTGCATTGTGGACTTGGTCCCCTAAGTCAAGGGAGGTATTCTTTTGACAGCGCCATCCATGAGAGATTCAAACTTGGTCCAGTCCACTCTTTGGATAGTGTCACGTACCTTGCAAGGTGATAATCCTCTGATGTCCCACCGCGGTGGTCTAGTGACTAAGGTACTCGGCTGTGGACCCGCAGCTCGCGGGTTTGAATCCCGGCTGCAGCGGCTACATTTCTGATAGAGGCGGAAATGTTGTAGGCCTGTGTGCTCAGATTCGGGTGCACGTTAAAGAACCCCAGGTGGTCAAAATTTCCGGAGTCTTCCACTACGGCGTCTCTCATAATCATATGGTGGTGTTGGGACGTTAAACACCACAAATCAATCAATAATCCTCTGATCTTGCCATATACGGGGTTGTGGTCGCACCCATGTGTTTCCATGTCCGCGAATCATCCGGCAGATCTGACGATACTTCTAGAGGCAAAAGCCAAGTCAAGGCAGCTGCTGTTTACAGGGCCACGTAAAATTGTGCGACTGCTATCATTTAACAAGTACAGCTCGTTGTCTGAAGCAAACGTTTTCAGACTTCTGCCCTTTACGCTGATCTTCGGGCTCCCTCATAGCGTATGATGGGATGATGATTCCTGATGATGATTCCTGATGATGATTCTTAGGCCAGAAGTGGATGGTAGGATGTTTCCTAGCTTTCTGTGGTCAAATCTACTTTATTGTGACAGGTGGGTACAGACAAAAGTGACACTAAGACCCAATTTCTTTGCTGTTAAGCTTACATATTGGTTATCATTGTCAGGTGGTACAGATTGAAGAATGTAAATTAGGTCACCGCGAATAAACAACAAGACCTTGCTGTTTATACTAATTGAAGCCGACATAAACGATTCATATCCGTGGAGTCTGATAGCGCTCAATAAGTTTGCCTCGCAGATGACGATGATGGGAAACATATTGTTGAAAACAAACCAATGGAAATCTCCTATGCGTGATGTTTTTCTTCGGACTATATATTCTCTCGAGGTCACTGGAGGCTGGGTTTACGAAAACATTCTTCGCACTTATTCGCCCACTATGGGTTTTATGGCCTCGCACAGAGGGCCTGAATTAGGGTGATTGAACCTGACCACGAGCGGCAATAGAACTGTCGAGCGCAAGTTACTATAACGTTTTTCCAGTCGTCGAGGCTTCGGAGATGAGCTCCAGAACACTGCTCGCTCTCCGCATCTGTGCTACGGAGAGCGTTGGCATAAGGAAGTGAACTTGGGCGTCTGTCATCGTACAGCTGCGAGTGGCGCTGCCTTGAGAGGCAAGCTGATTTGGATGTACGTCAGAATGAGATAGCGGTGCTGGGGCCTGGTGTGGATAGCGGCGAGATGGAACAATCGCTAAACTTTCTTGAATGATGTATATAGCTCTGATGCCGACTGCATAGGTGCGCCCTTGATTCAGTCCACATCCAGTCAGCTGTTTTGCTTCTTCGGGGAATAGAAGGAAAAACAGCAAGGATGTTACAAAAATTAAAGGATGAAAAACAGTAGGTTAAGCAGGCACATGTTAAACCTCGCTTGCCCCAAATTATCCCGACAGTCCGTGTATTCATAAATTTTGCAATATGTCTGTGAGCTATCACTGAATTGCTAAAGCAATGGGCGTGTTGTCTCATGCGATATAGTGTCGACGATGCTTTCTATCTTTCTCACTTTTGGTGCACTGTTTCACGCACAACACCATGAACACTGGACTTGTATGTTAAAAGTTTTTGTTGTGTCAGGTTCCTGTAAGGCAGTTCTGCGTAAAATATTTTGCTATTCGCCAGCGTTTTCACAAGGCAGCATCTCGGTTAACAAGATATGAGACACTTTTTACATCTGCAGGCTTTTCCTATAATTTTTGCTTTATCAACGATCGCTTCCAGCAAACATCGCTCGTGATTTTTGGTGGTCATTACGTTTTCTTTAAATTGGCTCTTCAGAACCCCCAGGCAAAATTATGCGAGTTTCACATATTTGTAGACAGTAGGTCATATTGCTCATCTCAAAAGGTCCTTCGAGGATGGCAGGTGTAGTCCTTAGTGACGGCTAATTTGCTTTTCATTCAGTTTGCATTCTTCACATTTATATCATAATAAAGACTAAACAGTTGAAACAGTACAATTAACGGTCGCTATACCTTCCGCGTCGTTATGTGTTGGGGTTTATATTAGGACCTGTATTGTTTTAAAGTAATTTATGTCAGCTCACATTGAACGCTCGTGCACCTTAATTGAACGTGAGAAATACAACAGCTCAAACCACAGTTGACTGCATTCCATGCCAACGCGATTCCGTAGCGTTGCAAGAAACATGCCAGGTTGAACACCCTTGGCGACTTTCCTTAGTGAACGTCCATCGCTAAAAAATAAACTCAATAACATTAGCAGTAGCCGTCACATATCAGTTGTAGAACCTAAGCTAGTTCTCAATTTTTCTCTGCGCCTTCCTCGGCAGCTCGGCTAATATATCGTACGAATAACTCATTTTCTGCACGAGTGTCTGTGGGTTCTTCAGCAAACCACGAAGGTGTCGTTTAACCATGGTAAAACGAACAAATTATGCGCTAAGTTGCCTAGATTTTCTCGCTTGATTGCTATCCCGACAATTCGTTATAGGCATTTGCACATTTGCTCAATTGCGTGCCCCACAGAAACTGCCGTGCAACGCTCCTGTAAATTGACTCATGTCAGAACAGTGCGTCGGAGAGATCGAATAGATGTGCTGTGCTTAGCTAGAGCGCGAATGTGTGGTGTTCTCTTCACAATGAATACGCGTAAAGCTACACATTGTTAGGACTACAGTACCACTGGGGCTCAGACTCTGCTAGAAAAAGAGAATAAAAAAGAGCAAAATAAGAACAGCTGGTAATTGCTAGGACGTTGTCTATTGGTTCTGTTTGATTTGTTACAATGGCAAATCCACAGACAGTTGGGAATCTTGCCGAAGCACGAGCACCATACTCGGCTTTCGCCGCCGAGGCCACGCAGCCACTTGGCCTCGGGGGGAATGCGTTGACTGACAGAGCACCTGATTTTCACATTCAATCCGAAGCCGGGATCAAGTTCCTCGCCACTGATCCAGTGTTCGATGACTTGAATGCAGACGTGTTATTGGGAGCTGACTACCTCATGCCTGGTGAAGTTCAGGTCATTATTGACGGTGGCAGGGTAAACGTCCGGACTTTGACTCCGAGTTTTTTCTTGGCCTAACGCAACTAAATTGGTACATATCACAGATACATATCTCCAGTAGCGAGAGATACCTCACTGTGCACGCTGGAGGGGCATATACCAACACCAGTGCAGTCACCGGCTGAATGTGCGAGTGCTGCGTTCAAAACAACCATGGCTACTGAGGACACACTTATCGATGATCTGAAGATTTCCTCACGATCTGCCCGCCACGGCTTGGCTGAGGAAACCGATACACCGCAGGCAGATGCAGCCAATAACGGCCTTTCGGTCCACCTAGCGTGTGATTCTTCTGCAACCGACAAAAGTTGCCTCTTACTTTTACCTATACTCCCTGTATGTCCTAGGGATTACAACGAAGTGGTTTGTGCCTACAGAGAACCCGTTAGTGATCGCTCAGGTGGAGACCAGCTAGCAGAAAGCGCTGATGTATAGCTTTATACAACAATGGCATATGCAGCTTGAAACGCCGAGAAAGTGGTTTTAACATGTATAGCCGTGGTACGCTACTACCAGAGAACATTTTTCTTGCATTCATGAAATAGGAAAGTGAAGTGATTGCAACGTGGAAGCGGCTGCCCCAAACCACGAAGGTCAGGTTCGAAGCCTGGTCGAATTCACAAGCATGTTTAAACCTAAGCCCGAAACAGTGACAGCGTAATATGCAGTTGGGCATGCGACGTCTATCTCGGCATTGCCAGTGGAGTCCACCAGAGTCATAATTGCTGGACTTCCAAAGTACGCCACAGCTTGGCCGAGGTGGACCGCCACCACAAAGCTAACGACGCCCCCCCCCCCCCGGATGTTCGACATGAGGAAAGGAAGGTCATTGCGTAACGCATGCCTGCAGCGACCACTCCAACTAAGCCACTGCCGCACCCCAGAATGATTGGCAACTCGGCAAGACAACTTTCGGCGTACGCAAGAGAGACCACCGTGGCAGACTCAGTGCATCCCGCCAGAGACCAATTGGGCAGCTGGTGATGCTACGTAGCAGTTGTGATCAAGTTTAAAGATTAAAGTTGCACTGCGGTTCGGAAACCGGCGCACAATCGGCTAGAGAAAGAGACGAATGGGGAGCATAATAAAAACATCCGGCCTGGAGCAAGGGCGTTGTCTCTTGGTTCTGTCTGTGTCATTACAACACTGGTTTATTAGCGACTCTAGATTGATTGATTGGCATGAGGGGTCTTTCTCTGTAATGCCCACAATCACGTATGCTTCCAGAAAAATTGCGAGGAAACACTTACTGTTCTTACTCTGCTTGCGCAGTTTGTTTCAGAAAAATTATGAACGAACTTTTGTTTCAGGCATAACTTAATATTAATTGGAAATAAATAATTACTATCGCACAATATGTAAGACACTGTAACTTCTTCAAACGTGTTAAATGTGCAATCGCTGCTTTTCGTGACTCGCATAGTAGCTTTTAGTAGCTTTAATGAGGTATTGTATTATTCAATGTAGTAAGTATGATATAAGGGGCATCATAGAGTTTAAGTCCAGAAACCACCACTAGAATATGAAAGACGCCGTTGGAGAGGGCTCCGGAAATTTGGACCACTAGGGGTTTTCTAACGTGCGCCCCAATCTGAGCACACGGGCCACCAGAATTGCCACCTCCAACGAAAATGCAGCCGCCACAAATTCTGCGTTGAGCCATCAACCATAACTATTCTAAACGAGACTGATATGTAGCTGCAACTTAGTGAAATGGCGTTAACTTGCAACGGTTCAACAGAAAGCCACGAAGACGTAAGTTGAAAATTATCTACGTGGCGAACTTTTTCCTTCTCTATCGCACTTATCACTAACCAAGCATTTGTCCTTGTTTATAATCATGGTCTTCTACGAAAGGCATGCCTTGTCAAATCAGCTGATGTGCAGAAAGCAACTTGCAAGAAAATAATAACATAAAGGATGGATGGTCAAACATTATTCAGTCTTCAGGAACGTAACTAGCGAGCCGTGGTCTTGTCCCACGTTGGGACGGGCAGGCTTAATATCTCCCAACGTGAGATAAGCTTCACCTGTGTGGAGGTTATGCACACCTGATCAATTTCTGTAACACACATTGATAAATGTGCGTGATTGTAACAAAAATAAAAAAGAACGAAACCTTGCTGCTCATTACCTAAAGCTGCTCATTACCGGAATAACAGACAGGTTTATTCGTAGTTTTGCGCAGTACTACATTAGAGGAACAAGTACGGACAATCCAACAGGCCCGCGAAGCGGCTGAAAGGCTAGGTCTTTCGGTCCCAGCGTGGAAGCTGCCCCCTTTGTGCTTAGACAATAGCATGACCTATTGGACCTAATAAAGTTCTTTCGACCATCCATCATTCGCATGATCGCCTCTAAAAGTGTCTTTAATAATACAGTACATAATACATAATAATACATAATAATAATACAATAATAACAATATTACAGCGAAAGCTGTTATGAGATCACAATGGGACACGCACCACTGTAGTTGTCCGCAGCCGCCGCCACCGCCGCCCGTAACCATGTCGCACGAAATTGAAAAGAACGCCTAGCGCCAATGACAGAGTGGGGCTCCAACCCGGGTCCACTGTGTGCCAGCCCAACATTCTTCCACTGAGCCACGCTGCTGCTTGAGACTTGTTGGCAAACTTGCCTTAGGCAGGCTTGGTGTCGGCAAGGTCTTAGCGTTATTACGATTTATAAAGCATCTTAAAACAGCCGAAGAACAACCAGTCGTCGCACATTGCGAATAGCATAACGAGAGAGTCGTTCAATGCTCCAACCCATTACAAAAGCTTGTTCCTGTTCCCCTATTAACTGTGGCGCATACCCACTTCAGGCACGATTTCTCATCGTCGTCACCCTTTGTGTGAACGATTGGCACAAAATTCCTTTCAATTGTTTAGCGGATACTACACTTTATAAAAGAATGACCAAAAATAGCATAGGGAATGCCAACCTATTACCAAAATATTTTATTAATTATGTCATGGTGAGTATTAAGCAAGTGTGCTTTCAGTAGTTAACCTATGAGTGTGTAGAAAAGGTTATGAAAGGCAACTCTTCTAGCTTTCGCTGTGACTGTGCTGTGCCTTATGCGCAGGCCTGGCGTTTTTAACGATATTACGTCTCACAATAGGCTGAGTAAATGAAACTCCCCTCTACCGAACCCCCATTAACAGAGCCCAATCACTTGTTCTCAGACTTTTGCAGAGAGCCTATTTAACATGAGCTCCACTATACACAATGCGAACACGTGGGATGAGTGACTGCGCAGGCCGAACCTGATGTATGAACTCCGGGCCGCCCAGAGGGCTCGTGTCATCTCCGAAAGTCATCATATATATGTTCCGATATTGGTGAAGCCCCTGATTTGACTGGGGAGGTCTTTTGGCCTATTTAAGCTTTTTATTTCAGGACTCCGGTAAAGTAATTTGTATTACGATGAAGCGTGCCTGTGAAACGTTGAAATCGAACATGTTTGGCGTGCCGGCGGGTGGTTTGGTTAAAAAAAAGGAACCACAAACGCGTTTGGTTAAACGAGTACTAAGAACCTGGGCCGCATGTGAATGTAGGCCGTACCGCTGCTGGACATTGGTGATTCGAATTTTTAACCGATGCGCATGCGCTTATGCACTTTGATGCCACTGGCATTGTTGCTGCCTGCGATTGGTGTTTTAAGGGTCAAAGTCCTGTGCAGAAGTGCCATTTACAACTGGAAGAACACCTCTGCATGATATTTTTGATTGTTAGGTGAAGTCCTTTTTCTGAATCAGCTTTGGCAGTAAAGATTTATTATTTTCTTGTTTAGATACTTCTCACAGTTAGATGATTGAGCTAGTGCGGTCGGCGAACAATCAGCTCTCCTTGAAATCATTAACTCACGAGTGCCTATGGATGAATGCGGATGCAACGGCCCAGACTGTTCCTGTATTTACAAGCTACACCACTGGCAATTGGTTTTCATTCAACACTACTTCATTTTAGGTAAATAATAAAGAGTAGAATTTACCATTAGAGACTAATGGTAATCACCAGGTCATTGTGGCTGATTTCGATTGATGTGAAAAAAATAAAAAAAAGATTATGTACTTTCACTTACAGAAGGGCATTAGATGAGCGAAATTGAGTGCAGGTTCTCCCAGTCTACCAAACCTCCTAATCATTTGGTCATCATGCAGCTTCAAGCACAAACGTTTTGTGTCTTTTAGGCTCAAGCCACCACAGCGTGCATCTTTCTAACGGCTACTTTTTTTTGCCCAGATGCTTATTTTAGGTCTTACAACACACGCACGTCCTCATTCACACACGCTCGACGTTCAACGATGGTACGTGAAAGCAAGTGAGTGTCACAGAAGTTTAAGAAACTAGAACACTGAGGCTACCCAACCCATTTTGCATGCCCTCTCACGAACAGCTGCGCATCTGGCGGTGCCCGCTGACTTCATATAAAACTTAGGTGACCGTTTCGGGATTATAAGAAAAGTGGTTTATTCTGGTATACCTAAATACGCTGCATCATAGAAAAAAACAATGAAATCACAAGATTAAGCTGCAAGAAAACGAAAAACAAACAGTGTTGTCGTTGCGCCCTCTCTTGATGCCTGAATGTGCCTCACCGTAAAACCATTGTCAGGTTTGCGAACAATCGAATACAGCTCTTTTTTAAAAGCAAAAGTGCAGATACAAAGAACCAGTGATTGCAAAGTTGCTACTAAGCTGTAAAGAGTCATGACCTCTTATGAGCTCGAGCACTTTTTTCAAATAATTTCATACAATAAATACATTTGAAACTTAGTTTGATATATAATTAGAGACGTATATTGACAAGCCGAAAAAGTGGTCAAAAAGTAAGCCACTTGTAACATTTCATTTGTAGGCGTACTAATTAGGAGTATGCGGCTGGAATTTACCCTGATATATCATCATATTTGTCGACAGAAGCACCAAACCCGTTGAACTTAGCCGTATTTCGCACTTTGTGGCATTGTGTATTTAAAAATTTCACCTGTGCACGCACAAGCTTGATGTTTTCACTGAAAAATATATAAAATAAACAGCGACACAGTGCATAATGACAAAAGAAACCAGAAAGATTGCGAACTAATTCAATTCTGTCTGACGACAAAGCGAGAATATAGCGCGTGTCAGTCTTCATTCTGGAGTAGTTTTTTCTTCTTTTTTTCGTAAATTATACAAAGTTGTAACCTGCTGCGTTATTGCAGCCTTTTAAGTTGGTGCAGACAAATCACATCACGAAAGACCTATCGTAGACTTTAATTACAAGCGACAATGTTTGAAATAGAGCGCTTTATATTTCATTGCTATTGACGACTTGTTAGAAAACCTCAAAAAGAGAAGGCTCGTAACGTAAAGAACATTTAACAGGACAAGAGTAAATATGCCAGAAGAAGCAAAACAGACCTGAAAGTTAGGAAGTGACTGGCGCTTTTCCGCCGCTCGCAGTATTCTCCTGCTCATTACATAAGCACGGCTGCACCTGAAAGCTATCCTCCGTCTTCGTCACGTTTCACAACGCGGCCTTACAACCATGCCGTGCTGAACGATACTACTTTTGTACTTCTCCTATTATCTCCCTACTTTATTTTGTTGCTCTTCGGTTCCTTCCCGTCTTTCGCACTGTCTATCTCTGCCCAAACTTCTTTCATGTATTTTGTTCATCCCCAGGAGAAGCGCCAAGACTGCACCACAATTTGGTTGGCGCACGTTTTTTCAAAACGAACCGACAAACACTGAGCCGCAGCTGCCGGTTGTGGGCAGTGCGTGCCACTCAATTCATAGACGTTGGTATAACCAGCTGCTTACAGCGCACCTTTTTTATTTTTTCCTTCTATCTTTCTTTGTTTCACTTTAATTTCATGTCGTTGTTGTTCTTATCGTTTTTGCCCTGCAAGATTCAATCACTTTCACGGCAAAACGAAGTGCCTACGTGCGAGCTAACGTGGTCAAATGAATCACGAATTCATATATTGTTCAAGATCTTAAACTTATGGTAGGGTGTTATGAACTGTGTGTATGAAAACGTCCCCTTATTATCAAAGGTAGTGCACCAGTCAAGTAAAGTTATCTAGATACCTAATATGCCCAAGTTTCGTCTTTCGCTCTCTCTCTCTCTCTCTGTGTGTGTGTGTGTGTGTGTGTGTGTGTGTGTGTGTGTGTGTGTGTGGTGTGTGTGTGTGTGTGTGTGTGTGTGTGTGTGTGTTGTGTGTGTGTGTGTGTGTGTGTGTGTGTGTGTGTGTGTGTGTGTGTGTGTGTGTGTGTGTGTGTGTGTGTGTGTGTGTGTGTGTGTGTGTGTGTGTGTGTGTGTGTGTGTGTGTGTGTGTGTGTGTGTGTGTGTGTGTGTGTGTGTGACAAAAGTACACGGCTGCTGTCGCGCAAGTCACGAGATCAAATCCCGGCTGTGGTGACTGAATTTTTGAACGAGGTGAAAATGCTGTAGGCCTGTGGGCCCATATTTGTGTGCTCGTTGAAAAACCACATGTGGTCGAAATTTCCGGAGCTATCCACTACAGCGCCTCTCATAATCATACGGTGGTTTTGGCACATTGAACCCCACATATCAATAAAATTGAGATAAGTACCTTCAATGTATTTTTGCACGGAATCTAACAGTGAGTCTGTGCACAGCCCTTCACGATCTTCACGATCTGACGGCCAAATCGTGTTCAATTACCAACTCGATAAATGTGATATCATTCAGAAACTATGTGTCATAGCCTTCGTTTCCCGAGGAGTTGTGTAACGACTTGTGCACATTGTTCAATTCTCTAGACAGTGTAACATTGAAGTGGCCAAATTTGACTAATTTGACTCAGCTAAGAAAAATAACACAAACATTTCAACTTTTAAAGAAACTAATTATTAGCGCAGGTAAGCTCTAAAAAAAGCCAAGAATTTTATTTCTTGCCGTTTCTTCTTTGGGGCTTTTTTCCTATGCTCGAGCCTTCTCGAGAGGGAGCATAAACTTTTATTATTAACAAATGCACACTGAGCTTTCGTTCGGTGGGGCCCTCAGTCCATGGCTCAATTGCCTTGCGCGACCCTGCGAGCTCGCTGGACCAGCTACGGCTGTTCCTGCCGGTGTAAGCTGAGTAGTGCAGACTCCCAAGAGGAAGGGGTGGGGTTGGGAATGGAAGTAATGCCCTGTGGGGCAGAGAATTCCCACGTGGAGTGGTGGAATGTCGGTATGGCTCCACAGAAGGGGCAGTAGGAGGGGTAGAGAGTCGGATGAAAGCTATTTAGCATATAGAGACAAGGAAATGAATTAGTCTGTAGTTGCCCCCAAGCGACAGCATCTGCTCTGTTAAGTAAACTAAGGATGAGGTAGAGGATACGTATAACGGCTCTGGTGGTAACACTCCAGCGTAGCGTTGTATATTAGTAGATCTGTCGATCCGTCGTCTGGATTGGACAGCTCTTCGAATGGTGCCCGGCCAGTCAGCTCTCGAGCAACCGCATAAACGCATTCATTACCATGGAGAGAGACGTGTCCAGGAGTCCAGACGGCACGCACAGGACGTAATGCGGATGATGAGACAGAAAAGAAGATATTGTGTGTATTTGCAGCCACAAGTCCTTGAGCGAAAGCACGGCAAGCGGCTTCTGAATCTGTTACAATAGTGACAGGGGAGTCATGTGTCAGTGTCGTAGCATGAACAATTGCCCGAGCGAAAACTCCCCCCTCGGCCAAAGAACTGTTTGTAATGGGAAGTGTGGCAGACGCCACAAGTGCGTCTGTGTCGTCTATCTCGGCTAAACACATGGCTGGTTTCTCTGGGTAGCGTGCCGCATCAGTGTAATGGACTTGTACGTCTGTGGTACCATCACCGAAGACGCGTGTCATAGCGCGAACTTGGGCACGTCAATGACCGGCGTGGCGGGAGAGATTCATATAGAGTGGAATCAGAGGCACTTCGATGAGTGCGCGGACAGTAGAAACAAGGTTATATTGCGTACCTGTGCGGTTTTTTTTGGGAATCGGGTAGCCAAGACAAGATAGGATGGCGCAGCCCTGACGGGTCTGCCTGATCCGTTGGAGCCAACTGCTGTGCTGGGCCTCGGTGAGTTTGGTGACGGTGTTATGGACACCTAGTTGAAGGAGGCGTTATGTAGATGCGTGTGAAGGCAAGCTGAGAGCCACTTTCACAGCTGTCCGTAAAACGATATCCAGCCTTCTCCCGCAGTAGTAGACACGCTCCTTCTGGAGTAAATTACATCGTCAGAATGGAACGCTATGCGCACGTCACATTTCTTGCATGAGAGGGTGCGCTAGGCAAACGACGTTAGGCTAACAAAAAGCGAGCGACGATGCGAGACAAAACCAACACAACCGCCATTCGTTGACGCGCTCATAGTTGGCACCATCACAATTCCCATGGTGCTTGCGACTTCAGTGAAATCCACAGTTTTCGTGGAGTAGGGTGAACGCACTGCAACAAACCTTCGAATAATAATAATAATAATAATAATACAATTTTAGATCTCACGTAAAGTGAGAATCAATAATATGCGATGGCGAATCAAAAAGGTTGAATTCTCACAAAAAATCACCAGAACGTGTTAAGACGTCGACGTAAATTGTGCCGTACGTGATTTTCTTGTCATGATTATCACGTTTGTGCCTAGAACTTGAGCTCATCGCTCATTCACGCCACGTAATTTCAGGTTTGGTATACGTGAATCTCATGAATTGTCTGTGAGCGTGCTATGAGCGTAGCATGTTGTCTTGTTTTACGTGAAAAGCATGTCAAGATTATCTTGTTCGGACAATTTATTTATTTTCCTCGTCTACTCGCGTCACGCCATAGCAAATTCGGTGTATGTGAAGCTAGCGAAACGGCCGTGAGCACAAAAAAACGTGGCATGTAGCCATGTTCTTACAAGACACCCATGTCATGATTATCATATTTCCACCAGTCATATATCTTTGTCATACACTCGTGTCACGTAACAACAAATTTGGTATATGTGAAGCTAGCGAAATGGTGGTGAGCGCACTATGAGAGTGACATGTACTCACGTTCTTACATGACACGCATTTCAGGATTATTACGTTTGCGCCCGTCACTTATCTTCGTCATTTATTCACGTCACGTAACACCAAATTTGGCAAATAGGAAGGTACCGAAACGATGGCGAGCGCATCATGAGCGTGACATATAGTCATGGTCTTACATGACACGCGTTTAATAATTATGATGTTTGCGCAAGTCATATACCTTCGTTGTTTTTCACGTCATGTAATACCAAGTTGGGTAGATGTGAAGCTAGTGAAACGACCGCACTCCGCAGTGGTGGACTATTGACTAATGCACTCGGCTGCTGGCCCGTTGGCCACGTTATCGAATCCCGCCTGCGGCGGCTACATTTTCGATGGAGGCAAAAATGCTTTATCTCGCGGGCTCGGATTTGGGGGCATGCTAATGAACTTCCGGTGGTCAAAATTTCTGGAGCCCTCCATTATGGCGTCTCTCATATTTATATAGTGGTTTTGGAACGTTAAATCCGACATATCGATCAATCATCAAGCAAATCAATCGCAAGCGATTCAAGAGCGTGGCATGTAGTCGTGTTCTTACATGACACGGATGTCATTCTTGACATATTAGCACCAGTCGTATACCCTTCGTCATTCATTCCGTCAAGTGTTACCAAATTTGGCATGTATAAAGCTAGCGAAACAACCGCGAGCACAGCATGAGCGTGGTATGTAGTCATGTTCTTAGAAAACACGTATGTCATGATTATCATGTTTGAACCAGTCATCTACCTTCGTCATCAATTGACATTACGTAATACTAATTTTGGTATATGTGAAGGTAGCAATACGACCGCGAGCAAATGTGCGGCTCGTAGTCATGTTTCGACATAACACGTATGTCACGATTACCATGTTCGCATAAGTCATATACTTTTGTAGTGGCGAGTAGAGAAAGAAGATTTGAGACGAAGTCGTGAGTTGCCGACGGGGCCGTGCAGGTTTTGCCACTTTATTCTAGGCCCGAGGTCGAGCCACGGCGGCTGCCAGCGTCCAACACGCCAGGCACGGGAACCCGTGCTGTTCTCACGCCGCTCGAGCTAGCCCCAGCGAGCATGTCTGCAGGTGAGCATGTCTACAGTATTGTCGGCCGAAAACGTTGAAAAAACGTATCTCATGGCTGACTCGTCGCAAGCACCACGATTGTCCTGAACTTTGTATGATGTGCAGTTGCACGCAGGACTCGCGTCACTAGAGGCCGGATGAGAGGTTGTCGGAGACGTAGCCAGAGAAGCAATGTCCTGGTAGAGGCAGGAATGATGAGCACTTGATACCGCTCGCTGTGACTCACGGGAAACTGGGAAGTCGCGGGTCCCCCGAACGGGTTGTAAGTGAGGCTGTAGCATGCCAGCACTGCAGAGCAGAGGTCATCGTAAGGCTGCGGGCTGGAGCTTGAAGTGGCAGCGAGATGACGCAGTTCTACTGAAAGGGCGTCGAGAAGAATGACGTGTGTCAGCAGCTGGCTTGTGACGCCATTCACCGCAAGAACGTCGTCTAGCTGCAGTAACCATACTTTGGGGTAGGTCAACTGGAACAGTGGTGCTGGAGGGCAGAGTGGCGGAAACATGGCAGCCGATGACTTAAAGAAGCGCGTCTTTTCCGGGTTACCACTGTAGCGGGCGAAAGGAGGAGAGAATACGTGAGACGATGTCGTGAGTCGCCGACGGGGCTATGCCAATCTCGCCACTTTATTCTATGCCTGGAGCAGAGCCGCGGCTGCTGCCAGCATCCAACACGCCAGGCACGTGAACGCGTTGTGTTCTCGCGCCGCTCGATCTAGCCTCAGCTGCGTGTGAAACGCGGCGTGGTCAACAAAAGATGATAATGTTGTTGATGGCACTACACCTTCATCGGTCATTCACATCACGTAATACCGAATTTTAAATGCGAAGCATTTCCTAGGGAACTTCGGCGACTTTGAGCGTATCTATCTATCTATCTATCTATCTATCTATCTATCTATCTATCTATCTATCTATCTATCTATCTATCTATCTATCTATCTATCTATCTATCTATTTATCTATCTATCTATCTAGCCGCCTATTACTTTTAGCTCTCCTCGCCGTTTCGTAGTGGTATCGATGTCAACCTTGGTATGGCATAGCATGACAGTATAAAGAACCTATTTGACTAGTCATAACATGAAAATCATTACATGTATGTCACGAGTGTCATGATTTACATTGCATGGTCCTGCTGTTCTTGCGGTGGTTTCGTTCAGATAACATGTTGCAAAACTGGTATGCTATGACATGATTGCCTGGCGCTTGCAAGCGACCGACCCTAACATTAAAATCATGACTTGCGTGTCATGTAACAACATGGCTACATGCCACTCTCATGATGCACTCGCGCCTGTTTCGCTAGAGTCACATATGCCGAATTTTGATATTACAGTTCGTGAATGGATGACGAAGGTATGTGACTGTTGCAAATATGATAATCGTGAGATGCGTGTCATGTAACAACGTGAAAACATGCCACGCTCATGATGCGCTGGCGGCTGTTTCGCTAGATTCAATTATACCAAATTTGGTATCACGTGATGCCAATGAATGATAATGGTATGTGACTGGTTCAAACATGATAATCTTGAGATGTATGTCATGTGAGAACATGATTCCATGCCACAGTCAAGGCGCCATACATTTTGATGTTACGTGGTGCGCGTGCTTGCCGGCGTTCATTTCGTGGCAGGACAGGCGCCTGTCCTGCCATATACTTGCAGGCGCTTGCCGCGCTGCTTTGACGCATGCGCGTTTCAGCGCATCCGCCGTTCTCCGTTACGAAAAGTCGGAGACGCAGTGTTGTCTGGGTAATGCATTGTTGCGAAATGCAGCACGTCGCATTTAGCGCCGGTTGCCGTTGGGCCGCGCCGACGGACACTGGTCGCGCCTGGCGTCAGACTATAGAGCTCTCGCGTTTTGCTAACGTAGCGACACTGTGCCCCGCGTGCGCGCGCGTCAACGCTACATTGGAGTTTATTGGGCGCCTCTTGATGCGCTCGCGGCCATTTTGCTAGCTCTACATATAACAAACTTGGTGTTACGTCACGACAATGGACGACGAAATATATGACTGGTGCAAACATGATAATCCTGACACTCACGTAATGTAAGAACATGACAACATAATACGCTCATAGCGTGCTCGCGGCCGTTTCGCTAGCTCCGCATATGCTCAATTTGGTATCACGTAACGTGAATAAATCGTGAAGGAACACGGCACATCCAAACATTATAATCATGACACGGAAGACATGTACGGCATCATAGACCTCCCCCTCGTAGCGATTGTGCTGATTGTAAAGTGGCACATCAACATTTCTCATTCGTGCTTCGCATATCATTGATTCTCACTGTACCTTGGATCTGCCAATTTTTTTTGTATGGGAAGTCAGTGAAAAGAGCGTGAGCGCATTACTCGCATGGCATGTAGTCATGTTCTTACATGACACGCATGTGAGGACTTCCACGTGAGGGCCTGCTACTTATGTTCGCGATACAGTCATGTCATACCATATCAGTTTGATGCTATGCCATGTGAACAAAACCACCGCAGAAGCAGCAGCACAATGACTTTTAAATCATTGCATGCATAACATGCATGTAATGATTTTCCTGTTATGACTAGTAACCTATGCTCATCACAAGTTTATGTTACGCCATATCAATTTTGGTATAGATCTCATTATGCAAACGACCAGGAGAGCTAGAAGTCGTAGGCGGCTCGATAAATAGGTGATAGATACGGCCCAAATCACCAAATTTTGCTAAGAAATGCTTCAAATTCAATAATATTAATAATAATAGTAATAATAATAATAATAGTAATGTGTATAACAATTATTGGGGAATATTGTCCTAAAAACTTTGCTGCCGCTGACAAGGCACGTCTTTGTATGATGTTCGAGTGGATGCACAGAGGTTTCATGGTTTACCTGATTTAACCTCCGGAGCAAGCTCCTTCATCATCAGTCACTTCGTAGATATGACGTCAATTCTTTAAAGTAAAACAAAGGTTTCAGCCCAATCTACCTGTTTTCAAGGGAGCTTGTATTTCGGGATCTGGTGGTAAAAGGGCATATCACCTGCTTAAAACACCCCCATGGCTTAATTCGTGTTTAGAGTGTATAGTGCAATGAACCTATCTCTTCCTGTCAGCGTTCATGAAGTATTTTATGTAATATGGGGGGTTCAACGTGCCAAAACCGTCAGATGAGGATGGGAGACGCCATAGTGGAGTGCTCCTAAAATTTCGACCTACAGCGGTTATTGAACATGTACCCAAATATGAGCACACGGGCCTACAGCATTTTCGCCTCCATCGAAAATGCAGCTGTTGCAGCCGGAGGGGCGCCTACCGCAGGGGCGCCTGCGCAAGTAGGCGTTTGGTGTGTTGCGACACCACGAACCCGAGCTAACGGGGGAGTTTCGACTCCCTCCCACGCCTAGCCGTGCGTGGCTTTGCCGTGTCCGAGGAAAAGGGGATCCTGGGGGTTGAGCCGACGCTGGGTGATTGAACCGTTAAGGACCCCCGGCAGAGGCAACACACCCCTTTGGCCCCGGCTTCACGTAGACGGCACCCCTGAGCTGACCCACCCAGGGGAATCGGCAGTCGCCTTTTCCTATCTCTCTCTCCTTACATCTTCGTCTTTATCTCTTACTATTTATCTGTCCTGTCTTCTACTCTCTTCCGTTTACTTCCAAACTTCCTGGTGGCTAGGGTTAACCCTGTGCAAATAGCCTACCTTGGTCTAGGCGCATTGGGTTATAGTGGCGTTGTACGGCTGGCGTCTGCAGGTTTCAGCATTTGTAACCTTGTAGCGTCCCCTCGTTGGGCTCCGTGGTGGGTGGCCGCCAACGCTGCTGAACAGCAATAAGGAAGACATGCATGGAGCTCTCCCACTACTGTCTGATCGTACCGGCTTAAAGCCGGTACGCACCGATGATCTCACCAGAGAAGGATTGGCCACCCTGGTGCAGTATCTGGCCACCCCCTCCCGTAGGCATTCGTCAATTAACTCACGGCCCTCAGTCCCCACCAGCTGCGGAGCAACTGACCACGGCGGCGGTCAGATCTGCAAAGCAGCAGAGGGTGCTAGGAATCTCTGGATACGGACAGGCCACCATTGGAACTTGAACTTAGCAACGTTTAACGTTAGAACGTTATCTAGTGAGGGAAGTCTAGCTGTATTATTCGAGGAGCTAGAAGGCAATAAATGGGATATAATAGGGCCGAGTGAGGTTAGGAGGACAGATGAGGCCTATACTGTGCTACAGAATGGGCACGTCATTTGCTATCGGGGCTTGGCAGACAGAAGAGAACTGGGAGTAGGGTTCCTAATTCACAGAAACATAGCTGGCAACATAGAGGATTACTATAGCATTAATGAAAGGGTGGTAGGCATTGTAATTAAACTGAATAAAAGATACAAAATGAAGGTAGTACAGGCTTACGCGCCTACATCCAGCCATGATGACGCTTCAGTTGAAAGCTTCTATGAAGACGTGGAATCGGCAATGAGTAAGGTGAAAACACAGTATACTATAGTAATGGGCGACTTTAATGCAAAGGTAGGGAAGAAGCAGGCTGGAGACCAGGCAGTAGGAGATTATGGCATCGGCACTAGAAACGCCAGAGGAGAGCTACTAGTAGAATTCGCAGAACGCAATAATCTGCGTATTTTGAATACCTTCTACCGAAAACGAGAAAACCGCAAGTGGACATGGAGGAGCCCCAATGGCGTAAATAAGAACGAAATAGACTTTATAATGACTGCACACCCAGGAGTCGTGCAGGATGTGGAAGTGGTTGGCAAGGTAAGATGCAGTGACCATAGAATGGTGCGGGCTCGAATCCGCCTAGACTTGAAGAAGGAACGACAGAAACTGATACGCAAGAAGCAAATCAATGAGCTAGCACTGAGAGGGAAAGTACAGGAATTCAGAGTGTCACTGCAGAACAGGTACTCTGCTCTTAGCGAGGAAACCAACCTTAGCGTAGATACAATGAATGATAATCTGACGAGTATCATCACGGAGTGTGCAGTGGAAGTTGGAGGCAGGGTAGCTAGACAGGACACCGGCAAGCTTTCCCAGGAAACGAAGAACCTAATTAAGAAGCGTCAAATCATGAAAGTGACAAGTACAACAGACAAAATAGAACTGGCAGAGCTTTCGAAGCTGATTAATAGACGTAAAGTATGTGATGTAAGAAGGTATAACATGGAGAGAATTGAGCACGCTCTGAAAAACGGAGGAAGCGTCAAAGCAGTGAAGAGGAAACTTGGGATAGGCAAAAGGCGGATGTATGCACTAAGGGCAAAGAAGGCAAATTAACTACCAATATGGATAGGATAGTTAAAATAGCGGAGGAGTTTTACAGAGATCTGTACAGTAGCCGAGACAACCACGACCTTAATACTATAAGAACTAGCAGTAACCCAGACGACACCCCACCGGTAATGATAGAAGAAGTCACAAAAGCTTTGGAGAGCATGCACAGAGGCAAAGCTGCTGGTGAGGATCAAGTAACATCAGATCTGCTGAAAGATGGAGGACAGATTGTGTTAGAAAAACTAGCCACTCTATTTACGAGGTGTCTCCTGACGGGAAAAGTACCAAAGTCTTGGAAGAACGCTAACATCATCTTAATACATAAGAAAGGAGATGACAAGAACTTGAAGAATTACAGGCCGATCAGCTTGCTCTCTGTAGTATACAAGCTATTTACAAAGGTAATTGCTAGCAGAGTAAAGAAAACATTAGAATTCAATCAACCAAAGGAACAAGCAGGATTTAGAACGGGCTACTCAACAATTGACCACATTCATACTATCAATCAGGTAACAGAGAAATGCTCAGAGTATAACCAACCACTATACATAGCCTTCATAGATTACGAGAAGGCGTTTGATTCAGTAGAAATATCAGCCGTCATGCAGACACTGCGGAATCAGGGCGTAGATGAAATATATACAAACATTCTGGAAGAAATCTACAGGGGATCAACTGCTACCATAGTGCTTCATAAAAAAGCAACAGAATACCAATAAAGAAGGGTGTAAGGCAGGGAGACACAATCTCCCCAATGCTATTCACTGCGTGCTTACAGGACGTTTTCAGAAGCCTAGAATGGGAACAGTTAGGGATAAGAGTTAATGGAGAGTACCTCAGTAACCTGCGCTTCGCCGATGACATTGCATTGCTGAGTAACTCAGGGGACGAATTGCAACTCATGATTACGGAGTTAGACAAGGAGAGCAGAAAGGTGGGTCTTAAAATTAATCTGCAGAAAACGAAAGTAATGTACAACAACCTCGGAAAGGAGCAGCGCTTTGCGATAGGTAATAGTGCACTTGAAGTTGTAAAAGACTATGTCTACTTAGGGCAGGTAATAACCGCAGAGCCTAACCACGAGATTGAAGTAACTAGAAGAATAAGAATGGGATGGAGCACATTCGGCAGGCACTCTCAAATTATGACAAGTAGATTGCCACTGTCCCTCAAGAGGAAGGTATATAACAGCTGTATCTTGCCGGTACTTAGCTACGGAGCAGAAACCTGGAGACTCACAAAGAGGGTTCAACTTAAATTGAGGACGACGCAGCGAGCAATGGAAAGAAAAATGGTAGGTGTAACCTTAAGAGACAAGAAGAGAGCAGAGTGGATTAGGGGACAAACGGGAGTTAAGGATATCATAGCTGCAATAAAGAAGAGGAAATGGACATGGGCCGGGCATGTAGCACGTAGACAGGATAACCGCTGGTCATTAAGGGTCACCAACTGGATTCCCAGAGAAGGGAAGCGGGGTAGGGGGAGACAGAAGGTTAGGTGGGCAGATGAGATTTAGAAGTTTGCGGGTATAAATTGGCAACAGCAGGCACAAGACCGGGTTAACTGGCGGAACATGGGAGAGGCCTTTGTCCTGCAGTGGACGTAGACAGGCTGATGATGATGATGCAGCCGGAAATCGATCCTGCCATCTGCGGTTAAGCAGCCGAGTACCTTATTCAGTAGATAACCGCGGCAGGGCAGAATATGTGAAACTTCGGTAGGCTACTGTCGCGCGCAGCTTCGGTTAGCACGAGAGAAGTTGGACTGTCACGACGGGTTTCCCCTAGTTCACGAAAAATGAAACCGCTGGCGGGTCAAGTTGGAGCTCCTCGTCCTACACAATGTCCCAAATGATAATGTCATTCGCACACTCCTATAGTAGTGTGTTAATGTTTGTCCAGAACAGATGAACCAGTAAGAAAAAAATGAAAGGGAAACTGCACAGATTATTCAAGACCTAAATGCCTCGATGCAAGTTGCCGCTAAATCGAACACGGGCAGGCGAATGGTATCATCATTAGAGTGCTCCGTCTGTGCAAATTCCGAACATTAAACGGGCAACAAATCAGTGTGAATATTACGCTTTCTATCAACCATATGATATATCACACAAAACTTTGGCTGCCGAGATTGTGAGGCTAAAATCTTACCGCTTGGCATACTCACCAATGCATCTCATGAGCAGTTTAACTAGGTGTACGCAGAGGAATACCGTTAACCTGCCATCCTAACTTTCAAAACACTTGGAAAGTGTTGTGCACATTGGGAGCATGACGTTTTCTGGTGTCCAGACAGAGACATGGTGTGGTTTTGGCTTCCACCAGTTCTGTTGGTCTTTGATGTGTGGTCTTTGATCTGCGAGAGCAGATCTTCGCATGATTTTAGATAAAAAACCATATATTAGCAACGTTGCCCAGCACACCAGTGCATTGGTCAGTTTATGCTGATCTGGGCAAAGCTGCGAGCATTCATGTTAAACGTGCTCACGACAGTACCTTCAAGCGTGTGTACACCCGTGTGTGTTTATGTACGTTGGTGTACATATGTTTGTGTGGAATAGAAATTGAGCAATTCTTACTGAAAAAGAAGTATGCAGTGAGCAGGAATTGGTAAGCCGAAGAAGGTGAAACAAAAAGTTATAATTTTGAATGATTGGACAACAACTTGTTTTAAATAAAGTGAAAAAAGGGGTGCAAATTGCCATATATTTGCACTGAAGTGAGGTTGATATGTTAAAGGGGCCCTGCAACACTTTTTGAGCATGGCCAGAAAACGCTGCCGATCGTTTGTATAGGCACCCGAAAACGCGCGACCCAAATATTATAGCACAGCACAGTGCCTGGAATTTGCAATAAAAGGTCAAAGTCAGCTAAATATTGCTTTCTATTCTCTCGACAAATCACGTTATATGCACGCAAATCACACGTCAACGACCCATCTATCAGTCATTGGCTGATTTGAACATGGCGCGCTCGCTTGTTACTGCGATTGCCGCGTTATGCCCGTGCTTTTTCCTACTATCTATCTATCTATCTATCTATCTATCTATCTATCTATCTATCTATCTATCTATCTATATATCTATCTATCTATCTATATCTCTATTCTATTCTATTTTTCTGCCTGTCTCTTGTCAGTGGCGTGGACCGACAACAGCCTGCGGAGCCACCGCACCGAAGGCCCGCTGGCCAGCCCATTGCGAGCAACAAAACTAGCGATGGGCGAAGTGTGTAGGGCAGAGCGTTTCAGTGCACTAACGTAACACCTAGAGACGGGCGAATTATAGAGCCCGTTTTTAGTAACGCACAAAGCACAAGTATTTATTGTTCAACTACGCACAAAGGCAATCTCTCACCGGCACCACATAGCAGGTCAGTAAGCTAATACGTGTGATTATACGTCACAAAACTACAATACGATAATAAAATGCGCCGTAGTGGAGAGCGCCGGAACTTTGGACCATTTGACACTATTTATCGTGCGCTGACGTCGCGCAGAACATGGGCCTCAACCATATCACTTCCACAGAAATGCCACCACCGCGGCCGAGATCGGACCTGCAGGTCAAGAGCCAGTGCCTTTATATACGGAGGGACCGGTGTATGGCTGGCCAGCGCGTTGTCTCTCTCGTGCGAAGGAGCGTTTTCACAGCCGACATGCGCCGTTCGCTCTTTATCGCTACGCAGTGATCGCTCAGGCGGTGCGGAGAGAGTGCGAACGATCTCTTGCTGAGAAAAAATGGTTTATTTCTTAAACTCAAGCAAATCGACCATCACGACAACAGCAACAGACGACGGAAGATGCACGGCCATACGCTTAGACCCCCAACGCCCCTCAAAAAACCATTTTCAGACTCTCTGCAGCTGCTTAAATCAATAAATTAAGCCGCGAACACACGAGAATGTCGATATCTACAATATTTAGAGGCGCGCGGGCTCCACGTCCGATGGCGGCCATGATGGCTTTTCTTTTGGATGATCGCGGAACTTCGGAGTGCGTTAAAAAACCAAGGTTACGCAGGGAAAGAACAGACTTCATGAAAAAAGAACTAAGTTCTACTTTAAGATAGATGGCTCGGCTTGTCCTTGAGTAGCGTGCATTGTATAGAAACTGACAATTCATACTGTCAGTAATCAGCTATCGATATCCTATGAATGGGTGCGAAAAGAGATAAAGTGATCTAAAAGAACCTCGTCAGATTGCTAGATAGAATTGCAATATATAATGATGACATGAAACGCCGCCTTGATTATGCTGCGTAGTTTTTCTTTTAGGTTTTACAGATATACCGAAAGAACAAGAGGCTGGTCACCTTTGTAGTCCTTAAAAAGTCACTACCACATAATACTGCAGGTGAACAAGACACAAATGCACGAAATATTTAAATAGTAAGCATTCTTTTTGCGTTCTACAGGATTAGTTGTGAATTCGTCTTACAGGAGCGGAGCGTTCAGCTGCCACTTGAAGCGGCTACAGCTTTGTGAACGAACTGACGTTACTTTAGCTGTGTGAATATGTCTAATTTTTAATGTATTTGAAAGTTGTATTCTAATGGTTGTGTGTTCTTACGGCTTGAACACCCGCTCGTTTCTGATGTATTGGGCAGAATGACAAAACAGTGCTGTTAAGTTGAATGACTACTTTAAGGACTACGTCTGACAGGACAGTGATCGAGTGTCGGGAACTGATCTGAGAGTGATCACCAGATCAAATTACGACTAAAGCTGCGCAAGAATAACTTGTGTAACCCCGTGGCCGACAATACTAGGCAAATAATATCCTACACAAAAAGACTGTAACTTTACACTAGCAAATCAGCCTGTTGCAAGAATAGGCTCATTACTAGCCTAGTACTACTGTGCGCAAATGCTGTAGAATATTGTTACGCATGGGTGTCGGTGCTGCCACGTTGGGCTATTAACCTGGCAGTTATGTGCTTCCCCATGGTGGTCTAGTGTTTAAGGTACTCGGCTGCTGACCCGCGACCACACCCGGTTACCAGCTTTCGGGACATTGCCCAGATGTACCGAGAGGGAAGGTGCAGACTACCAGAACCGCACCTCGACCTGAACAGGAACTAACTGACGATATTGCGTCGAGCACAGGCGGGATCGCTTGCGCATCCCGTACTGCTGAACCGCATGTACCCTGCGGAACACGACCTTCTCTGTACCCTGACGCACATCTTGCCAGAGTGCGCTGAATTGAAGAACCCCCCACCATCCCTTCACCCCGACACACTGAATCCCCAAACCATTGAGCGATGGGAGAGCTTGTTATCCAGCCCCGCCCTACCGACTTAGCGTGTACTGACGGACAGGGGTCCGGAGCTGCTGGTTACATACGGGTCCCGACTCTAGGGAACCGCCCCATCTGGTGCCTGCGTGCACTACCAAGAATGTTGGGCCCAATAAGTGTTGATTCATTATCATCACGTTATCAAAGCATGGCAGCGGCGGCTGCATTTTTGATGGAGGCGAAATCGCTGTAGGCCCATGTGCTCAGAATTGGGTGCACGTGAAAGAACCGCAGGTGCTCGACATTTTTCGAGTTCTCGACTACGGCGTCCCTAATAATCATATCGTGGTTTTAGGACGTTAAACCTTGCATATCAATCAACCTTGCTGTTTTGTATCCTCGACAGCCAAACAAACAGGTCCACGACATATGATACACCTAAAACACTAGGCTCGTGGCATTCCATGGTTCTCTACCTTGTTAATTTGCGTCACATTATTGAAATAGCAAAACATACAATTAAGAGCCCACCATGGCTACGCCTATGTGCCTCATTTCTAATTCTTTACAAATACAGCCCATATAGGAAGTATTTATGAATAAATTGTAGCTGTCTTTCAGTTATTAGAATACTTATTTTACATAAATGAGCAAAATGTTATCAAAGTGCACGGAGTAAGGAACGAATCATTTTTTACCCTAATAACGAAAATGCACTTTTAGAAAGCACTCGTTCCTCATCTATTTTTCAACAATAAATTGTGCTTCTCTAAACAATGTAACCAGTTATATATACTTGGAGTGCATTGTAGCTTTCGGAAAACAGATTAAACGTACAGTCGTTGAAGAAATCTCACCGCCTGCCAAAAATGCTTGCCAAAATAGCACCGCCGCCCATTGCTTATGGCGAGCCCATTCGTAGGTGCGTGTCATTAGGAAGCACGTGAGATAGTCGGGTAGAAGGCGCTTGAACCAACGGGTACACAAGTGCTAGCTAGCTAGGTGTCATAACTAGGCTTTCGACATGTGTTGTGTTCGTGGCTAGGAGAGGCGAAGGCACTCATCAATGTCACCAGCATCGTGCAACTGGCAAGACTTCCTTTTTCGCCCGAGCAGAAATACAGCCGATTCCCCGAAACACGTATCACCACTCGCGGAGAGAGAAGTTCATCATCATCAACATTATCAGCCTGACTACGTCTACTGCAGGACAAGGGCCTCTCCCATGCTCTGGCAGTGAACTTGGTGCTGTGCTTGCTGCTGCCATTTTATACCAATAAACTTCTTATTCTCATCTGCCAGCCTAACTTCCTGTCTACCCCTAACCAAATTGTCTTCTCTAGAAGTAAATTTACTTACCCTTAATGACCAGTGGTAATCCTGTCTCACGCGCTACATGCCCGGCCCCTGTTCATTTCCTCTTCTTGATGTCAGCTATAATATCCTTAACCACAGTGTGCTCCCTGATCGACTCAGCTCTCTTCTTGTCTCTTTAGGTTGCCCCCTACTATTTTCCTTTCCAGTGCTCGCTTCGTTGTCCTCAATTTGAGCTGAGCTCTCTTTGTAAACCCCCAGGTCTCTGCTCCGTAGCTAAGTACCGGAATGATTGAGCTGTTATATACCTTCCTTTTGATGGTTAGTGGCAATCTACCTGTCAAAATTTGAAAGTGCTTGCCAAATGTACTCCACCCCATTCTTTTTCTTCTAGATACTTCAATCTCGTGGTTCGGTTCCGTGGTTATTACATGTTCTAAGTATACATAGTCTTTGAAAGTTCCAGAGCGCTATTACCTATCTCGAAGCACTGTTCCCTTACGAGGTTGTCGTACATTACTTTAGCTTTCTGTACAATAGTCTTAAGACTCACCTTTTTGCTCTCCTTGTCAAACTCCGTAATCATGAGTTGCAATTCGTCCCCTGAGTTACACAGCAATGCAATGCCATCGGCGAAGCTCAAATTATTAGGGTACTCCCCATAAAGTGTTATCCCTAACTCTTCCCATTCTAAACCTCTGAAAACCTCCTGTAAGCATGTGGTAAATAGCATTGGGTAGATTGTATCCCCATGCCTTACACCCTTTTTGATTGGTGAGAAGTTAAGTTCCCCAATACACGATGCCGATATCTGGACATTCCTTGTAGAAACCACAATACCCGCCTTCCTATTCAAAACTTCAACCAAGCACTCGACACCTAGCGGCCGCGCCTGAAAACGGTGCCAACAGGCATAAACATTCATAGGAGATATGTTGCTACATTTTGCGCATTCAGAAGCAGCTGCATAGTTTTTTTTTATTTTCACCATGTCACACACGGGAGCCCGAGAAGAAGAAAACGATGTCCAAGAACTATTGAAGTGTGCCGCAATGGGTGGAAACGCGGAAAACGTATGCTCGTGTGGATGTATGTATGTATATTTCATGTCCACGCATTCGTAGTGTGAGTAGTGTGCAAGCATATATCTGCTTTGAATATTCACTATTGCCAACCCGAACAAGTGAGTGCTCAGAAGCCCACGACCTCTTTAATTAAAAACTTAATAACATGGATCGCTAACCAAAACAAAGCAACATTCTTATTACATTAGAAGCCATTTGCCTTATCTCAATATGCACTGGCTCAGGCATAGCTCTGTTCAGTAATCAAGTGAACATAGTGAGTTTGGGTACATGCAATCGACAGCACGAATCACAGTGTAGCTACCTGAAAAACTGTAAAGGCCCGGCAGGTAGTAGGGTAGTAACGCAGCGCAAACCTGCTAGAACCTTTCGGAGAGGCCCACTACACAAGAGCAGTTCCTTCTTCAAACACGGGCTCGCTAGATAGGTATTTGAAGTTGAAGTAAATATAATGCGAGTTGCCGAAGTGGCTTGATGTTTGCGCGCAGAGCACCACTATTTCCGATTTTTGGCGAGTAAGATACTTTATTTCAATAAAAATGAGGTGGTCTGCGGCCACCTACCTTTCACCGTCGAAGAAGCAACACGATCCGACGCTACGATCAAGAAACTTACGCACAGCGCCAAGCGAAAGTGCTGCATTCACCCTGGTAGGCTCAGTCATTTTGTTTTTATTACCAGTGTGCGAGCACACGACGTGTTTTCTGGAGTTGCGAATAGGTTCACCCGCCATTAGCAACATTAGAAGCTTTTTTGTGCAATGGTGTGAGGAGCCGGCCACCTTCCTTATCCTTCGCGCAGTTCTGCTGAAGGAAGGCATATATCTAAATGTGGAATGGCAACCAACCAAACACACAGGCAGAAGGTGCCCCACAAATAAGAAAAAAAAAGAAATTGAAAAGACCACCACCTAATCTTCTACGTTGCTTTACTTCCCTGATAGCACTGCATGATGTATATTTTTTGCACCGCTGCCCCTCTCTTCCGGAAAACACCCCACGCGGCTCGAGAGGCTGTCAGTTGCGTTGGCCACCATAAATATTACTACCAACCAACGATGCACTCGACTTCCCCACCCCTCTGGCTTCCTGCTGGCAACCCAAGTACGCCGAAGCAACCATATCTACTCTCGCTCACTCCCCCTCTCTCTCTCTCTCCCGATATCTTATTAGGAGTCTCTATTGTGCTGCAAAAGTGAAATAGGAAACTTGTTCGTTCATGTGCTTGCGATGAAAGGGGCGGCGAGAGAGTGGAGTGAAATTAGTGTCTCTGGCGCCCAACCCCCTAAACTTCTCCTATCTGAATTAATGTCACCCTCCGCACTGCAAGAAGTCTGCCAATCTCTCTAGCACTTATTTGACTCTGGGTTACTTCCAGTTATCTCGACGTACACTCTTAACCTGGTTCCCCATAGGTTCCAGCTAGTAAGCTGCAAAAAAGTTCCATTTAGAGGTGCGTCCCAGATCACGCTTCGAGTATGAGGAACAGTGTTCCACTCATTGGTCACTGGATTGTGTACGTTGCAGCGTTCCACTTATTCGATACCTATTGATTGATTTGTGGGGTTTAACGTCCCAAAACCACTTCTGATTATGAGAGACGCCATAGTGGAGGGCTCCGGAAATTTTGACCACCTGGGGTTCTTTAACGTGCACCCAAATCTGAGTACACGGGCCTACAACATTTCCGCCTCCATCGGAAATGCAGCCGCCGCAGCCGGGAATCGAACCCGCGACCTGCGGGTCAGCAGCCGAGTACCTTAGCCACTAGACCACCGCGGCGGGGCTTATTCGATACCTAGGGAATTCATGTATTCAAGGGAGTTTATGCGCACCATGAATAATGTTACCCGTATTTCTTGCATAAATAAACAGGTATGATACTTAAATGAGGCAAGTGAGCATTCAATTTTCTGATATACTTGCTGCATACCTGAACGGACAACTTGGGGGCCATTTCAATGGTAACGTTGAAAAAAATTGCTTTACTGAAATTCTGCGCAGGTATGTCATCGTTTAACACGTCGGTATTTATGCTCCACGAAAACCTGCCTGCCCATGATTTTAACATATTGTGCTGAATAAGCACAATTCAATTGTCAGTTGAGGTATAGGACAAAATATATGAAAAGTTTAATGTTGAGTTGTCCTACTTAAGTGTCATATCGGCTTAGTTATGCCAGATATTGGTTACGGTAACCATAATAGGTATACAAGCATGCGTCGAGATAACCAAAACGTAAGTTATTCATATATTCATTGAACTTTAAACGGTAATTTTCATTATTTAGGTGAATCTGGAAACAACCGTGCGTTCACGCAGGGCCAATTAGCACCAATCAATAAACCGCAAAACTTTGAAAATGACCGTAGTACAGCTATTTCATATGTAATTGCCTTTTCGAGCTTATAATTTGGTTTAGATGCATACCCCCATTATCCTACATCAGCCAAAACCTCAACCCTACATTGCAAGTGTGAAGATACAACTGCTACAACTGTTGCTATTGCTTTGTGTGTGCATCACCTAAAGGCAATATGCCACTCACAAAAAAGCAATATTGCTCAGAAAGCCACCTGCTATTTCGGCTGGCAGTAAAACAAAGAAAAAAATATTTTAAACTATTTCTTTTGCAGAACGCTTTCTCGCACATGGTTACGTGAAAACAATTAGAGTGTTTATAGATATTACAAGGCTATCCCAAACAACACACAAAGAATAAGCCATAGTGCATAAAAATACTGAATGAAATTTGTGTACCAACAACATCAATACATTAGGAATAAAGTAAGGATCCAGAATAAGTTTGAGTTAGGTTTGATGAGGTATTTATCTCGCACACATTCGAAGTGTCAATTGTGAACTTAGAAAAACATGTGCAAGAAAAATAAATTGTCGCTTGACGTAAGCTGTTCAAGATGCACTAACGGTACAGTTGTACTAATATTGATGCCACGTGGATGCTTTCCTTTGACGTACTTACCAAAACTACGGAAGTAGTATCGCAAAACGTCGGTGCTTACGTAGCTATCTGACCTGTGGAGCTCATTGTAGTAGTAGTTGGTTCTGTTGCCGGAGCTTAGGTCGAGAACTGTGTTGGTATGGGGCTCGCTTGGCCGTTTAAGGAGCCTTCGCCACAGTACTATGACGCTGGAAGACTTGTTTGCATGGGTGACATGAAGACCTGGCAATTGCGGGACAGCATTCTATATCTTCAAAAAATGGGAAAAAACGTTTCAACAATTATTTGTTGAAACAGCAATGCCAGAATGACCTTAACCTAATATAATGTTTTCATTATAAAATGCGCTTACTCATACAGGCTTGTAAGAGAGTGTTTAAAACATTTGAGTTACCTTTGTGGCAGTTTTGGTGCCTTTGCAGCGCCAATTATCTGGAACGTAATAGAGCCCATAATATGTGTTAAAATACACATGCATATTAAAAGATTCCGTACCAACCCTCCCCCCCCTACACACACGTGCACACACACACGCACACACCACCCACATGCCCCCCACCTCCACCCACACACACACAAGCGTGCACACGCAGACACACGCACTCAAATTGGTGTAAAGCTGTACAATATTTTCGAAGTAGAAAATTAAATGGGAACGAAGCCATACTCTTTACCTTAGAAAAATTAATGTGGGACTTTTTCAATGTGCGTGGAGAAACGAATAAGAAAGAGCCTTTTTTCTATGGTAAGATCACACTGCGGGCCATTATCAAGGTGTCCAATAACTAGTGGGTCATCAATCTCGAAGCCAGTCACTGGAAAAATATGAGAACTCTAGTACGTACCCTCACTATATACTTGTTCATTAATACGTGAACAGTACAGAAGCAGCGCATATTCGCATAAGAATGCTCAGTACTTGACATATAAAATCTAATGGTGTTTAAAGCAGCGCAATATAAAAATGATTTATGATATCAGTCAGTGTTAATGTTTTTTAAGGAATTTACACAACACGACACGGCATTGCGCAAAACGAAAATACCCCAGAACGCACCAAACACCACTTTTAACACCGCCCTGTTGTCACAGACGCTAAAATACGGAAACATCAGGTGGCTTCACCTAGTACAAACTCCAAACTAGTTCGTCGTACACTGGAAAGGCTGTCGAAGCGAGCCAGTCGTGCAAACAATGCTTTTGAAAGGTCATCGTGAATTGTCCTAACACACTCACGTGGGCTATACGAGCAAACGAGCATCATTATCCTCATGAAAATCAGTGTTTTACACAACAAACCTCAATGAACCAAGCGTACAGTTAACCACATCAAACTGATACAGCGCCATTTTCGTTGCGAGCATTTCTTCACGTGTATGGTTCTTGCCAGAATTTACATAACAGCTATACCATGCAGGCACATTAGCTATGCTGCTGACAGACGCTTACGTAATCATCTTGCTAGCTCATGCACGCCCAAACGTATTCGAGAGTCATAGGGTGTCCCTTGAGGAGCAGTAGTTGGTACAGCTTTTGTGAATACATGAGCCATAGACTCACTTAAAACTCGCTATTATACATCCATAGGTTAATGTAAAAAGGGCGTAATGAATAACTGACAAACGTGCCTCCACTTACTCGTTCCGCGCGTCAGACGGGATTTGAAAAACGCGTTTCACAAGGGAAGCAGAGTAATTTGTTAGTAAAAAAAAAAGCTGAATATAGAAAGAGGGAAAAGCCTGCGAATAATGTCAGTGTGATCAAACGAAATTTATGTAGTCACATTGGCCAGTGCCCGATTACGTCTCACTAGCCGATTGCCGTGCATGACTTCCATGAAATGATTATCATGTTTGGACGTGTCGTTTGCCATTGTCGTCTATTCGCGTCACGGGATACCAAGTTTGATATATTTATAGCTAGTGAAACGGTCGCGAGCACGCTATGAGCGTAGTTTGTAGTCATAATTTACACGACACGCATATCATGATTATCATGTTTGGACGTGTCCTTTAGCTTCGTCGTCCATTCACGACACGTAATACCACGTTTGGTGCATGTGAGCTAGCGAGTGGCTGCGAGCGCAGCATGAGCGTGGAATGTAGTTATGTTTTTATATTACACGCATATCATGATTATCATGTTTGCACCAGTCATATACTTTCGCCATTCGTTCATGTCACGTAATACCGAATTTGGTATATGTGAACCAAGCGAAACGGCCGCGAGCGCACTATGAGTATGTCGTGTAGTCATGACTTAAATGAATTTATGTTTGCCTTGCCGTCATGTCATACCATACCAGTTTTGCGATATGTCAAGTGGAAGAAACTCCCTCAGGAGCAGAGGGAATGACATATAAAACGAGCAATTCATGACGCACATATCATAAAATACACGTTATGACTAGTGACCTATGCTCTTCATACAGGCATATTATGCTATACCAATTGTGGCTATCGATACCGTTATCGAAACGGCCAGAAGATATGAAAGCCATAGGCGGCTAGCTAGCTAGCTAGCTAGCTAGATAGATAGATAGATAGATAGATAGATAGATAGATAGATAGATAGATAGATAGATAGATAGATAGATAGATAGATAGATAGATAGATAGAGAGATAGATAGATAGATAGATAGATAGATAGATAGATACGTTCAAAGTAACCGAATAGCACCACAAAATGCTTCGCATTCAATATTAAACCATCAATTTTCTATGGGCCGCCATGCCTGTTGTTTACCACAGGAGCTCAACTTCAGCGTCACGGTGCTAAGTATACTGATCGAACACTGCTTTCCTTTCTTAGATTTTTTGGTGTTGGTATCTAAGACGGCATGCTGAACGAATCCATCCGTTTAATAGGGGCTAAACATAAGTAGTGCATACACTTGCTAAGGGCTCTTCATTTGTGTTGACGAACTAAATGGCGATCTTTTCGTCAATGTATCAGGTCGGTATTACGAATAGCACTATTAAGGGAAGTTCGAACTTCGAGAACGTATAGTGTAGGATTATTAAAGGGGGGAGGGGGGCTGACTAGGAATGTCTTAGAGACATTACCGAGGCACAAAACAACACGCCTTTACTCCTGTAAGCCTCAGCTTTGATGATGATGATTATATCCTCTTGCTGATGGCGCTCAATAGTGCGTCACCGACCACTGAATGCGAGCTCGGAGCAGAGAGTTTCTCACAAAAATACCTTTGGGAAATGCGGCGCCACCATCTATGCGAATTTCTCAAGGGGTCCGTCGGTGCACTGGAAATTATGGTATATGTGTCTGCGACGCGTGTTGGCAAATGTTGAGTGAGGCTTCGGCTCGAAAGTGAATTCGACTGCATAAATAAAGTTTCCTTAAAACAAAGCATTTATAGGCAGATCTAATCAACGCGTATTATATTCTAAATAAAAGTCCACTCACCTTGGCCGCGCAACGAAATGGCGAAAGAAAAAAACGGCGACCAAAAGTAGCAGAGGGAACGCTCACTCAGTCGTCTGCCTGCTCAGTTTAGGGGCCGTTGGCTATTTTCTAAGCTTTGTAAACTTGTAAATAGATGCGGAAGGATCCAGAGTTAAATAAAATGCATTTATGTGGGATGACGCAAAATGGATTGCTTATTACGTGCTGGTTACGTAATAAATCGACAATTTTAACCTGAAACCAGACGCGTCTTCAGGATATACAAATCTGAGTCAATTTCAAAGCTGACATATCCCGGCATTCCCTTGCTCCTAGCAGCTCACTAGTGCAAGATTTCTCTTCAAGTATCTTTGTGAGAAACTCTATGGCTGTGAAAAAACCATCTTTCATCATTCTCTTCTTCTATGGTCAGAGCGCCTGCAGTCACCGCTCCAATATTATGTATCACTGGCCTACTAAGACTCTTCATGCACGGTAATCACCCCAACTGACCACCAACGTCTGGGGCATGACGCTCTGTGCTGACCCAGTACAGCCCTTTATTTCTTCATTTATTAGAATTAGCTACTCATACAATATGCTCTAAAGCACTATAAACATAATGGAGACACCACATTCTTTATATTTATAATATAGTATAGGGTCCATCATCTAGCACCCCTAACAAACGTAACATGCCATACTGAAGCCCAAATGTAATGTCGTCATCTCTGTCAGATTGTCATAAACTTTAAAAGAATGCGCCATAGATTATCTGACACACGGATCTCACGTGTTTGAAGAGAAAAAAAATGATGTAAATGTGGTTACGTGAGGCGGCCACCGTGCTAAAAACAGTAAGAGTCCATGAGGACATGTGGAGACACAACATAGGCGCTGAACTTGCAACCAAAATTCATTTCTCAGGTGTGCTTTTCTTGGCTGTGCTTACACATGTTTTCCTTCGCCATGATCTTGACTTCTCTGCTGCGCAGATGCTATGGTGCGTCATCTGACGAGGTTGGTTGCTTTTTATGAGTGCGCTCATACCATCCAATAAATTTTAAGTGTCGAGTTCAGTGCCTGTGGTGTATAATCACTTGTCCTCGCACATTTTAAGCACTGGTCTCTCCTACTTAGTGATCAACCAGCAACTAAGCAAGATTTCTCTTCTAGTTAAACAGTAAATCACTCGATGCCCCTGAGAGCAGAATTTTTCGAAAACTCGCCATGTTTCACGGTTGGTGCAGCAACCTATAGTTTCTTTCTAGGGCCAGCCATTCGGCTTGTTCGTAAGTGTTGTTTCATTGCTGAACTGGCATTGTCTAGCAGATGGTAATTTCGAAAAGCCGTGGTTGTCTAGATGCAGTTAAAAAAAGAGCCTTCTTCGCTAAGCAGCTTTTCAGAATTAAAAAATGATGGATGCTTGAGCTTTGCCTTGAAGAGCACAACTCGAAATCATAATCGGGTCTCGTGCTCATAGCCTTCTGGATCGCCGTCCTGCTTCGGTTCTCGGTGAATACTTCAACCTTGCCTTAAGAAAACAAGCCACAGAGCGTGTAGCATGGCCCGTTTGAATTGATCCTTGATTGCATATCGCAAGCACAGTTGCTTACGTCATAGATATTTCTTGTCACATAATACTACCAAACGTACTTGACAGTGATATAAACATATCAATAACTAGTTAATCTCCCTACCTGTATTTTAGGCTTACATGGCATATAATTCGATATCAGTATTCCGGCATAACTTTTGATCATGACTGTCAAGCCCTGCAGAAGGCTTTTTAACCTGTCACGCTTTTATCTCCGTGTAAAATAAAACATAGTCATGACGTCTCCGAGCTCCATCACAATCTTACACGTGTCGCAAACGGCACGCATTGCAGCACGCTGCGCAAGAAAGACCAGTCTGTGCCATCTAATGGGTCGGAATAATGAGCAATGCTGCGTGTTCTTCGAGGCAAACAAGCCAGCAGAGAAGCCTGGCCAACTAAACGGTAGGTGCGGCGCGAGTACGCGTGCACTGGGAGGCCAAGTTAAGAAAGCAAGCCCGTCAATAGGGCGACGAATCATCGCCGTCGTCAACATCATCGTCATAATCATTATCCTGACTACGTCCACTGCAGAGCAAAAGCCTCTCTCATGTTACGCCAGTCAAGTGGGTCCAGTGCTTGCTGCCGCCACTTTATACCAGCAAACTTCTTATTATCATCTGCACACCTAACTTTCTGCCTCCCCCTAACCCGCTTGACTTCTCTGGGAATCCAGTCACTTACCCTTAATGACCAACGGTTCTCCTGACTACGTGCTACATGCCCGCCCCACGTCCATTTCCTCTTCTTGATTTTAAGTCTATCTTTACCGACGGTTCGGATTCTGATTCACTCTGCTCTCTTCTTGTCTCTTAAGGTTACGCCTATCATTTTCCCTTCCATCGCTCGCTCAAACCTTGCCGCATTGAAGCTCAACCCTCTTTGTAATTCTTAATGTTTCTGCTCCATATGTAAGTAAAAGCAAGGTACAGCTGTTATATACCTTCCTCTTGAGGGATTGTGGCAATTTACCTGTCATGATTTGAGAGTGCTTGCCAAATGTGCTGCATCCCATTCTTGTTCTTCTTGCTACTTCATTCTCGTGCTTCGTCTCTGTGATTATCCCCTGTCCTAAATAAACGTAGTGTTTTACAACTTCAAGTGCACTATCACCTATCTCGAAGTGCTGTTTTCTTCCGAGGTTGTTGTAGATTACTTTCATTTTGTGCATATTCATTTTAAGACTTACCTTTCTGCTCTCCTTCTGTAACTCCGTTGAGATAATTTGAATTAGGCTATTCGCCATCCCTCAGTCTTTAATTTCCTATTCTCTTATCTACCTTTTTGAGGCAGTACTGCCTCACCTCATGATGCGAAATTACAACACGCTTCATGCAAATACCCAGAGACAGACACAAGCGAGCCTTACCCCGAGTAAAGCAAGTCTGAGGGCAGCTGCGACGATAACTTGGGCTCGCCTCAAAGTAAGACTATGAGAAAGATACCAACCCCTGATGAGGCATGAAAGACCCGGGCACACGGGTACATCTGGCGCTTTTTGATGTTATGAAGCTTTTTTTTCTCCATCTCTTTCATTATTGTCTTCCATTTTTCTCCTGTTACCATTTTTGCTCTCGCTCAAACACATCACCGGTCGTCTTTAGTTTGCACCATAGACGTCTATCACTGTTTTCTCTTACACGCGGGGATGCCGGTGGCAATTTTCTCTCCTCGCTTAAGATGACACCGGCACACCTCGGTGCATTTCGGTGCTATTTTGTGTTGACGAACAGCAGCCCAGATTAGGTGTGGTGTGCAGGAAAGTGTATGCGACAGTGGATGAGGAGACAAAAATAAGCCTAGGTGCAGGATAGGTTTCCTTGCTGACACACTTAATCAATCACCGGGCAACGATGTCGTCTAGGAAGTATATAGAGACGATGGTGTGGCGTCTGCATCTGCAGGGCACTATAGTTTTGTTTGAAGTGGCGATCAAAACAGCGTCACTCGATTGATGAGATGGTGGTAGGAAGCCCGAAGGCCGATAGTGAAAATCCCGTGTTTCTGAAAAGATTGCTCAGTCAAAACTAGGCAGATCAAGTGAGCGTAGGAGGGCACTCAAAACGTCACCGCTATTTTTTCTTGACCTTTCATAGTGATTCTCCGATAAACAAGAGCCACACTTCTCCTTATATTTGTGCTCCTATAGAAGCCCTCCGAACATACAGCTCATGACGGTGAGAAGTACAACGTTTAAGAGTATATGGTGGTGCCGCACCGCACAATAAAAGACACCTTGGCAAGCTTCAGCGAAAAGAGGTGAGCTCTTCGTTTATTAGTGTACACATTAATTTTCCCTGCCATTCATTGAAACGCAGCTCGCAACAGCAGCATTTCAAGTCGCTGTCACAACGACGTGAGGAGCACTTCAAAGTGTCATGCGGGAATCGCGGTGCATTTCTTGTACCCTGCTTGTAGAAACACGACACAAATAGTGCATGGTAAGAGGCGAAAAAAAGAAAAAGAAAGGTCACTTTTAGAGGCATGTTAGCCGCGATGGCGACGAGGGCGTTGTCGAAGAGTGCCGCGCCACCGATAGCGAGGGCAGTAGCGGGAGCCTTTTTACGATTTTCGTGTCAAATTAATTGAAGTGGTGCCATGATTCGGTCCCTTTATCTCTCGCACTAGCTCGTCATTAACACGCCTCCCGCTCTTGTTTTTCCTTTTCTTCGTATTCTCTCTCTCTACCCCTGCACAGCTATTACCTGACTACGCAAAAGTGTGGGCCAAACCTTCGGCGCTTCGTCCTTGTTACTTTGCGCTTTCTACGCCATTTTTGCAAGACATTTATTTTTTTATTTTCAGAAGCTGGCCCTAGAACGTCGGAGAACTGTAACGTACATGCGCCAGGGGCAAAGCGCACTCTAGTTTTCATGCGCGGAACGGAAAGTGCACCACCAACGAACCAAGCGGCCTCATGCAAAAAAGGAAAAAAATGGAAAGTTTCATGCGGAGTAGTTTAATTATTTATATAAGAGTGAGAACACGCGTGTAATTATTTCCTAATGTGGGCTCATAATTGCTCAACTGGAGGTCAGATTCGGAACTGAAACTTGTTGTTGTACTAAATTAAACTTTGTATTCGACCTTCTTTCTTTTAGCGGAAGTAGTTCAAATGATAATTACTCACTTGTCTCACTTCATCTCATAGAACATAAATATCTCTTATGATCATTCAATAAATAGAAGGGCATCGAATATGCGAGTAAAATTTGTTTCACCCTAACTTTCATAAAAGTATTTACCTCTTCATGAGAACTTGTGGCTGGGTGAGTTGGAGATTACCTAACATAATCCTTTTAGCACTTGAAATTCTATCCTTCACGGTCCACTATTTACCGCCGTGAGAGCGTGCATAGGAAAAAATTAGCTCCCTTTCAAACTTTGCGGGGCTCACGGTCGATAATTTCTTAACCAGTTTAGACGTTTAGCTCGAGAGAACTTTTATCTCTTTTAACGAGTGACAATTTTTGCAAAATAAGGGAATCTGCATCTGCTCGCGTTAGGCACCAAATTTATGCGACAGTCATCTTGTTAAAATAAGCGAGCGCCTTGAGAGGGTTATAAGCAAGGACGTCAATGTAGCTTTTAGATCGTTCAAAATTTTTTTATTATTTAAGCGAGACTAGTGACGTGACCCACCTCAACAGGGTATACCTAGCAGTGAACCTGTTTTAACAGTGTCGCAAAAGCCATTGTTCTAGCAAGAGCTGCCCTTGTGTAATGCGTTACAGTTTTTAGCTCCATGCAAGTTGTCTTTTTTAAGGGTCCTGCATATTTGTTGTATTCCCCTAAAGCACGAGCTTTATCACTATGTCACCTAAAAGCTTGTTAAGGTGCGCATAGCTGTATCCTACCTTGAATCGGCCTTGCGCAAATTGGGCATGCATGTAGTAGAAGAGGCAATTTCGTACGTACTGTTCCGTGGACTGTTCTTATTGGCGGTGGCTAAATCTCTACTTGGACTACTGAGGAGCAGCGCCATATGGTGAACAGTGGATGTGTGGGCATTGGGGAAGTAACCTGAAGTTGTAGTGAATGCACATATTGTATCACATAATATACAGAAGGTTGCCAATAGGCATGGGGTCCCGCTAGTTTTTTCTGCACAGAATGAGCTCACGCAGCTTTGCTCTCGCACAACGAGTTCGGTAGCAGAAAGAAAGGATGCTCAAAGCAACATGACTCGTCCATCGTTACATATAAGCAAGAAGTGATGCACGACATACTGTTGTCTGCCGGAAAGTCGTACACAAGACGGACGGGCAGTTGCCATGAAGGGCCCCTATACCCCACCAAGTTCAAAGGCGTGATTGTAGCTTTTTTCTCCCCTTCATTGTCGATTCTACAAGTACCACCTCTTTACAGTAATATATAAAAATTTAATAGAGGACACTCTGGTATGCCCCTGCATCTGGTTTGGGTTCTCAGTGCTCGAAACAGTCGTTCAAGAGCTTTGCAGCATCGGAGATAAAAGACCGCAGAAAAGAATGTCTTGAAGGCCATTTTATAGTGAATAGGAATATTAGATGGCCTCCGAGACCACATTTATGCACGTGCTCGTCTCTGATGCCATATTTTTTTCTAACGCGTCGTTTGCATGCATGGGTTAGTTTCGTGTAAGCTAATCCATGCATCGTGTGCTTACCGCCAGAGCGGTAAGCACACGATGCCACAGCGTGTTTATGCAGACATTTTAAATATCTGCATAAACGCATAAAAATTGTTAGAGATTGTTAGAGGAAACCTGAGAGTAGTTGGAAGAGCAAAAACACCTATTTTCAAGGGATATTCTTACTAACGATATGTCCACTTTGGTAACATTTGACGAACGCGAGCACGAATAGATAGGTACATTGCACAGCAAGACGCGGAAATGAATAAACCATATCATGAGTATGAAAATATAAACTACATCATAAGAAGTCCGCAGAACAGTAAAACTACAATAAGTACACATTCACAAATGCACGTACAGGGCACAAGGCAACACGCCATTTGTCGCCGCAGCACTTGACTACGGCATGAAGCGAACGAAGAAGAGAAAAATGTTGGCTACGCTTTTTAATGCCACCTTAACAGATATTTTCTACGCACTTCACATCTTTCTTTTGTGCAAAAACAGTTACAAACAGTTGCCACAGCAAAAACAAAGCCATTTCAGATTCCATGCAAGCTCTTAACGAGAAAGGAGTGTTTCCGCAAAGATTACGCGCTAGCTTTAGTTTACGAACACTTTCCTAGATCCACCACTTGTCCCTTATTGAGCTCGCTGGAGCTTTAAGCATTTTGTAAGCGCCACATATACCGATACTAAAATAACTGACCCTTACATCCGACCTCAACCATGCAGTGAATTTGAACACATGTACAGAAAAAAAATACACACAATAACGCGAGTGGCGACTCACTTTCTTTAGCCAAGAAATTATTATTTCGCAAGCGTGTTGCAGAGCGTTCCAGACGTATTTTTTTTCGTGTGAAGGTTTTTAGAAAATTATTATGTGAAGTGGAGAGCACAAAAGAAGCTCTCTGCACCAAACAGGGAAATGCCAGAAATGTTGGTTTGTAGCTTCAATGACGAATTGCAATACGCAGTTTACAAAGTAATGATTACGTTCGTAGCTAGCAGCAGCCATGCTCACAGGCAGACAAGACAAGTAAAAGCCACAACGCACGCCGGACTTGTTATCGCACATCTTCTATCGTATCTTCCTGCTGCTGTCCGTACTTCTTCATCGGCTTAAGTACTCATGAGCACGGAGCGTGAAAACGCTGCCATCGCGTCGACGCGATGTTCACTTCTCTCGTATCTGGTTCATTCCAGATCCTGTCCGACTATTTGCACGTGAGGTAATAAAGACGGATAGGAAAGCCGCAATCGTCATCGCGAAGACATGTAGACGTATAAAGCATTAGAAAAGGTACTACAGTAGATAATTAGTGCACACGTTTCCTTGGAGCAGTGAGTGGTTTGCTGCCATCTTACGGCCTGCGCAAAGCTGCGTACTTCCTCGCTTTGGCCAGGGTGACCACTCTTATTTTTTTATTCTATGCTGTCTCCTCGTCTGTGAATTGACTACACAGTGTTGTTATTCCTTGCGCGGTCCCAAATGAAGAGAAACCACGTAAAATTAGTTGATCGCGCACAATGTTCATGTAATTTTAAACAGGATGCGGGAGCATTGGGCGTGAAAAAAAAGAGTACGAAAGAATTCACAACAGAGATTTTTAATGTGTGATGACGTTTATTCGAGCAGAGAAGTCGCAACGAGGTTGCGACGGAAAGTGGGCGTACGGCAAGTCTGGCAAAAGCGGCACAAACTCTCGCGCAAACAGAGCACGGGGCTTTTCGTTGTCTTCCGAAGGCGCATACGCGTTGGGGCGTATGCTCCACTACAATACACCCGGGGTGAAGGCTAGCCATCCTGGCGACTCAGAGAGTAGTCACAATGAGGGGGTCGTAGTAGGGCTTGAGACGGTCGACGTGTACGGTCCCGCGTCCTCGACGGCGCAAATCTGGTGATTGTGTTAATGGCTCGATGATGTAATTCACCGGGGATGTCGCGTCAATGACACGGTATGGAGCATGGTACCGAGCCAGAAGTTTAGAAGACAGGCCAGGAACGTGCGGGGGCACCCAAAGCCACACAAGGGAGCCAGCATGAAGTGTAGGAGCTATGTGGTGAGCGTCGTCGTGTCGAGTCTTTTGTCGACCTTGAGCCTCACTTGTCAGAGACCGAGCCAACTGACGGCAGTCTTCAGCGTATCTGGCGACTTGCGAAAGCGGGGAGCACTCAGATGCATCAGGGCGGTAAGGTTCGCGGCCGTACAATAGAAAGAATGGGGAAAATCCGGTAGTCGCTTGCGTCAGGTGTTATGAGCGAAGGTAACAAAGGGCAATACAGCGTCCCAGTAAGTGTGGTCGGAGGAGGTGTAAATCCTCAGCATGTCGCCAAGTGTTCGGTTGAACCGCTCAGTAAGACCATTTGTCTGTGGATGGTATGCGGTAGATTTCCGGTGGATAATGTTGCATTCAGCGAGGATAGCTTGGATGACCTCCGACAGGAACACTCGACCCCTATCACTGAGTAATTCCCGCGGGGCACCATGGCGTAGATTGAAGCAGCGGAAAATGAAGAGTGCAACTTCGTGGGCGGTCGCTGCCGGTAGAGCTGCAGTCTCAGCGTAGCGTGTCAGATGATCGACTCCGACAATACTCCACCGGTTTCCAAAGCTACTATATGGGAGGGGGCCATAGAGGTCTATACCCACGCGGTCGAATGGGCGAGCCGGGCACGGGAGTGGCTGTAACATGCCAGTAAGGTGCCGCGGAGGTGTCTTGTTCTGTTGGCAAGTGGTGCAAGACTGAACGTATTTCTGCACAAAGCGATACATTCCTCGCCAGTAATATTGTTGGCGCAGCCTTTCGTAGGTTTGCAGCACACCTGCGTGAGGACTTTGGAGATCTGCATGGAAATTCATGCAGATGCCAGAGCGCATATGAGCTGGGACAGCAAGGAGCCACTTCCGGCCGCCAGGCATGTAGTTGCGGTGGTACAGAATGTTGTCTCGTAAGAAAAAGTGGGCTGCTTGCCGGCGTAGCGCTCTCGTGGAAGGGACAGCAGACGGATCGGTAAGGTAGTCGACTAACAAGGCAAGGTATGGGTCTTTACGCTGCTCCGGAAGCATGTCAGTGGTGTCGAGTGGTGACAAGGTGGTAAAAGGGGGTGACAGAGAAGGCACATCTGGTGTTAACGGCGATCGGGAAAGTACATCGGCGTCCGCAAGCTTGCGACCGGAACGGTATACGGATGTCGTATTCTTGCAATCTAAGTGCCCAACGCCCCTGGCGTCCGGACGGGTCTTTCCAGCTGGACAGCCAACAAGAGCGTGGTGGTCTGTGACCACGTCGAAAGGATGGCCGTAAATGTACGGGCGAAACTTCGTAAGCGCCCAGATTACGGCCAAACACTCTTTTTCTGTCACGGAGTAATTCAATTCAGCCTTCTTAAGAGCGCGACTTGCATAAGCGACTACGTATTTGGTTTGGGTGCCTTTCCGTTGTGCCAAAACTGCGCCAAGACCAACGCCACTTGCATCAGTGTGAACTTCTATGGCAACAGTGGGGTCGCAGTGGCGAAGAATAGGTGGCGAGGTCAGCAGGCGGCGCAGCTGGTGAAATGCGTCGTCACAAGCAACTGAGCATGCAGATATACCTTTGCGGTTGGAAAGCAGTTTAGTCAGAGGTGCGATGATGGACGCGAAGTTGCACACGAAGCGACGAAAGTAAGAGCAAAGACCAACGAAACTTCTTAGGGCTTTCAGTGATGTGGGCATTGGGAAGTCAGCGACAGCTCGAAGCTTATCGGGATCCGGAAGAACACCGTCTTTTGTGATGACGTGTCGTACAAGGAGAGCCAGTCTTCGACGTCTTGCTCACCACTTCCGCTGAAGATTGGTGGGTCCCGCTGGCGAGTAGCGCCGGGGCAGGTAGACAGGGCAGCCGATGGTGCTTGCTTGGCTGGGACGGGCTGGTTGGCGACTGCCTCAGTCATGTTTCGCGGTAGTCTTTCAGGCAACTTGCGAGAGCGGAGCTCCAGGTCTGCTTGGGGATCTCAGCAGCCTCCACCAAATGTGATGACGTTTATTCGAGCAGAGAAGTCGCAACGAGGTCGCGACGGAAAGTGCGCGTACGGCAAGTCTGGCAAAGGCGGCACAAACTCTCGCGCAAACAGAGCACAGGGCTTTTCGTTGTCTTCCGAAGGCGCTTACGCGTTGGTGCGTATGCTTCACTACACATGTAATGATACCCGTCAAGAGCTTTATTCATCGGGACGACACATGAACAAACTGCTATTGTCACAAATTGTGCCCCGATAATGGGAAAGCCCGGTAAGGAATAATGCGTTATTTTTCGGTATTCTCAGACGCCATTCAGGGGACCTTTATTTACCCGATAAGGAAGCATGCGCAAAACATATGGTGCCTATTTCTTGTCCAACAGCCGGAAATGCACATGTGAGCCAATAATTCATGACGCAAGGATTCTAAATATAAACTGGAACAAATCAGCTACAGGATTATTGGAGGTCTACCATTTGAAGGGGAAATTGATTGATTGATATGCGGGGTTGAACGTCCCGAAACTACGACATGATTATTAGAGACAACGTATTCGAGGGCTGCGGAAATTTTGACCTCCCGGGGTTCTTTAACATGCACCCAAATCTGAGCACACGGGCCTACAGCATTTTCGCCTCCATCTAATTGGAGCCGCCACAGCCGGGATTTGATCCCACGTCCTGCAGGTGAGCAGCCGAGTACCTTAGCCACAAGACCTCCCCGGCGGGCCATATGAAGAGAAAAGGAAGTAACTGTATTAGTTGTACCTCTATATGCTTCTACAAAAACGAAATAGGGATTGTTTTTATATCACAGGCCCTAGCTTGATAAGTAGTGCCACCTTGATATGCGCTCGCCGCGTCAGCGCTTCATTCTACTATAAATTCTGTGCACAAGTGCGTCTCAAAAGTGTGGAAGTTAACATGAAGATCGAGACTGAAATTCCTCTTTCAGTTATATCACAATCGGTTCAAAATAAGGCATATATCTTTCTTTTAGCTTAGCACGCAGGAACATTCAAGACATCGCCACAGTTTGTACATCACGTAATGACTGCTTTAGGTTCAGTTACTTCGCTCGTGCTATCGGTGAACGGATTATGTTACCTGAATGTAGTATCTGGTATTCGTCTCTGACGTCATTTGGGGAAAATCTAAAACTGCTCTTCCATTCACAACTTCGTGGCTACATATAGCCTTTATTTTGCTATATTGCTTTAAACTGCCTCGTGATGCTGTTTACGCTTTTTCTTTGTTTTTGAACACGATGCACTTTATCCTGCTCTTTATTTGTACTCTTTCGTGTGCATTTGCCATTTCTTTGCATTTTGTATATTTTACCTGCTGTTAGCACTGAACCCTGCAAGGTCAACTCAGATTTTCGTAGCTAATATTGCCTGATACATAGTTATACATTCAACCCTGTAACAGACCTCTTGAAGGCTAACAGTATTAATGAATGAATGATTATTTTGCTGCAGCCTTTGCAATAAACCAGTTTTAGTAGAATCCGTGCCGTCCCTTACATGTGATCCTGTTTTGTAGCACTAAATAAACAATGTTATTTACCAGTTCAATTTCTTTCATAATTTTATACTATAAGGCATCAACCATAGGTCGTTTATTTTGTTACTTCTACTACGACAGGTTGCTCAATATTGTGTTGAACATTCTGTCATACCATTATAGTGATATACTTGAGACTTAAGGTTATGTTTTTTTGTTTTGTAGCTTATCTCAATGTTCTATTCTTTTTTCGTGCAAATCGGTCTCTGGGTGTAGACAGGAAACAATATTCTCTGCTTCCTTTCTTTCATATCAGTAGTATGTATCATTGTGTATATAGTACTCATGCTAGAACAAACAGTATTATTATTATTATTTGTAAAAGCGAAATGCGCGTCATACTGCAGTTTTTGCGAAGCTGAGATATCGTAAGAGATCAGCGTTATCGTTGTCTTATTCAGCGTAGCTTAATCAGTAGCTTATTCAGTGAAGGCCCGGACCGATTCTTCGGATGAAATAGATGCTAACAGTCATGATGATCATGTTCGGGTGAAGAGGATTAAGAGGACGGATAATTCATCGAGATGTTGGCAGGTCACGATGACAATCTAAACAGTTTTGAGGTTTTTGGCTGTACAGCGTTGAACGTGACGTGTTCGATCCCTTTGAGAATATGTGGAAGGCAGTCAGCTTCTGGCAAAGCCGTGTTCATGCGGCGTCAAAGTGAAAGGATGTCTTCAATGTACGAGTTGTAAGTCTTGCCCGGATGTTTACGCGGCCATCCAGCTTCCTCTTCTAGACTTCAGCTTGGACGTTTGGTGTCCCGAAAATCAAGAACATTTGTGGCGCAGTGACAGAGCACTCAGAGAACCGTCCTCGTGGATAAGATACCACGTTTTTGCGACGTCTGATATATAGAAGGCGACGTGACGAAGTTTTTGGGGTGCGTCCCTGTGGTTCTACATACTCGCAAAGTCATACTCCTCTAGCCATATTTCGATATCTTCGCGTGGGACACTTGTGAATATTGGTGAACCCTGCTACTGGGCGGTGAGAATCCACGTGGGGATGGTAGGTTGAGAGGGGCTGCCGATGGGTTCAGGCAGCATCTCTTGGGCCTTGACAGAAAACAAACGTAGCAACAGTGACCGGAATGAGGCTCCAGCAGATCTCGTGGTCAGAGAGGACAAAGGTAGACAGCACCCTCCGTAATTCTGCAAGACTTCAGTGATATCGTGGTCTTGAAGCGATTTATCCTGTCAGGCCACCAGACAAAATCTTCGGACGAAGAAGAGGCTCGCAGTGATGATGATTATGTACAGTTGAAGAGAATGAAGAATGAACGCAGTGAATACTGTGTGCTCACAGTATATATTAGTGCCACGTTGACCAATCTCACTAATAATTATAATAGTGTTCGAAAAATTGCTGCAAAGCTAGTATACCCCAGGTGTTAGTTTTGCAAGACAGGTGTTGCGTATAGATGAGCTGGAGGTTGAATCAAGACGTAGGTGTGAAGTGTAAGCACACCCGACCAGCAAGAGTTGGGTGCGCGTTCGCAAAATCTCAGTCGCTCAAGCTTTATTCTGAGTCTACAAATGCGGCGTGTCCCACAGGCATATTATTGTTTGGGCGTGTCAATTGGAAAAGGTGCCTCATTTAATGCGGTATTCTGAGAGAACGGTGAAACGGAATCAATCTTCGAAGCAATGACGTCTGCGAGTTTCGAATTTGAAAATACCAAGGTTGCGCCGAGAAAGCCTGTGTCGTGTTTTTAAGTGGACATGATAGCGTCAGAGAGAAGTGGAAAAGTAGGCATGTTCACCAGGCAAGATATTTGTTGGTTATCTTACAAAAAGCGGGGTTGGGGTTAACACTAAAAGAATGTGGCTCACTGACTATCCTCTGCTTTTTTTTGTGCAGTTCTTCTGGCCTCCTGCGCACTGCGTATTGCCTAGAGCATACCGTTGCCCTTGTGGCTGCTCAGGAGTTTAGCAATTTCAACATCCATGACGCCTGGGATTGGTGTTTTGATGCCGCTTATCAGACCACCACTTCAATCAACGTCAAGAAGCACAGAAGCCAGCATGCAGCCATCGCATGGAGTAACACCCTGCGGCACCATTAGGAAGGACCGTCCTTTTGAACGCGCGACTACTGGGCAAGACGGCACCGAAAGATTGTGGCTCACTCACAGTCATCTGCGTTTGCTTCGCCGGGGAGGAAATAATATGGCAAGTCTTGCCGTACAAGCGACCCTTTTCTCCAAGTGCTGGCGTGCCCATGCCTGTTTTGCTTGCTTGGTTTTGCGGTTATCTGCCTCCGGAAATTTCTAATTTTAGCGGAGGGACATTGAAATTAACGCCGGTCTTGACACTGCGAGAATATTGGAGCCGTTTAAGAAAATTGAAGATGGTAATAAAGATATGAAAGAATGTCGTCTGGTAAAAGTTAAAAAAAAATAGATGCTTTGTCAAACTTTGACAAAAAGGACGGTTCATGTTAGGGCTAGTTTTCACATATGAACGAAGTAGTTCTGACGTTTATAGGGTAGATAGATGACATAGAAAAACATGATACAAGGCCTAATTGCATTTGTAGACACGCAAACACGTGTTTCAGAACCAGTAGCCAGAGCACATGCTCAAAAGGTCATCCGCTTGAAAAAATAACAAGGAGCAAAAATTATGCCTTATCTTTATTCCTTCAGCAGTCGGAGTTCTTATCTGCGTGCAAAAATAGACGCAGCAATACGTCGGCATTGCAATTACCAGCCAATACACACCTCACGTCGATCCGCTTTACGTATATGTATACGTAAACACACGCGAGCTGTGCGTACTACGCCGCACTCGAGCCTCTGACATTGCGGTATGCACGCGACGGCCACCAGATGGCCGCAATTTCGCATAAGGTTTATAGGTTGCACCTCAGATGATGGACTGCACAAAAACGACATTCAATTTCCAGCGTGCTTACTGAAACCGACGTATGAGCGAACAAAACAACTAGAACGCCTCACCCCGCGACTATAGTACCGGTAAATCAAAGCGGAACTCATTGAAGGGCGCACGCATGGGCGCAGGGTCACATTCACACACTTTCTTTGAATGGTGACAAAATGAAAACGTAGATGAGTTGCACAGCAAAGCGCAGAGCTCTTTTGTTTTTCCACGGAGCATAGAGGAGAAGTTCTGCGCATGCCTGGTCTTGGCCTTGGCTGCAACGGAGACGCGCACTTCAAGAGCTCTCCCAACCGTAAGAATGCCGGGTGAGCGGTAGCCGCATTCTGTCCCTGCCCTGGACACACCTTTGAAGGCATTTTTCCCTTCTCTGAGGCACTATGTGCCCTTTGAATTCGCCGTGTCATTCTCCGATATTTATTTCGTTCCCTGCAGAAATAATTCTCCGTGTTCCCGTTATAGCCGCACGAAGTAGAGCCTTGTTGTTCCTTTTCCATTAGGCATGTCTTCCCACTTGGGAAGTGAAGAGTAAATGAAAACGCCAGAGCTGCCAGAACACCATGACCGCGCGTGTCGATGTTGTTCACATTCGTTTTGCCCCATCACGCCGCCGTTGCCGTCGCTACCTTGACAATTAGTTCGATTTTGCCTGCTTTCTGAGAACTAAAGTTCGTATTATAGTTATTGACAAAAAGTAGTGAAAAGAAACAGCTCGCACCTTTCCAAACGTTGTTTCGGTAGATACGCCAGCAGAAGCAACACAAGCGAACGCACCGGCAGTGGCGGCGCGGTTTCAACGAGCTGTACACAAAAGTTAGACATGTTGAGGCATGTTGATTCACTGCCCCTGCACCATTTATGTTACATCGTTCGTCGGTCCCTGCGCGTTGGCGCAAGCGAAGTAGACACAAGCTGACAAGCTGGTAGAATGGGCGTTTATTTTCAGTGTACGTTGCAATATAAAGACTCAAAGTAAAGAGGGAAAGGGAAACAAGGTAAGTGAAACAAGAGATAGAAGCTTTGGCTATAACTGAGCCAAAAACTGATAAGGGTTACACTTCAGTTACAACACTTCTCCATCAATAATATTGGAGACGCTGCACCGGTTTCCGCTGTCGGGTTGAGCGCCGGAGTTCTGTGGTCACTGTAGGTTCCCTGGACTTCTGCTTTTCCTGGTCTTGGGTTGGGGATCATGACTGCAGCTGGTGTGGTGGCTCACGGAGTTGCACCTTTACGTTTGGCCCTGATCCGGAAGTATCTTGCGTAGTTCTCGACATAGGCATACATTCCCCTTCCCTGTCACGGTGGGGTTCAACCGAGTCTCTCCTCGTGTGAACTTGATCCACATGTCTCCGAACAAGGCCCTTTGGCGTCTCGACTGTCACCATCCTCGCTCCGTCGGCTGACTTCCCCGTACCGGTCTTCCACTTTTCACCCTTGCCAAAGTGGCGGATCTAAACATTCGTGTCCGGTGCCAAGGTCTACTCATCTGATTCACCTGATCTTCCTGCAATCCCGGGAGGAAAGCACGTGTCCAGACGAGATCGAATTTGGTAGCCCAGGAGAAGCTCGGAAGGAGACTTGCCCGATGCGAGGGGTGTTCTCCGGTAATTGAAGAGTAGTCTGCAAAGGAAATCCTCTAATCGGCCCTGGTTAATCTTCTTCAGCCCATCTTTCACGGTTCAAACAGCTCTCTCTGCAAGGCCATTGGACTGGGGATGAAACGCGGCCATGCGCAGGTGAGTTATGTTGTACTTATTCATGAAATCTGCAAAATCTTGACTTGTGAATTGCGTTCCGTTATCTGAAACAAGGGTGCGCGGAATGCCGAACCTGCTGAACAAGCTGCGCAGGCAAGTTATAGTCGAAGATGTGGTCGCCTGCTTCACTGGTACGGCCTCGATCCATTTGCTGTGAGCATCTACAAGAACAAGGATCATGCTTTCATTTATTGGATCCGCGAAATATACATGTACTCTTGACCAGCTTTCCTGGCATGTAGGCCAGCTAACTGGCGGGGCAGATGCCAGCATTGGTCGATTTTGAATACAGCTTGTGCACCTCGCCGACATTTGTTCGATGTCGTCGTTCATTCCAGGCCACCAGAAAGCCGACCGAACGATTGCTTTCATCGCCGATGATCCTTGATGAGTTTCGTGGAGCATGTGCAACATTTTATGCTGCGCGCTGTCTCGAATGACAACCCTACGGCCCCAATAGAGCAAACGGTGGGCCAGCGAAAGCTCGAGTCTGCGGTCGAAAAAAGGGAGTAATGTTCATTCTAGTGCTTCAGCACTTGTAGGCCACCCATTCCTTGTGTACTACACAACCTTGGTCAGCACTGGGTCACTGGCGATTAGCGTCTGCAATTCCGCTGTCGAGACTGCACTCTCCTGTACAGACGCCAGGGTCAAAATGTACTCGGGTGGCTCGCCGTCCGCGGTTGGCTCAGAAGTTTCTCGTGGCAACCTACTGAGGGCGTCCGCGTTCAGGAGCTGCTTGTCTGGAGAATACTGCAGCTTGTAGCGGAATCCGCGCAAATACAGCGCCCAGCGCTGTATACGAGCAGCTGCCAGCGGTGGAGTTGGCCATTCCGATCTCAGCAGGCCCAGGAGCGACTGGTGGTCCGTGACGAGTATGAATTCTCGGCCTAGAAGATAATCACGGAACTTCATTACTTCAAATGCCAGGGCTAACACTTCTCGTTCAAGTTGTGAATAATTTTGTTTTGCTTTCAACAATGTTCTTAAACGGAACCCAATAGGCTCGATCTGTTCCCTTTTGTGTGAAAAAACACTGCGCCGATGCCTCTTTGCGGTGCGTCGCACTCTAGTTTCAGCGGCTGTGAAGGGTCGTAGTGCACTAACACCCGTGCCTGCAGCAAACACCGTTTTGCTTTGTCAAACGCGGTTTGTTGTTCTTCTGTCCAGTCCCAACGTCTGTTGTTTTGCAGTAGCCGATACAATGGAAAGAGCAGAGACGATATTTTCGGTAAAAACTTGATGCAGAAACTGATCATGCCAAGAAACGAATGCAGCTCGGCTACATTTCTGGGCTGGGAGCATCAACAATTGCTTCGATATTTTCTTCTATTGGGTGCAGCCCTTGCTGATTGATTCGATGGCCAAGATAGGTAACAGACGTTTGCGGAAATTTGCATTTATAAAGGCGTAGTTTAACATCACCCTCCCGGAAACGTTGCAGAACGACTTTGAGCACGTCGTCACTTCCTGCTTTTTCGGACACCAAGACATCGTCCAGATAAGCTTGCGCGCCTGATAAGCCGTGCAGAACAGTTTCCAACCTACGTTGAAAAAGGGCTGGCGCAGCGGCAATACCGAAAGGTAATCTGTTGTAGCATAAAAGACCTTTGTGCGTGTTAATTTCGCACAACTGGCGCGATTCGTCATCCAGCGGAACTTAGTTATATGCATCCCCTAGATCTAGTGTACTGAAATGCTTGCCGCCGTTTAAGGACGCAAACATGTCAATGATTACTGGCAATGGGTATTGCTCCAGCTCACATGCCGCATTTAAGGTGACCTTAAAGTCGCCACAAAACCTAACGGTGCCATTCTTCTTAAGCACTGGTACAATGGGCGTAGCCCATTCGGAATGTGGCACCGGTGACAAAACGCCTAGTGCCACCAGCCTATCAAGCTCTTCAGAAACTTTGTCGCGTAGCGCGAAAGGAATAAAGCAGACCTTACAGAACTTGGGTGTGACTCCCTCCTTCAGATGAAGGTGTGCCGCGGGTCCTTTGATGAGGTCTAGTTCCGAGCTGAAGACGTCTGCAAACTCAGAGATTACATCCGGAAGGACCTGTGTGTTGGTAGACGGCTGTGCAGTCGGCGGCTCAGCTAAGAAGCTGAGAACAGGGGAGCCTGCGTCACTCAGAAGAAAAATTAGGTCTATGCCACATAAACTTGAACCGCAACAATCTAGCACTACCAAAGGGCATTCTACGGTTGCACCGACGTACGATACCGGCAACAGGATCTCTCCAAGGACTGGCAATTTTGCCAAACAGCATGACAGCTTTATGCGTGATGGCTTCAGCGGAGGCCAAGCGTTCTTGTGCTGCTCCAAAACCTGACGTGACACGACGCAGACCGGTGAACCAGTGTCAATAAGCATTGATACGTCAACACCTCCCCACGTGAAGTTGCGCCGTATTGGGGGCTTCACAGTTTCCTCCCGCGTCGATCTTAGCGTCTAAATGTGCAGGCTATCATCAACGCCTTCATCTGTTTCCCCTTCGTTAACAGCCAAGACTCGGCCGCGTTTTTCCGACGGTGCTTGTTGAGTTCGAGACTTTGCGATTTGATCATTCTGGCATTTTGGTGCTAGATGACCGCGTCCACCGCAACGATAACAACGCGCGTTATTCCAACGACAGGCATTACTGATATGTCTGACACTGCCACAACGCCCGCATTCAGCGAGTACCTCTTTGCTCGTGGAGGACTGCGCCTTCATTCTGAGCGCAGCTGATGCTTCGCCGCCATTTTACGGGCATCATTCTCTACCACTTCAGCTGCGAGGGCCATTGTTTCGGCGTCCTCTAACGTCAGATCTTTCTTTGTCAGCATCTGCTTTTGCAGCGCACTCGATTTGATGCCGCACACTATTCTATCCCGCAGCATTCGGTCGAGCATGGTATTAAAATTGCAGTTGTCCGCGATTCCGCGAATCTTAGTAATAAACTCTTGAACAGACTCACCGTCCCAACTGGCAGCGGTTGAAAAAGCGGAAACTTTCTGCAATCTCATGGCGCTTGGGATCAAAAAACTCGTCCAAGGCTTTCACGACGTCCTCGTACTCCAAAGAATTAGGCTTCTTGGGCGCTATTCTTCCTGATAGAATCTGGACAGTGCGAGTACTTAAGGCTGCCACCAAGAATGCCCGTTTCTTGGCTGACTCTGTCACCCCTGTTGCCTCAAAGTATGCTTCTGCCTTGATGACATACACCTTCCAGTTGTCTTTCTCGGCACAGAAGTCCGACAGTTGCTGGTGCGCCATCGTCGTAGCTGACGTCTTGCTTGGATCCAGGGTTTTTCTTTCCAGTTCTTCGTCGCCACTGGTACATCGTTCGTCGGTCCCTGCGCGTTGGCGCAAGCGAAGTAGACACAAGATGACAAGCCGGTAGAATGGGCGTTTATTTTCAGTGTACGTTGCAATATAAAGACTCAAAGTAAAAACCGAAAGGGAAACAAGGTAAGTGAAACAAGAGATAGAAGCTTTGGCTATAACTGAGCCAAAAACTGATAAGGGGGACACTTCAGTTAGAACAGTTTACTTCCAGAGTTCTCGGCGATGGTAATCCAAGTGAGGCTCTCGATGAACGCTCCCTGGTTGATGCCATTAAGATTCGTCGTGCTGCACGGACAGTTTGCGATCTGAGCCAATGCGAGTAACCGCCGACGCCTGTGCCGCCATGCTGAATCTGCGGCCAGCTGGTTAGGGCACGTGGTTTGATCTAGTGCAGCCAAGGCTGTGAAGCGGCAAGCGGATTCAGTTTCGCGTGGCGGGAAAATCGGTATCAGAGTGATTACTGTGCGCCGGCTGCGCGGCATGGTTTTCCGGCCAATCGGGCAGCGAAACGGGCCAGTTTTCGGAGAGTTTCACCGGTTTCGCTCTCTTCGAGCCCAAGTGTGAACGCGCCCTTCGAGAAGCTCGTGAGAACGACGTGCACTCAAATGGTTTTAGACCGAGGAAAGGGTATGATTAAAATGAAGCTTCTTTTCTCAATTTACTTTACACTTGTATATGTGCTGTCTGTAGTTGCTGGCACTAGGCCGTTCATTCGTTGACATTTACTGTAGAAAATATAACGTGGTAAAACACTATCGAGTCATTCAGCGCGAAAAAATTATTTTCTTGCACATTTTCTCGATTGTTCTAAATGTGCGAACGCCTCTACAATTTCTTTGTTCATGTGATCACTACGGCATTGTAACCTTAGAAAAGTCATTACAACAGGCACGTTGCGCTATGCGTGCGACTTTAATATGCAAGGATGTACAAAGCTTAACGCCTACACGGGCACCACCCGCTCTTGTGGTGCAGTGGATATGGTGCTCGACTGGTGTTGTGTGATCCAATGGCGGCCTTGGTGGCCGTTGATTTACGTGAAGATCAATGAATTTCAATCGGGCTGAATTTTCGAAGCCCTCCGTTTCCGGAGTCTCTCGTAATCCTATGGTGGTGATAAAATTTACCCTAGCTATTTTTGGAGTTTTAAAAATTCACCCTCTAGATCTTTCATTAACACCCTAACGACATGCATATTGACATCATTTTGGCATTTACAACGATTTTGTAGGGTGTATATGCAAAGAAAGGGTGTTAAACCATGTAAGAAAGGTGTAAATAATAAACATGCCCTTTTTATATTCTTTATGGTGTAAAACGTTTACTGTGTATATAAGGCTTAGTGTTCGTTGTTGAAGTTTTATTATTTATCTCCGGTTCTCTGCGTCTGTGCTTTTCTAAGAGTTACAAAACACATGCTTCTCCAGTCGAGTGATTATTCTGGCAGCTGTCATATATTTTGACCAATTTCATTTAGTTTTTCAGCAAAATAAATATTACGAGAAGTTCAAGACGTTAAAGACTCTTTTCTAACTTGTCAATTCTTCTTTGGCGTCTCTACGTCTTAATAGGGTAGAACTTTTGTATTTTTAAGCAAGACGCACTGCAACGTGTATGATAATATTTTGTGTCAAGGGGATGCCTTGTTTTTAATTGTTTCAGCCTTATAATCTTTTTAGGACACGACTAGAGCATTGATGAACTAATGAGCAGTAGTGCACTAGCAGCAGACTCGAAAGAACGAAAAATAACTCTTGCTCAAGAAAACCTGTCAGGAATGCAGGCTGTGTATGTTGGGACGCCTCAAAGTACATCGGCCCAGTACCATAACGGTGTCTATAGATACGTCAGTGGCGTATCCAGGGGGTGGCACCCCAGGCCCATGCCGCCCCTCCAAATTTGTTTGTGCCGTGGCTCTGAGCGACAAATTACCATTTCAAGGTGCCCCCCCTCCCACTAAATCTCCCCTTCGCAAAAACAATTTCTACTTACACACCTGGGATACGTGGAAGTTAGCCAGGAACACGTCGCTTACACTGACCCGTGACCAAATCTCATTTTTATCAGCAATCGCGTCTGTGAGCCACTTAGCGAGCTCAATGAAGGCAGTCGAGGGAAAAGAAACTCACGCATCAGCACCGTGGTTTTTAACGTCATCATTTAAACTCGGTCGCTGTCTTTTTATTCAAACTCGCTATCTTGTTCACCGCTACACGCTTCGTCAGGCTGATTGGTTCCATTTTATTCATTTTGTAATTGAATTCTTATTCATGCTGGCAAGCTAACGAAGAAACGCTTCGAGATAGTTTCTGCAAGCTCAGCGCTGTGATTACGATATGTCGCGAAAACGCTGTTCGCTCTTTTAAAGTTACCCACTTCCTGTTTTCATTTAAATTTCTCTTCCCTGTTTTGCATCATTGCAGTCTCTCTTTTAACGTGCGCAGACATTGTGTATTGTTTGTAAATGCCACCAGCCCGGTATATGCCAAGAAGCAATAGAGCCATGAAACCCGATAAAGCACTCATCGACTGCTGGAAGCATTACCACTACAGCTGGTGCCGCCTGTAATTTCTTATTCAGTCACTTGGGACATTTGGGTAAGATAAGCGAACGTAAGACTTCAGAAACCAAATCAACACAGCTATACTGAACCTTGTGCGCGCACTGGTATTCCGATAATCCCTGGTGTATTTGTACACTAGCCACCCTGCGTGACCTCAAAATTCAAATTATTTAATCCCACAGGCTTTCTGTTCTCAATTTTATCTTCCATGAACGGCTTGTTATGGTCAAGTTTCGCTGCACAAAAGAAATGCGTAAAGCTAGCACGCACTTACTTTATAAGCCCTAGTTTTAAATGGAATGCTAGCATTGGTGTCGAGATCATTGAGTTGGTTGTCAGTGAAATATCAGGGCCCGAATTCGAGAGACGTCTTTTCTGTAAGTGTCTTTTCCCATTGGTCAGCCGACTGCATTATAGATACGTCGGCATGTTGGTTGGCTAAAATGTTCTTATACAAACATTTCTAGGTTCGGATGGTTTTACGAATAGGAGCCCTGTTTTGTCCGTGAGCAAAAATTTGAGATAGATGCAAATGAGGTAGATGCAAACAAAAAAATCAAAAATCTTTTGTGAGTATTGAACGCCTAACTACTGAGGTGCAACCAGTTTTTCTGCAACAGAGTCTCGCTTTTGCTTGAAAATGATTGACCAAACAAGAGAAGAGCTACAAGAATTGATGTAGTCGCAAGTTGTTTATTAAGGAAAGTAATATTGCCTTGCAGAAGTGTAGAACCACACCTAGCGTAAAAACGTGTGAACTGCGTAGTGAGTGGTTGGTTCAGAGGCGCTGTAAACGCAAAGTGCACCGCATTCATCATTTGCTCTTATCAGCAGCAATATCAACTCAGTGTGCAGCTGCACAGGCGTTCATGTTGCCATACAGGCGCGTAGTGCGTAGGCCTACTTCTTGATTCAACAAGGGAAGAAGTATGTTATAGGCGACTTTTCCTAGGAACTGCAGACTGGGTTAGTTGATGCATGGTAATATCATAAAGCTATATTGCAGCTCGGTTTGAGGATGAAGAGAAGCTGCAACAGTGAAAAAACAAACACAGACATCTATAACGTTCACTTTGTTGTCTCTATTTTCCTTCTTCTCCATTGCACCATTCTCAAACAGAGCTGCGCTGTAGCTTGCACTTGTAGCAGGCAAGTATTGTAGATCACACTAAAGCGCCGCGCATTGGAAGACATATATACACACAATAAGGTTGGATTCAGGGCAGGGTTATTCACACTAGACGCAATGAAGCATATCAAACACCAGGTCATCGAAAAACCAGAGACGTGAGAGCCATTCTGTGCATATATCTAGAAAAAGCGCTTCACAACATCTACCACGCATTCATACTCGAAGAAATTTCTAAGCTTCGGTGCGGGGAAAGCCTTCTATGACTATGTATGGTCTTTTCTTACAGATCGGAAACCCGTGATGAATATTGCAGATATCGAGACTGCAGCAATCGAACTAGAAGCAAGGAGCACGCTGCAAGGGGCAGTGATTTCACCAGTGCTATTCAACATTGCCATGATTGGACTGTCAAAAAAATTATCCAGCATCGTAGGATTGAAGCACAGCGTATAGCAGATGACATTACCATCTGGTGAACAGGTGGAAGTGAGGGGCAGATTGAAAGCGCCTTGCAAGAGGCTATTGACACCATAGAAGAGTACCTTCATTCTTCAAGGCTCAAGTGCTCCTCGAGTAAGTCAGAACGTTCACTGTATCAGACTACATGCCGGGGACCGAAGCCCAGGGGATGGAAGCCGTTAATTCAAATAGACATCCACCGCCGTACAAATCAAGGGGAAGCCATCCACAGGGTCGACTTCATCAAAGCCCTGGGCATGCTGATAGAGTATACCGGTGCTAACAGCAAATCTATAGCCAAGTCAACTTCGAAAATGGACAGCGCGCTGCACCTCATACGCAGAGTGGCCAACATAAGAAATGGGATCAAGAAGACAACATCATCAGGCTGATTCACGCGTTTGTTTTAAGCCACTTCACATACGGGGCAGCAATTCACAATTGGTCTAGAGCAGAGCCCGAGACACTGAATGCGCTCCTCAGGAAAGTTATCAAGAAGGTCCTGGGCTTACCCACACATATCAGCATCGAGCGTGTAATTGAGCTTGGCATTCACAACGCGCTCGAAGATATAGCAGAAGCCCAAGAGAGAGCGTGCACAGTTTGTAAGGTTGTCTATAACAAGGTCGGGGAGAATGATCCTGCAGGAGCTGGGCCAAGACCCAATGGCAATTAGACGCGATTACAATGATATTCTCGACAACATCAGGGAGAATATCACGGCATCTCCTATACCACGAAACATGTATCCAGAACACACCGTCGGAAGAGGAGTGGCGAGGGCCAGGACTGTACTTCGTCAAGTCACAAACGATGAACGAGGGGACATATTTGTTGACGCGGCTTCCTACGCCAATGGGAAAGCTTTTGTGGCATTGGTGCTCAATGGGGCTGGCCATGTCGTCAACTCAGAGACGGTCAGGACGAAAAATCCAATCATTGTGGAACAGGTGGCCATCGCTTTAGCACTCAAGATGAATAACATTGAAGTCGTCTACAGTGATTCCATGGCAGCCCTATAGGCCTTCGCAAAGGGGATGGTCTAAGAAGAAACGCTGAGAATACTACATGGCAAGATCATAATGCATCATTCTCTGAGTTGGTTCCAAGCTCACCTTGGGCAAAGCAAATGCTCCCCTCCCAATCTCAATAAAGCAGCACACGAGATGGCGCGAGACCTCTCCAACAGCGCCTCCCCGGGAATGCGTTCTACCGGTGAAGGGGATAACCGCGAAATTCTTACAACATATAACGAGCTCACTCAACATATTTACCAGTCCTGACGGATGTTCCCTCCACCTCATAAAAATATAACTCGGCCCAAAGCACTTACATTAGGGCTTTTGCAAACGCGGATGTACACTATTTGAAAATGTTACAGATCATGTACTATCATGTAAGTAATCTTTGCCCACATTGTGGGGAAATAGCTTCATTAGAACATATGCTCAGGCAGTGTAACAAATTCGCTCATTTATCGAACGTCACCTTTGCCAGATGGTAGGCGGCAACCCGCAGCTCGTCATGGGCAGATTAGCTCTGGGCTGTCCACCAAGCCCGCGAGGCGGCTGATGAGCTCGGCATCTCAGTCCCCACGCTGTAGCTGCCCGCAACACAGTGATGTGTGTTTTGGAGGACCTAATAAACGTTTATCCAAACCAATTGAAAACAAAAGAAAAAGTTTTCAAAGTCACGAGGCACGCATGACGTAATGTCTTTGCCCCTGCCATGTCTCTCTGCTCTTCCAGTGAATTCATTCCATGGCTACATAAGAAAGTGTGTCAGGGACCCTTCTATATATGCCCTTATCTGTTACTCCACCCTGCAAGGCAGTGCTTGTTCAAACATGCAAAGTCCCAAAGACACGAAATGCAAGGGTTCCGGGGGAGGGAGCGTGCCCTTTCAGTGCTGCTAGGCTTTGTTGACCGAAGCGGACTGCGTGTCCGCTTCCGTCAACAAAGCCTAGCAGTGCTGAAAGGGCACGCTTGACATGCGCGCGGCCACTGTTCAGGAACAAGAGGTGCTCAGTTATTGTCTGATGCAGGCCGAGAGATCCGTACGTTGCGAGCATCACTTACCTGCTCGCATCACCAGCCAAACAATGAAGCAAAAGATAGTCCAGAGTCTCCAGGTCGCCGCAGTTCATGCAGTATAAACTGCCACGACCAGATTGCCGATGTTTTTGCTCGGCGGTGTAGTTGTCTCCGTTGAGGAGACGGAGAATGAAACCGCGGTCTCGTCCTGGTAATCCCTTAAGAGGGAGCCTTCGCGGAGGCTTTGCAGCTGCTAGGCGAGGGTCGGGGCGAAAGCCATAGTGGGCGGCGAGGAGACGGCCGACATCCGTGGAGCACACGAAGTCTGTGACGCCGGTGCCGTGGTCGTACGCAACCTTCGCGGCACAGCCAACCACCTCGTTTTCGGGTATTCCGGTGTGTGAAGGCACCAGTGCAGCAAAAGGTAGGAGCCCGTTTGCTGCACGACGTGTAGCTTCCGGGCATCTCTCTTTGCAAGCATGTTGCCGTCTTCCTCACGCGATATCGTGGCACTGGCGACCCGGGAGTCGCAGAGCATGGCTCCAGCGCTCATGGGTGCTCACTCACTATGGAAATGGGCTGCCAAATTTATATGGCGAGTTCCGCCACAGTGGAAAAGGCGAGGGAGGAGAGGTGGCACTTGAGAACATTGCCGACTGATGGCACAACGCAGGCGGCGGCCGCGGATCCGTCGCGAAGCACTGATCCGTCGACGTAAACAGCCGCCGTTAAGCTGTTCCTAAAGGATGGCGGAGCGCTCCTGCTATATCGCAGCCAGTGGGGTGCGCGCCTTCACTTTGACGCCGCCAATGGTCTTGGTGATCACCAGAGGGATGTGGCGGTATGGTGTGATAGCCAGCCAGCTGGGGTACTGCGTGTCTGGCACAACCGTCAAGAGCTCACTCGCTGGCTGCCCTATGAATGAGTGAGGCAGAGCGTATAGCCTGTTCTCAAGTAGCTGCCCCGCCATGTGGTTTTCCGCTGCTGTACATGATTTAGTGTCCGCTGCGACACCACAGGGAGATGGGTGTTTCCTCCACTGCGGTGAGCGGGGGGCCTACCTGGGAGGTGTGGGCAATTCCGTAGTACTCCCGTACGGCGTTGCGATGGTCGGCGTACAAAGCAGCCAGCTGGCAAGCTATGAAGCCACTGCTGTCGTGCAGATCACGCGTGCCAACGCGACTGCGTTATAGACTCGCAAGGCAAGGGCAGGGGTGCAGCCGTGACCTAGCGCGAAGAGACTTCGTGTGGCACCGAGTACCTTGCGGTTGCTCACCCGCAGATCTTTTGCTCGGTTGCTCGCTGCAGTTGGTCGCCCGTAGATCACCCGCAGACCAGCTCAGCCAGTGGTCTTTGATCACCCCCAAGTATTGCACCTTCTTGCTCCACTCGAAGGAGAGGCCCGGTAGTGAGAGCTGAGGCGTGGAGCGGCGTGCCGACGCTCGTGGGTGCAAGAGCAGTGCCTCCGTCTTGGAGGCAGCTAACGCCAGTCCAATCACACTAAGGAATGCGTCAACCACGTCAATGGCCACCTGGAGAAACTCGAGAAGGACTGCCGGTGGCGACCGCGGCCGCAGGCAAACAGCGCAATGTCATCGGTGTAAATTGGCACATGCACTTTACACGCCGTGTTGCGCGGGATGTAGTCGGGCAGCTTGGCTAGAGCCAGACTGAACAGGAAAGGGCCCAATATGCTGAGCAGGGATACGCCCGCAGTGACGGGGTTGAGTCCGCTGATTGTGGAGCCAACACAAACGCGAAGAGCGCGGTCACCCAAGAAGCTCTCGAGGTAGTCTAACATCCGCCCGCACACACCGAGAGGCACCCCATCATATGGATTTGTGAAGAATGACAATAGTCCTGTGAACTTTCGCAAACACACTAGCAGAGGAAGGGATGTGGCGGCCTCATGGTCACTGACAGACACCATTTTCCATCTTTGTGGTAAAATCTTAATGCGGTCCGTGGGTGCATGACCGAGCCATAGTGGCTGCACTATCACAGAAATAAAATTATTCGTTGTTTTCCTTCAAGGACGCGCTACATGCTCATTTGTGCTTATTCCCGCCACGTATGTGTTGCGCACAAAAATGTAATTGATGGTTACATAAAGGAAGTTTTTGATAGTTTTTGTTGGTCGCTTTGTATATGTTATTTTTTTATTATTTAATAATACTGTCAACCCTCGCTTGAGGGCCATAACAGGGAGGGAGTACAATATGAGTACAAACAAACCACCTAAAAAAACCACTAAACAATGAACACGGGAAAACAGAATGGGCAGTACTTCAAACATTACCAAAATAAGCATCAATTTCTCTGTCAAAAGATTGTACATCGGTACTATTAATAACATGTTGGGGTGAAGAATTCCATTGTTCTATAGCAACCTGTAAAAATGACCACCGAAAGACGTCAGTGCGAGCGCTGAAAGGTTCAATGGGGACATCATGATTTAATCTGGTGTTACGTTTTCCGGGAAGGCGTATGTACTCGTCTTTAGGTATTTTGAATATCCCTTAGATTATACGAAATAATGTTTTAAGTTTTTATTTCCGCCTTCGAGTTTCCAGTGATTCTAAATGGCATTAATTTAGCATATCAGTTACTGAATCCCGCCTTCTATATCTGGAGCACACAAACCGAGCTGCGGTTTCCGTTGCAGTTTAGGTTTCGTGTACCATGACGGACGCCGACAGGGCTAGGCGCTAAAGAGCTTCGCCCTTAAAGAAAAAGGCATGGCACTGAAGCACTTGGGACCAGAGTAAACGCTGTGTAGACAGCTCTGTTGGTGTTGGCGCAAAGCGAAAAGAGAGACACACACTATTTTGAAGAAAAGGACACCAATTCAGAAGAAAATAAGAGACCCAAACACAAAATAAAATGAACTTCTGACATGTGCGCGACCCTATATACTACACTTTACGGGAAAACCAGAGAGATGCAGCCTTTCCTGGTAATCCTAAACAAACATATTTACGTTACCAGCGAGTAACACGAATGTCCTCGTGACACTGGATGGCAATAGAAGTCATTTTCTTGAAGTATAAGATACGGTTGTTTCCGAAAACAAGTTCTACATCTGGACGAGTGTTGATTAGGTGATGCGAAATAATATGTGGCAGAAGTTCTAGGCTTCTTATGAAAACGTGAAGCCCAAAGACACACTCGTGCGTTTCTACAACTAGCCAGGTGCTGCCCGTCTTGTGGCGCCAAAGCAGCAATAAGCTGACACACCATACTGAAAAAAGCGCCATCCCTTTCCCCTCGCAGTGTAGCAAGTCAGGGAATCATATATGCCAGCTGAATTCCTTGCTTTTCAATAAAACGTGATCTCTTTCTCTCGCGCGCGCGTGCGAGCGGTTTCAGGTCGATCATGCGGTTCAAACTACGCAGATCAACTAATCTTGAATTCTACTGGCAGATTCAGATAAACTTTTTATGCTCTCAGTGGACCAACCACATTTCAGTCACATATTAGAGCGTTAAGTACGTCCTCGATGGGCAGATAAAGAGCAACCGCGGATTACGGATTGCTCCGTTGAGTGAGAATTCTTGCTTCGCTGAAATCGGCGCATTTTACCGAAAGTACGCGTGACGTAGTCGGTGCGCCCGCTTTTCACCCCTTCACTGCCGCATGTTAGAGGTTGCGAGCAGCTGTGGAGGAGTGTGAAAATGCTTCACCCTCCTCGCCCAATCCCCCCTCGCAAGATTTTCATGTATCGACTGCTCCCGTCGAGGCGTACGCGTTGCAGTCGCAGGTTATGCTATACCAATACCACTCAGACATACATGCTCCATTCACAATTCTGTGAACGCCCCCTATCTTCCATTGGAACTCTTCAAAAAGAAAATCAGGTAAGAAAATGTTTACGCCCAAAAAAGTCAAACTTGTAGAATGAGCAGCAAAGATGCAACATGCACCACCAATATCATGTTCTATAGCAAGAAAAGAACCTAATGACGAAGATGCTACTAAAAGTATATAAGTTCACTCACGATGTTTACAATTTTTTTTCTCTATACTCTAAGACTGGCGTACTTGAAGGAAATTGAATGCTAAAATATAGAAGTAAAATAACATTCACAATAGCCGATATTTTCAATGTTTTCAACGTGATAACTGCGCTGCTGAACTGCGAAAGAAGCAATGTCAGAAATATCAGAGCTGTCAAGGAAGCGAGAGTTTTACTTCCGCTTTAAAGGCAAAGTAAGAACACTGCTTGTTGTTTCGAAAAGATTCCGGAGTTCTCCACGTGTAAACGTGTTTCCTAGGAAAGGAAGCCTGCTTTTTATGCAACGCAGAATAAAAAAAAAAGAACTGTCGCCAAAAGAAAAGAGCAGGGTTCGTCGACGGTACACAGAACATAGTCGTGCGTGTACCTACTTCCAGGTGCAAACTTTTAGGAAGAATGAAGGCGTAACAATGTTTGCCTGCGTCTGCCAATCACCGATACAGGGATTCTTCGAAAGAACTTACAGCAAACTTCATGTTTTAAAGCATGGCAAAAAAGTGCGTTTTTGCTGTTATATGGAGCACTTTCATCGTTCTCGCTTCTATTTTTTACTTGTTTCAGTTTACTCTGGAGTCTTTCATCGTTTTCAGCTTAGAATAAGACAATGTGCACGTATGCCATGCCTGAAAACACTGTTTCATTCTCAGAACAGAGCAAAAGTAGCCTTCGCAAAGCAAGACGTATTTTTTATTTGGGCACCATGAGAGACAAAACCATATATATACAAACCGCACTATGCATTTGAAGATGTTTGCATCATCGGGTTTTAAATATATTGAATGTAACTATACTGCTGCCAGTAAAGACCTGAATTTTTCTATTCACATTTGCGAAAATGCGTATTCGCTTTCTTTATTTGATGACGCCAACACGTTCACTTGTGCAGTACGGTAATAATGGAAGTTCAAGCGAAAATTATCAGAACTAGTAAAGCCTGCACTCTAAAATATGGTGAGGGTGCTGTAGAAGTGAAAAAAAAGTCTAGTTAGCCTTCAGTGAACATAATCCTTTTCCCGTAAATAAAGTTGCTTTTCTGTTTTTATTTCACAGCATTCTTTTACTCAATTGCTAAGTGTTGGATGTAGAGAATCGCATAGTTCAGAAGAAAAAGGGAAAAAATAAAATTTGTTTCTATTCTTCATTTATCTCAGAAAGTAAAAACCCTTTCTCTTCTACTGACACGAGAGATGGAAACGCTGTCATTCTGTTGCTTCTCCTCTTTATGAATGAGTCGGCGTACCACGAGTACTGGCCACTAAATATTAGCCATGCATGTATGCAGTAAAGAGTGGCGCATTTGTTTGCTGGGCCACTGGATACCACTAATTGAAAAACAGCATTTCTAGAGCCTTCTACTAAATTTATTTACACTGACACTTGAACTTTAGCTTGAGATTTGTATGGCGAATTAGCGAGCATTTTATATATTTACTTGTTTGACAATGCGTGATTGCCGTGATGCAGGTCACGAAAGATGGCATTATGAGTGCCCTGACTAGGCCTATATCACCACGCAGTACATTCCTCACACTGAGCAACTGCGCTGGCAATAAAAGAAATGCAAGAACACAATCACAATGTGGAGAACTCGGAGAAAGCTCATACAAACTGAAGATTACCAGGCTTCTAAAATGAGTTAAAATTAATACACGCAATATTGAAAGCAATCAAATAAATTAGCTGAAGTTAGCTATAGCAGTGGACACACCAGCGTTCTTGTGGGAGCGTAGACATAGGCTTTTGTACATGAATAGTCACAAGAGTAGGTCATATATAACATTTTATCTATACAAATTTGAAAAAAATAGCATATCTATGTGCACTGAAGCCTTCAAAACTTATACGTGCTCTAATAATTAAATCTTCCTCTTATTTCCGAAAGATGATATGGCGGAAGCAATCATTATCAAAATTAGTACTTCGGGATGACTGTTCAGTAGATTAGAAATTTGCCATTTTAAAAGTTGCTGACCGTAGGTAGGTCTACTTCCTGGTTTAAGAAAAGTGGAAAATCGAAAGCTGTAGTTTCCAGTGCTATTAGTGTAGGCAGCGATAAAGCACTCAGAGTCATTTCGGTACTCTGAAAATAAGAGCTTAGAGAGATGCTGGTTATATATTTTATGACTGAAAAGAATATTGTCTGAATACAAATGTGATATAAGTGTTCGTGGTAGTATAACCTTGTGGCACGCCATGCATTGTGGTTAGCATGTCGGACTTGATAATAGTGTATAACACGAACTGACTTAGGTCACATAGTTAGCTCTGCATGAAATGTAATTTTGCGCAAATGGCAAAGCCTCTCACGACCACATACTCGAAGATTTCATGCTTACGTAGTTATTTCTCATTTATTTCTTTCTAGATGTGTTAGCTTTAATGTTTTAAATTGTGCAACGTTTCATCATGTCACATTGTATACATATAGTATTGTAAAGACTGCCAAAATTTGCTTCATTTTTCAACCACTGACTGTTCGTGTTACTTAGGTTTGTGTTTCCTGCACGCTCTTCCTTTCTTTAGTCTTTCTACTGCGTTGTTACTCTTCCTTTTTTAGCAGTCGTTTACATCATATTGCACTTTTCAGATGGTATCGTTTAGATTTAATATTTTTCTGTATTTATCACATGTCATAGTTTACCATGTATTGCCTCCTTTACAGAATGCTCTGATAAAGAGCCTGTAAGATATTGTGAATAAAATAAGTTATGAATGAAACGAAGAGCTCTTTTTATTACAAGTTATTTATATTTGGCTCCGACGTAGTTCCACAAATAAGCACACAATAGTGCAAGCGGTCATGATTTAAAGTAAGCTCGAATTGGCGTTTTAATGAGTTTGGTAACAAGGTCCGGTATGTGCTTAAGAGACCTACTGATTTCGCTATATTGCTTTCAAGAAATTCTACGTGTTGTGTTCATGATAAGTTTTCGTTGAAATGCACACAAACACATTTATGCTGACAGACTCGTTTCACTACCTGCGTTCTAAATAATAGCAAATAAATGAAGGAACAGGTTTATACGCGGCGTGTCGTATAAAGAATTTATTGCACTGACATTTAGGTTAACTGATTCGACCTTAACCAGTTTGTTAAATGCTGTTAAATTGGAGTTTTCTTCGAGTTTACGAGACGAAGTAAACTCGAAGAAAACGTTCACTCGTATCATGTGCATAGAGGACTATTTTAAGAGTGTGAGGAAAAACATTATCAATATTGTATATAAGGAACAAGATAGGCCCTAATAATAAACCTTGTGGCACGCAATCAATGATGGTTTGCATTTCGGATTTAATATTAGTAAATATCACAAACGGACTTCGCCCACATAAATAGCTTTGTATCAAATGTAATGTTACGCCTCTGATTTGATAGCCTGGTAGCTTAGCGAAAAGAATTTCATGTTTAACCAATTCAGATGCTTTGTTAAAGTCTAAAAAAGTATCTACAGTGTGCAATCGGTTTTCTATTATAGATAAACATTTTTCTCTAATTTTTAATAAATAACTCTCTACAGATTTGGCTTTCTGGATCCCAATATAATGTTCAGATAGCAAGTTATACCTATTCGAATAGTTCTCTAGTCTACGGTCATTCACTTTTTTGACATTTTTAGAAAAATATGCAAAGATTGATATTGGTCTATTTTTGCCAATGCATTATTGTCCATGTTTAAATTTCGAGTCAAACTCGGTATAACCCCTTATTGTCTGTTATGATCGACACTACAGTTGAATTTTCATAAACGGAAAGCACTAAACTGAATTGTCACCTAAACACAACAGTAGTTTGTATATTAGTTGGTTTTGTACTCAGACAAGATTTTTGGAAAGTCCGTAGAAATTCTGCTGCACTCAAAGACATGAGCATCATCGTTCTCAGTTACGGCTGTATTTAATTATTATTACGTCACAACCTCCTAAGTATCGCTGGCCTCTTGAGGGTAGTGATCGCAACCAATAACGTCGTTTGATTTCGGTTCCAGTCGCTGAAGTCACAGCCGAATTGTTCCTGCAGTTGTGGTGCCAATCGTGCTTCAGTGGCATGTTGCTGTCTTTTAACTTCAGTGGCTTCTAAACATTCAGGAAGTTGAGGCCTTACCTGCGTTATTAGGATGATGGCACTGTCAAAAGCGCACAGTGCGCTCACGTTGTGATGACTCACATTAATCATGACTTCGAAAGCCGCTTATACATGAAGAAGACGCTCGTGACAAAGCATGGTGTCCCAAAAAGCAGCTTAACGAGGGTCCTACACGACAAGGTGAAGCTACGGAACAACTTCACAACTTCGCGATCGGCCTCAAAAAGAAGCATCTGCGTCATGGCGAACGGCAAGAGCTGAAGAAGAGACTCGTTTTGCAGCTTAGGAGAGCCTGCACCAGAACATCGCATTAGTGGATCCGCAATACGTGCCAAAGCAGAAGAGTTCATATTTTACCGTGAAATAACGAACTACGTGTACAGCAATCACTGGCTTGCACCTATAAAGAGAACAATAGCATATTGCGTGAGAAGCTTCAGGAGCTTTTGTAGTCGAATGTCATGACTAGCTGGCAACATGGCTGCTGGATATGACGCGTCAGTTCTAGGACGATGACATTTACAGCGTAGAGTTAACAGCACCTATTTTAAGCTTCAGTCATCAAAATCAGTCGCGTTCGAATGTGAACAGTGGCCAAGTGGCAAACTCAGCAAAAGTATACTGCCCTTGTTGGAGCAAACTTGTTGGTAGCAACAAGTAGGCACTCATTGGGATAGTAACATAAAAAAATCCTCGGTGTTTTAAGAGCTTCAGCAACAGACCCGTGATTTACGAGTCGAGCTCTGAAGCTTGGGCGACTCAGGACATAATTATGGAATGGCTGCACAACAAGGATGCGCGAATGTCATGTCAAAATAGGAAAGTACTTTCCTCGTTGACAACTGGACATGGTACTGTAACAAGAATGAAGGTCATTCATTTGGAGTTGCTCCCTGCGAACACCACAGGTAGCCCTTTTGCAGCCTTCAAGGAGCGCTTCTGCAAGGATCTTTTGCAGAGGTGCTGTTTTGCACCAGCGTTGCAATGTAGGCACTTTCGTCTCTATTCACCTCATTGCATATGCTTCAGGACAGCTGTCTTCTACTAGTATGACAAATTGAATCATACATGAAGGATTTTCTTCGAATCATGAGAAGTGTGACTTGGAGGATTTGCCTTAATATGACAGTGAAGATGTTTTTAGGTATATGAGGTGACAGAGCTTTAAAAGAAACCCCTCAGGCCTCTGATGACAACGTAGATATTGGAATAATTGGTTGTAAGCAAAAATCACAATTTTTTGCGTGATCAAAAAATCGAGAAAGACACAAATAAAATAAATTATTTTGGGTCCAAGTGAAGGTCGCACTAGGGTCATTCACATGGAAAGCAATTGTTCTGCCACACAGTCAAGCATCTGCTTAGAAGTACAGTGAATGTAACTTTCGTACTTTACAAACACAAGCGTTCTGTACCCAAGCTTTCCAATAAAACATCTATATCTCAGTAAAAATACATGGTAAAAGCATACATTAGCAGCGGGCATCACAGCGTGTGATACTCATATTTACATCATGAAAGCCAGCCACCCAGTATAAAACGCACACACGTTAATGCATCCATACCCTTAACGGTATATACTCCCTAGTGGGAGCATTTAAAGTTGGAAAAAATTATACGTACACGTTGCCCGTGGTTTAAAGCATGCTACCCATTACACAGAATGCAGAAGTACGCGAAAGCTTCACTGACAGAAGCCAATGTCAGTTTTATCGACTCCTCCGTAATTTATATTTCATGCAAAACACAATTTATCTAAAAATATGCACTAATGGTTTGAAGAAGACTCTACGGTCAAGATATCACTATCTCGTTCAACTGTTATAGGTGTAGCTGGGGTATCCCTCAATTTCGCCTTCCAGTTGGTCAAGGAGGCTTTTAGATCGCATAGTGCCGCACGCAACTACTGAATCGGTGTAGGTTACGGCATGCCGTGCGTCTGGTGTGCTGGCTTATCAAAAAAGTGAAACTTTGCAAGCACTCTGGCAATGCACAACAAAAACAAATGCAAGCTCCTAAAGATAAATGTTTGCGCGTAAGCAGCTCGCACAGTATCAGTCGGACAGGCTGAAACTGTTCAACGAACCAATGTACCGCACTAATCAATGTATTGAGAGATCACTTAACATTTCATTGATATCCTGCGTTGCGGCGGCAGCAGCTTTAGTAGTACGAAGTACACAATTTTAGAGTCATAAACCCAAGCAACGAAAGAAAATATCACTGGTAAACAGCGCCACTCGTTCGAGTTAAAAAATTGGTTGCCTGTTGCCTAGTGTGCCTGCGTGACGTCTCCTAAACACACAGTTTTCCCTGCTTCAGCGGCAACATGCGACGTACTTGGAATTGAAAAAGTGACCCACCCGTTTTGGGGTGATGGAGTTTGACCCCGAGGAAGTACGCGAGGTATTTACAAATTTAGAAAAGTAGTTGTGCCATGTAACGGCGGCTTCTGCGGATTCCCAAGCTTGGAACCTCGCAAAGATGTTCCCACCGCACGAGGCCTGTGGTCAGACGCACTGATCAACAACCTTTTACCGAAACAAGCTTCCACAATGTTGGTGTCCGTGCTTTTGCGTTCTCAAAGAATCTTGAAAAGCGTGAGTGGATTGTTAGCACTGCCGTCTATCGCGCAAAAAAAGGACTGAGATTCAGAATGGCTGGGCCTGAATTTCGCTCTCTGATTGTGATGTGCGCGTGAACTAGTGGTAGATCCTCCACAGGAGGTCCGACAAGCAGAAAACGATGATAACTCAGGGCTTTGTGCGAAAGTGAATGCGAACATGGAGATGCGTGGCGTCCACGAAGAAAAAAAGTGGACAGACGATGCTCGGTGGAAGAGAGAGTGGAGTGATGGAGTCCAAATATGAAACCTCTGCGATGAGATTCAAGAGTGGAAGCTAAGGAGATTACCTGGTCGCGCACGTCCCACTTCCTTGAACACATCACACCTAAAATCCCATGTCCTCGACATACATTGGAAGCCAGCGCCGATAGAGGATCAGATGAGCGAGGATTAGATGACATAGAGGATTAGATGAGTGAGGGGTGGGGGCGTAAGTAGGCGAGCAGAGAGAGGCGGGTGGGACGTTCATGCCATTCGGGTGTGTGGACGCCAGGAGACCAGATAGTGGGAGTGGAAGAAAAAAGATAGAGAAGTGGGGGACGTGCATGTGCTATGGGATGTAGGGGACACGAGAAGGAAGGAGTGAGGGGCAAAAAAGCTCTCACCCTAAGCTGCTTGGCCTTAGGGTTATTCGGTCATATGAGTTGCGAAACTCCCCATAGGCTCCATGTATTGAAATCCGAACACGGCTTGACCAAAATGGCGGATTTGAGTAAATTGTAGCGTCATATCTTGACAAAAAAACTTACTAGAAATCGTAATATTTTGTGTTTTTGCGTTTAGCAAGATTGTGAGCGCCGCCGCATTCTGCCAAACAGCATGTCAGCGCCGAGAACTTGTTCTCAGGTGAGTTGGTGCTTGAGGGTGCTGAACATGTTACTTTGTCGCAGTGGTGCAGACGTGATGAAGGACAGAGGAGCTGCTTGTTTTCTTGATGCTCTGTTCTTTTTCATGTTTTCCGCATTGCGCTAGAAGCAACGTGGCTATAAGCGTCGTGTTCGTGTGGTACACAGCTAGCACAGCGTAAATAGATGGTGCAGCGAAGTTGGTAATTTATCAGATTCATGTGAAGAGCCCACGATGTTTACATTTAGGCAAAATAGTAAGCAGCAAGGTGTGATGCAAGCGGGATGCAGCGTTGATCCAGGTGGATCCAACCTGTAAGCCTGTCAACGGCAGCAGACGACGTTGCCGGAGTAGCAAAAGCCGGTGCCATTGGAAAGACTCCATGAACATAGCACCTTAAAAGAAAAGAGGGCTTGCAGTGCTAGTTGCAAGTAAATTGCAATGTTCGATGTTCCCACTTTCTTGTCATCGGGCTTTCATAATGGTTTTGGGACGTTAAACCCCACAAATCAATCAATCAATCGGGCTTTCATAATTATATGGTATCCCATCCAGCATCTCATTGATTTCGGGATTAGTGGAATTTGACCACTGTGTGCAAGACAAAGTGGCCAATTTGCGTTAAGTACTGATCGGTACTGTTGTGCTTTGGTTTGCACTCTACCGTATCTTTGTCTTGTTTGTGGTACCATCGCTCATGTCGTGTTGGTGAGACACATCGTGAACAGCAGAGCGGCACAGTTAAAAGAAAAATGGCTATTTGGGCTAGTCGGCTTGAATTCATGGTAAAAAGGGCTGCAGCGCGAGCACGAAGGTGCTAGAAAAAACAGACGAAAGGCGAGGCACGGAAAGCAAAGAGGACAACACGAGTGCTGTCTTGTCCTCTGAGCGCTGCGAGGACAACACGCAGCGCTCGTGTTGTCCTCTTTGCTTTCCGTGCCTCGCCTTTCGTCTGTTTCTTCTAGCACCTTCGTGCTCGCGCTGCAGCCCTTATTACAGTTGAAAGGATTCGTCAAACTTCCCTTGAGCAATCAATTTCAAGTGCACATTTCCAAACGAGCAAACGAAGAGTAATAGAAATAATCAGGGCGCAGCGTTAAAACCATCGCAGCACGAAATTTCAAGCACCACCTTCAACGAAAGTAAACTTGACGCTTTGACCTGGCTTTGATTAAGCCTTTGCAGAGCGAAAACAGCTGACAGCGGCGGCGGGCGCCGTGCACGCCAAGACCATTTATTGAGGCGACAATGCCAATGTTGCGTGTGGCGTTGAGCAGCCTAAAAAAAGCGCACGTACAAGTGGCGATGCAGCGTTTTGTGTTGTCGCTCCCAGATGGCGAGAATTTCTACTCACTCCCGCTAGGTCGGCCGATGGCGTGTCCAGGTTTCGGATGGCAATTTTGCAACTCATATGAATGATTAACTCTGGCTACGCCTATAGTGAACTATCCAGCCACACTTAGTCCAATGTATCAATTGTTAAAATTGAATACTAAAAACTGGCCTGACGTGTTGAGACCAAGGCATACCCTTTTTCAGACGGGACTGCTTAGCCCGCTCCGAAGCTAGTAGTTTATCTCAGGGATGCCACCCTCTCCATCATACTTCTTTTAGCATTTCTTGTTGCGGTGGTGTTTTCTCTACTGATTGCGCAGACCATGTACGTATACAGTCTATAAGGTCTCAGCTGATTGGTTAATGTTTCCAGGTGTTTTTCGTATGTGCCAGTCATATGCTGCCATGCGCCACAAAAATTCTTGAATTCATTCGAACGTGGGACACCGCCAGCCGCAGTACGCCGTGTCTTGGTCACGAAGCATACGCCTTTCATCATACTAACGGCGAGGTATTTATATACACCATTCAGCGCTGGTGGTATGGAGAGTTGCGAGTTGCACCAGTGTGTTCTCTATCACTCGCCAGATAGCACCATGGGCCAGCTTCCTAACTGTTCGCTTCCCTCATGTTTCACAGGTGTTCTGAGTGGCCAGCTCTTGTGCGGCCTATACGTTTACGCACAAAGCGTGTCCGCCCATGGTCCGGCGTTTCTCTTGCGATAGGGTTCGTTTCCACGTCTTCTAATTTCACCTCAAACTTTTCGTTGAGGTTATAGGTCATACAAACTTCATTCGCTGCAGAAGCCACGTTTGCAAAAAAAGTGAGCTGTTAGTTGGAAGAGTCGTAGTGACAGCAAGTTGATTGGAGCGCATGATCGTCACTTGCAGTGCTTCGCTCACACACATAGAAGTAATATCCAGAACAGCGCTCATAATACACACCCCTCCTGCGTATACGAGTGAATTTTCCATGCATTCTTCTTTGTGTATGAGCACCATGCAGGAAAATTGGAGATGCTTGCTGTACTTCAATTAAGATTCCGATTTGTTTAATCGGATTCCTTGCTTACCTTTTTCGAAGACACTGTGACTTTTATAGTTTCCTACTCTCCTCCACGTTCGAGCACTGTATCTTAAAACTGGCCTTACGTAGCGATTTCATAATGTTCGCTAATAGGGATTTATAGATGACTAAAGTTGTTAGACTCTATGGCAACCTTTCTCGCTTGCGTTCGTTTCATCAATGTAGTAACTAATCGCGCGCTTCTTCAGATTGCAGAACAAAAAAGGCAACAACACAAACAGGAGTAAGCAACTGAGGTATAGAACAAATACTTTCTGTGAAGCAATGATCAGAAGAAGAATAAAAAAATAAAATTGCATATACATTTCATGGTTTGTGCTGTTGACTACAATAGTAAGATATTCTCTGCATTTTATGTAATTTCAAAGAATGAAATGCCAGAAATTGTTTCAGTGAGTTTTGTGTCTCTCGGAGGCAATACAGAGCTAGAAAACCCTCCAAAATTACTGACAGGCACGATGACAAGCAAGTTAACGTTAACAACAACGAAATAAACGAATGACAGCGCAACAAATGTGAAGCCTCAGAAAGTGCGTAGTGAGGGCACACAGTTATTCCTGCTCAAGGAGCTCCTATTGCTCCCAGTACCAAAAACTCAGCGATGTCTATATCTGACGTAAGCATGTTCGGTTCGTGTACAATCTTCGAGATTCGCGAGTTACTGTATCTGCGCTATGTTTTCCGCGCTTCATAAACTTCTACCTTGTTACATATGTTTAGATGAGTGTCATCTGCAGTGAGTTACGTCAGGGTGCTTGCCTCCACAGATTTAGTAAAACAGTGCTGTGAAAGCGGAAGTGGCACTTCATCACTTTGTGGAATGGTAACGCTCTTTCTCGCATCGCGTTGGAGTGAGCGCCCACAATTCTAAACGTTCTCATCAATTCCAACCTAATTGTTAGATTTGCTTCTTGGTTAACCTGGTCATTAAATTATTTCAGTCATTGGTTGGCATTGCTAACCTACTTTAAAGCATTTATGACCTTTTCATAGCCTTCATTAGGGACTTGACTCTGCGCCTGATTACGTCAGATAGGTTCCAAGGATTATTGACAAGCCTAACCCCCAAGGCTTCCTGCACCTAAAAGAAAAGCGATGAAAAGCCTTGCTTGCGTACTGATACTGAATTAACAACCTGTCAGGCTGCACCTAGCGTAATCCCTCTAGCAGGGACCTTAGGTGTATTTAAAATCTGCAACTAGAAACTTACTCATGAAGTTGAGGCGAAAGCGGAAAAAAAACTGAAGCCCGTCTTTAACGCTGTTGCGGTTCTGCTTAATAACTTCCGTTATTTGGCGAAAATATCAGTACTGTTCATTATGTATGCCTACCAAATAGACGATGGTTACGTATTTGTATATGCAAGCATAAAACATATATCTCACGTAGAGTTAAGGAGTTGTCACCAGTGTCATTCATAAGCCGTCAAAGAACAGGAATGACCATTGGGAGATGACGGACTAGGACCCTCGCAAAGGTCCTACAGGATAGCAGTGTCACCGTTGTGATGTGAGGCAGTCAGATGCTTGACCTGTTGGCCCAGGTTGGTGGTTCTCGCTTGGGCAAAACAACCAGGTGGGCGCTAATGGGAGTACATTGATAGAGGTTCAACCCCCCGAGAACTCGTCAATAGAAGTCGCTTCTTCACATACATTTTTTACATACAAACCGGCTAATGATTGCGCATTGTGCGTCGTCGTAGCCACGCAGCACTCGGCGCGCCCTCAAGATGGCGCTGCGGTAGGGCGCTCACTCCACTGCAGCACGGGTTCTAAACTGCGCGGAGACACGTAGCGGCGCTGCGAGGCTCTGTATTTATCAATTCCTCACAGATACAGTGTAGAAGTGTGAATGAAGACATGTGCATGAGTGCGGCTGAGGCTATGGCTCGCAAAGCGTCAGTGTGCTCAACCAAGAACGTGTACGCGATAACAAATGAAAGACCACTTTTTTATGTAACTTTAAGTCAACCCATGACTGCTTAACAGGATTACCTTTACACTCAGCGTTACCTTTACGTGGAGATTTTTCTGACATTTCCGCGTACTAGGCTCCATAGAAGGTTTTTTGAACTACCCTAAAGAGTCTCGCAATGCGACATTGCACGACGTCTCAATATTGGAGCTTAGGTATGAAATGCGAAGAATTTGTTGGTGAAAGTCGGGACTTTGACCGTATCTATCTATCTATCGATCTATCTATCTATCTATCTATTTATGTATCTATCTATCTATCTACCTATCTATCTATCTGTCTATCATCTCTCTATCTATCTATCTATCTATTTTGTCGCCTACGACCCTAGCTCTCCTGATCGTTTGGACAATGGTAGCATTACTAAACTTGGTATGGTATGTATGACGATCATAACTGATTAGTCATAACATGAAAATCACGATATGTCTGTCATAAATGTCATAATTTACATGTCAAAACCTTGCTGCTCTTGCGGTGGTTTCAATCACATTATATGTTGCAAAACTGGTATGATATGGTATGGCTGCATGGCGAACACAAGCTACAGGCCCTAACATCAACATCATGACATGCATGTTATGTAACAACCGGACTACGTTCCACACTCATGATGTGCTCGCGGCCGTTTCCCTAGCGTTACATATACCAAATTCGGTATGACGGTAAGTGAATGATGACGAAGGTATGCGACTGGTGCAAACATAATCATGAGATGCGTGTCCCATAACAACATGATTACATGCCACGCTGATGATGCACTCGCAGCTGTTTTGCTAGCTTCACATGTACCAAACTCGTTGTTACGCGATGCAAATGGATGACAAAGGTAAATGAAACATCTAAACATGATAATCAAGACATGCGTGTCTTGTAACAACATGACTACATGCCACCTTCATGATGCGCTTGCGGCCGTTTCGCTAGCTTCACATATGCCAAATTTGGCATTACGTGACGTCAATGAACGGCGAAGGTTTGCAACTGGTGGAAAAATGTTAACCCTGAGATGCGCGTCATGTGAGAACATGACCACATGCCACAGTCAAGGCGCCAATACATTTTGACGTGACGCCAGTGGAAACACTTATGAAAACGGTCATGGAAACGCCCGTAAAAAACCCGCGGAGACGCCCGTCGAAACACCCATGAAAGTGCAGTGTACTGTTCGTACATCCAAAAAAAAAATGGCAGCATATCCACGGAGTGAATGATGGAGAGTGGGGCGAAGCATCCGTCTGTCCATTTGTTCTTGCTTCCGTCCGTCCATGCGTGCGTCTGTGTAACCGCCCGTGTGTCCATCTGCCCGGCGGTGCGTGCGTCTGTTCGTGCGTCCGCACGTTCATCTGTGCGTCCGTCCCTGCTTTCGTCCATGCATCCACTCCTGCGTCCATCCATGCGTCCATCCGTCCGTGCAGCCATCCGTCAGTCCGTTCATGCATCTGTCTGTGTGTCCGTTCGTCCATCAATTCAACGCTCCAAGTACGACCATCTCACATCTTTTCATCATATATTCCTCATAAAGAAGCACCGCCAATCAGCGGACATTCCAAGGACTGAACGAGAGGAGGCACGCGCACACTTTCTTATGGCTTGCCCTTTGTGTCTACTTCCCACCTTTAACCACCTCGAGTTCATGGTATATACTAGTTCACTGTATTCATAGCACTGTGGCCCAACGCTCGCTGAACCTTTTTAAAACCAAGGAGGTTACGCCCAGCGAGTATAACGTAGCAACCCTTTCTTGTCAAATAGTGCTCTATGTACATGCCAATGGCTGCTAAAGGGGCATGAGACACAGGAGAATTCGGCTTTTAGTGAACGTACACGCTGCGAATTTTTATTGTTCAATAACGCACAGAAGAAATCTCCCACTGGCACCACCTTGGAGGTTGAAATTTAAGACTGGTTACACACTGCTACTACTACTACGAGGGACGAACGGGTGCCGCTATAAAGAGCTTCGCCCCTAGAAGAGAGCTTTGAAGAGACCCGGGTTTGATGAGGAACTGCATAGTTTTAAAACAAAGATTACAGAAATGTTCCAGTCGCGTAGCCAAACAGTCGCATTGGTTCATGATAAGGTCGATACCTTGGCGGAGAAGTTCAGCGCCCTGGATGCCGAGGTCAATACGTTGGACGCTAACTTGTGTGCGTTGGAGGCTAAAGTCAACGCGCTCGAACGCATGCACATATCTTTCGAGCCTAACCATGGCGCGTCCGCCTAAAGAGTTCAGGATTTGGCAGTGGAACTGCTGAGGGTTTACCCGCAAGAAGGCAGTTCTTCAGCAGTTCATTCGGTCTCCCTCTGAAAAGGCGCACGTCCTTTTGCTTCAGGAGACGCTTTCGGATTCTGTCCGCCGGGTTACACATCTCACGCTCTTTATGGAGACGAACGAAGGGGAATTTGCACGGTCGTATCTAAGGGATACGCCTATATCTCGCATGATCTTTCTATGAACAGTAGTAAAGTAGAACACTCATTGGTCGAAATTCCTCCGGGGGGTCAGTTAAAGAATAACGTTTTCATCCTGCATAATAATAGTTCGCCAAATGACTCGACACAAAGGTTTCGGCGCTCTTGAGTAGGGCTGCCGCCAGAGCCGGTATCTCCCTCTTGTGGTGGCGTGTGATTTCCACGCTCCCCATCAGGCTGGGGGTTATCTGTGGTCATCTCGTAAAGGTGAGGATGTGTGGCAAGCAGCGGCGAACTTGTGCCTCACTTTGGCCACGGACCCAGCATTTCCGACCTGGATGGGTAACTCCTGCACGAGGGACACCACGCCGGATCTTACCTTTGTTGAAAATGTTGAATCTGCTACTTGGCACAACTTGCACGTGGATCTGGGTAGTGACCGTGATGTCTTAGCTACCTATATCAGTGTAAAGGGCAAACTCGTAAAAGAGTTTATTTTCACAGATTGGGATCACTTCCGGCATATTAGAAAAGAACGCGTGCAAGCTAAAGACTCAATCCCCAGCCTGGATCACTGGGTCAAACGGCTCAAGGGAGACGTCGGTCAGGCGACAAAAAAGATACACACGAATTTGGAAAATGATAGGATGGCCAGCCGCCTTGCGCACATTCTAGAGGCCAAGAAATCATTAATCAATAGGTGGAAGGGGCAGAGGCTCAATCGTCGGCTCCGCAAGAAAAAACAGTACTTAGCCGAATCATCGAGGACCACTGCCAGACCCTCTCTAGGCAGCAGTGGGGTGAGGTTCATCCATGACTGACATACCAACCTCGATACTAACAAACATGTCGATGCCATTTTTCTTGATTATGCAATAGTATTGGATAAGTTACCCCACCAACGGCCATCACTTAAACTCTCAAGGTTGAACTTGCATCCGAACATTTTTAATTAGATTAATGAATTCTTTACTAGCCTATCGCAGTCAGTACATGTCAATAATTTCATTTCCAGCCCCCTTCCTGTAACATCTGGCGTCCCGTAAGGTAGCGTCTTGGGTCCACTGCTATTTTTTATTTATAATAATGACCTCCCTCTGCATGTTGCCTCTCAAATCCGAATGTTCGCTGACGATTGTGTCATCTACCGTCCAATCACTAACAATGCCAATCACTCTCTTTTACAAGATGACCTTAAAAATGTTCAAGATTGGTGCAACGAATGGTTGATGACCCTGAGCCCCAACAAATGCAAGGTAATAAGTTTTACTCGCCGCCTACAGCCATTTTGCACACCCTATACTTTTGCTAACACTTCATTAGAAAGAGTTGGTACATTTAAGTACCTTGGTACCACCCTTTCACATAACCTAAATTGGTCACCTCAAATAAAACGTGTTACGGCCTCGACCAACCAAACCCTTGAATTCCTAAAACGCCATCTCCGCCATGCACCACGTCATGTGAAACTTCTAGCCGTTAAGTCACTCGTACTCCCGAAGCTAGAATACGCTTCTCCCAGTTGGTCACCTCATCAAACATACCTTATCAATGCCCTAGAAACCACTCAGAACCGCGCAGTAAGGTTCATTCAATCATCTTATTCTTATTATATCAGCGTATCACAACTAAAAAATCAGTCTGGCTTGAACACGCTATCGTCCCAGCACCGCATCGATTCGATAATCCTTTTTCACAAGTTTTTTTAAAGCTCACTTCATCATGTGCCATATATTCTTGCCCCGCCACCACGCACATCTCTGTGCACAGGGCACCATTTGCAAGTTACTCGTCCCCGCAGCCACACTACGACTTTTTCTGAATCTTTCTTCTGTCGATCATCAGCTGACTGGAACGGCCTGCCTCGATATCGTCGAAACTATCTGCTTATCCTCATTTTCCGAAAAAATAAAACTTGGTATGTCTTAATAAGGGTATTGTAGCCACTATACTGTACGTGCTTTGTAAATGTATCTTGTAAACGTATGTAACCACTGTTTTCTATGTAGCCACTATTATGTTAACCCCACCCCTTATGTAATACCTACCTGCGAGGTCTTTAAGGAAAACAAAGTGAAGGTGCGCAATTCTGTTGATAGCCAAATGAGAATAGAAAGGAAATAAAATTCGCTAAAGCACCCTTTGCACGAGTCGAATTCCAAAAGTAATCAAAGGCAAGCCAATGCTAAACTCATACATGCCGCCAGACGGTCTGATTATGAAGACGCTATACTGGACGGTTAGGCTAACAGATATTTACCCATTGGCTCCTCGAGCAGTTCAGACTATCCGTCTTACACTGGACCCTCCTGGACTGAGCTCGGAGAGCCCTTCATCACCAGCGACGTTTGGGAAGTTCTTCAAAACCTTAATGAAAGATCAGCTCCGGGGCCAGATGGCATTTCGAACAAAGCCCTCAGGAACCTGAACGACGAATCCATCAATTTCCTTACCGATGAGATCAATCGCATATGGAGGGAGGGTTCTGTCCCAGACTCTTGGAAAATGGCATCAGTTGTCTTCATTCCTAAGCCGGGGCGACCTCCAGGTTTAGGCAATCTAAGGCCCATATCGCTAACGCCCTGTATCGGCAAGGTGGTGGAGCACGTCATTTACAACCGTGTCTCTAAGTACATCGAGAAGAAAGGTCTTTTTCCTCACAACATGGATGAGTTTTGTCCGTCTTTGTCCCCGCAGGACACAATGAAGCTGCTCAAACATCAAATCATAGACGAACACAAGGGACGTAAGAGGCATCCTGGGTCTTGACTTGGAAAAAGCGTTTGAAAACATCTCTCACGTGCACATCTTAAACACGAGTTCGGAGCTTGGACTAGGCGAAGCCTTACACAGATAAGTCAGCTCCTTTCTCGAATCCAAGCAGGCCACGTTCAATATCGGAGACCTCAAGTCCTCTCCCATAGCACTGGGCCCTAAAGGCACGCCGGAAGGAGCGGTGATATCGCCTCTTCTCTTTAACATCGCTATACGCAAGTTGTCCACACAGCTATCTAACGTGAAGGGCATCAGCCGTACGCTTTACGCTGATGATATTACCATCTGGTGTCCTGGAGGTAGTGAAAGGGAAGTCGAGACTGCACTCCAGGAAGCCATTGATCAGACAGAGCTCTTCCTTGCTGGCACAGGGCTGAGCTACTCGTCGAATATATCGGAGCTGCTTTATACAGGCTCAATAGAAAAGGAGCCAGGCCAAATAACTGGAAGCCTTTATCAGAGGTAGACATTGGACTTCACACTAGAAGTGGCGCCCCCATTCTGAGAGTGAACGTTATTAGAGTGCTGGGCATAATATAGAGTCGCACGGGTACAACGGACAAACCATCGCTAAGATTTTAACCAAGAACGAGAACATGACCACGTTGTTAAATAGGGTTTCAAACAGAAAGAGGAGGGGACTTAGAGAGGACAATATATTGAGGCTCTTTCATGTATTCCTCATGAGTCACATAACGTACGTTGCTGCCATGCACTCTTGGTATGGATTCGAAAAGAAGAAGCTGGAAACTCTGATCAGAAAAAGCGTAAAGATAGTGTTGAGCATTCCCATGCGAACGAGCACTGAACGGCTTATGCAGCTAGGAGTTCATAACACCCTAGATGCGATCATTGAAGCCCAAGAGACTGCACAGCTAATGCGCCGGTCGTCCACGCTGGCGGGTATGAAGATTTTGTCCGTCCTAGGCCTCAGCCTGGCGCTCGTAGAGGATCACCGTCTCAACTACCGAATGAACAGCGTACTGCCATTCAGGTCTCCGTTCCCGCGAAACGTCCATCCTCAGCACAACGTAGGAAGGCGCCGGGCTAGGGCCATCACACTTCTGAAGAACATCAGGAACGATCCTCATTCAGTGTGTTTTGTCGATGCCGCTCAGTACGGTCGCTCAAATAGGTTTTCTGTTATTTCCGTCAATCATATGGGTTCTATTATCAATGCTGCATCAGTTAGGGCCTCAACTCCCTCAAAAGCCGAACAGTTGGCTGTAGCCCTTGCCCTTTTGGGTGAAAGTAGATCGCAAATCTTTACCGACTCAAGGTCAGCGGTCAAGGCTTTCGCCTCTGGTTCCATCTGTACTGAACTATTTAAACTACTTGAAAATAGGACACTTTCTCCACATACCATTACCGGGTTTCCTGCACGTCTAGAACCCCTACTGGATTCTCAAGTAAACCTGAATGACACTGCTCACTCCCGGGCGCAGCACTAACCCTCCGCACTGAGGAGGACGTAGGTCCGCAGGTTGGCAGTGAGATGTTGAGGGACGCTTTACTTACATTCAGTGAAGTGGCTAAACACTACCAGTTGAGTAGGCAATCATTTGCTCTTCCACACAACAAGTTGTCAAGACCTCAGGCCATCACGTTTAGAATGCTCCAGACCAGGTTCTATCTAAGCCTATTTTTCCTCAGCATAGTCTGATCAAAAGCTTTTGACTCTACTTGTCCTGATTGTGGTGAGGTTAGTGACATAGCACATATGCACTGGCAGTGCCCCTCGTTGCGGGCCCAAGTCGGCTCACAGAAGAAGACTGGGACACTTCCTTACGAAGTTCAGAGTTGCTACCACAACTACGGGCTGTCCAGATAGCCCACGATGCGGCGGTGAGGCTAGGCCTCCCCGTTCCTACGTGGGAGCTGCCCGCGATGTTGCTCTAAAGGAGCAGCGTTTCTCAGAACCCCGAAAAGTTCTCTGTCTGTCTGTTTGTCTGTCTGTCTGTCTGTCTGTATTCGCATCAGCAGCTTTTCTTCATTTCATTCCATCTAGGGCTTTTCATACTTCCTAGGTTGTTACTGGATGTCCAATTCCTCTGTGTTAGTATTGCTTCTTACGATAACATTCTGGTTGTTTCAGCTTCTGCGCGGCTCTCTGCATAACTCCTCCGCCACCTCAACAATCGCAATTATATTTGTTATGGCGTTGCCTTCCATGCCCCTTAATGCATACATCCTGTTTTTGCATACGCACAAATTGGGCTTCGTAGCTTTTAGACTTTTGCCACTTTTCAAAGCCTGCTCAACTGTCTTCTATTATACCTAGTGATGTCGGCTACCTTACGTCTATCGATAAACTTCGAAAGCTCTACCACCTATATTTTGTCGGCTTCGCTTGAGGCTTTCACGGTTTGTCTTCTCTGGCTGATACTTTTTGTCTCCTGGAATACTTTATCAGTGTTTTGTCTAGTGACTGTACCTCCAAATTCTATTATGAACTCTCTCCTGGCACAAATAAATGTCCGCCTTAGTTTTCCACGACAGATTTAGAGCACCTCAAAAGCATAGAACTTTTCCTCTCGTTCCTTCACTTGGTGCATTTATTATAATTGTTGAGAACCATCGCAGTTAGAGGCGTCATGGCATATCAATTTTAAATTAGTATCGTTTGATATAGGACGTGCCTGCTTTTGTCATACGGTGTCCTAGGGTAGTCCCGACGTTTGAGAAGGAAGCCGGACGTCTAGAAACTAGTCGCGTGTCGATTGACAGGTAGTGATCACTATACGGAATGGGAAAGAATTGCCCTTTAAATGTCTGTTTGTGCGTAACGACTAGCTGATTCATGTAGCCTGAACTCATACCAGTAGCTTTCTGCTGCTTCTGGCGAATGTGGTGCAGTATACTGAAAGAATTACTGTCTTAATTACCGTAAGGAACACCGTGCGCGCCTCACGGAACGCAAGCACATGACATGCCCCGTAAGAAGGAGCGTTGCATCATGCCAATAGAGAAGACAGTGAACCACAGTAGTCAAACGACCGACGACCGGGGTGCGGCGCTGTATGAACGTAAAGGAGTTCACGTGTGCTTGCACCTTTAGTTCACAGTATTGGTGAATGAATTGTGGACGATGAAGCAGTGACCAGGAAGGAAGTAAGCAAGAGCATTCCTTCAGGACGCTGTTCATTCTTTTCTCTTCAGTCTATTCGGGCAATGCTCACGGGTCGATAGTACCGCACCATAAATGAACCAAGCAGTGAGAGAGAAAGCCAAGGCTTCCTCATATCAGGCGAGTCAATCTCAAAACATCAATAAAAAAAATCAGACAGGGATAACAAATAACAGGAATGAAAACCACTTGTCAAGCACAGAAGACTCCTGCCTCCGGAGGCAAGTTCTACGCCTTCCCTCTTCAGTGTTCTTCTCTGGCCGTGTCTTTGCATCACTCATAACTTTCCTATATGTTACTGTTCATCCGTCGCATTCTGTCTATTTTCTATGTTCCTTTTTACCCACGTGCTTGCAATCTCGTGCTTGCGTTATGCAGGAATAGCTCTGCTAGATTTTATGTTCCCATCAGTCAATAATTCCTGCGCTCGGCAATATCGACATCTGTTTTTTATTGTAACGTTTTCTTTTTGGTGCTCTCTAGCGGCATTGCATGGGGGGAGAGACAGGGGAGACAATCAAGGTCGGAAAAAGCGGGAGAGAAGTTGTTGAGCCGAATAATTTCCTTCCTGCCTCTGTGGTTTGATTAGCGAGAATTGCAATGCAACTCGTGGTATACATAGCAGCCCTGCAGCTGGCCGCTTAGGTGGCGCGATTCACAGAGGAATCAGTTGTGCTGACATAAGCAATGCAGCATGGCAGACGAGACTGCGGATTTCGAAGGCGCAAACTTTTCTTAATAGTGGCTGCTAAGCACGCGTTATACTTGCAAGAAAATAAACGAAATTCGCATTTTTATTGTTTCGTTCGTGCCCGTCTTGGTGGTACAGCTATAACGGGGCTCGCCTACTGATCTAAATATCCCTGTTTCGATTCGAGTCACGCTTCTATGGCGGTGAAAGGCTAACGTCACATGTCGTCGGTGATATCATGTGTGCACGCTTGTTTCCGGACTTGTCCTCAACAGTAGGCCTTATAATTGTGTCTTTAATTTGTCACATAAATCTTAATATAGCACGGTTATTTTCCTACCTAAATGATATTTCCTGAATATGTGAGTATAGTAATGAAACAGTCTGCTGTAGGCTAAAGCTGCGAAACTGTGTCTAGTGTACCGATCTAAGCTAGGCACTCGCTAAGGAATATTTGAAAACATACAAGCTTCCCTTACGCATACAGGTGGCGTGTATGCCAAATCACCTGATTCTGCTTAGATGCCGTTTATAAATGGGTAAAGCTTCGATTACCACACGGGCTTTTTACAATATTTCCGCATTTTAACCTAATAAAAATGAGTATTATCCAACCTGCATAGTTCAAGATGTGAAACTTTCTGTTTGACACAGTATAGAGGTGCAGTGAAATGCGCAAGAATAGACAAAATCTCCAATTTTTTAAGGCGTGTCTCTTTTTCGGAAAATGTGTGCCAGCAACACACAGTTCGTTGCAGAATAATACACTTCGTTTACAGAAGGTTCATCTAGATACTTTGCTCTTGATTTTTCAATAATAATAAAATAATTGCCGGGGTTTAACGCTTCCTAACGTAGGTGTGATTTAGAAGACGCTGTAGTGGGGCATTCTGAAATTCCGGACAGCAGAGGTTTTAGGGGAGAAGCTCTTTAGGGCGTGGGCTGTGCGTCCCCTGTAGCCTGTATGTAGCCACCTCTAGTTTAGTTCTTGCAGTGTTCACTAGATGGCGGTGCCGTCCCCTGTATCTAGCACACTCTCCGTCCTGTTTTTGGACGGAGAGTGTGGTAGAGGTCGGACGTGTTTTTGGAGAGCTCCGGAATGACAGCTACAGATAAGTGTTTTTGCATGTTTCCAGCATGCCTCTGTCTGTAGCGTTATGAGAACGTAAGGCGCTAGCGTAAAGCTTGATTAGGTCTATTACGGTGTACGTATTTTTTAGTATTTTGTACTGTGTCTTTTTTTTCTCCAGCCACCACGTGGCTGAGGTCTGCGCGTAGACCGACCACGTGCATGCGCAGGTGCTGTGAAGTGTAGCGTATTTATTTATTATTGTGGTTCTTTTTGGCTTAGACCAGTGTATTTTAGTACAGTTTTCTAACACGTGGGCATCGGTAAACTGAGCTAGCCATGGTCAAAAAGACCGTAAAGTGTTCAGAGTGCGGGGTAGGTTGGAAGGTGGAAGTTAGTGCGGAGGAGAAAGCAGAAGATGACGCCAAGTGTAGACAGTGCGAGTTCGAGGAGAAAATGAAAAATATGATGGCGGTCCAGAGTGGGCTCATGGAGAAAATCGCAGAGCTGGAGAATGCATTGGCGAAGGAGCGAGAGAAAACGTCAGCCATGGAAGAAAGGCTCCGGTCAGCCGAGAAGGGCCTATCGAAGGTCGTGAAAGGGAACGAAGACGCAGGTGACGGCGGAAGCATTATGGCGACGACCCCCCGTGCGGGAGAGATGAAGGAAACAGGCATGACAAAGGCAGATACATTGGCCACAGGGCCCAGCTACCGGGAAGTAGTTTTGAGGGAGGGAGGGAGCAAACCAGCAGCCGTGACTCACGCTAATCACCTAGTCAGCAGCCAGGTGCAGGTTTCAGAAGGAATGTCTGAACAGGTCATCATCGCCGGTGACTCAAATTTAGTCCGATGCGCAGCGGCAATCAAAGAAAGGGTGAAAGGCGACAAGAGAGTTGCGATAGGGACGTTCCCAGGACAAACGCTGGGGACAGTAATGAGTCAAGCGGGGGAACAACTCGCAGCTAAAGCTAACAATCGTAACCTCGTTGTAATTGCGGGAGGGCTAAATGACGTCCTGAAAAAAGAATCGTCAGGACTAGCGACGACCTTGGCGAAAGGGGTGGATGACATGCGCGCCGTGTCCCCCCAGGTGCAAATTGTAGTATGCACAGTACCGGAAGTACCAGTACGCAACGTCAACCTGCAAAGAGCGGTTGTCGACGCAAACAAAGAGATATGGCGAATTAGTCGAGAGAAGGGTTTCGAGGTAGTGGATTTAAACAGGGAAGTGCACAGGTGGGGTGGATTCCAAAGAGACAAGATTCATTTCGATAAGAGGCTTGGACACGAGGTGGGCTGGCGACTGGCAGGACGCGCAGTAGCTTTTTTGGGGGGAACACGGGCCCTTCGGAGTCCGGGGTAGCTCGTAACAGGGAAAACAACCAGGAGGACGCTTTGACAGGTAGAATTGCGAAAAACCAGAAAAAAGGTAAAAGAAAAAGGAAAAAGGCGCGTGTTGCAATTAGTTACATAAACATGCAGGGTGGCAGAAAGAAGGCAAAATGGTTAGAGATTGAGGAGCAGTTAAACAAAGAACAGATAGGCGTGTATGCGGTTACAGAAACACACCTTAGAGACTTGGAAGAGCCACCACATATTGAAAATTATGTTTGGGAAGGGTGTAACAGTACTATATCGGAAAGGAAAGGTGGGGGTGTAGGAATGCTAATTCATCGCGGAGCCAAATGGGTTAGAGTGAAACAGACGTGTTCAGAGCACCTCTGGGTTCTGGGCACAGTAGGTGGAAAGGAAACGTGGCTAGGGGTAGCCTACTTGTGGACGGGGAATAACTGCAGAGAAAAGAATCAGGAGATAGTGGATTGCATGAGTGCGGATATTAAGGAATTTGGTAGTGGGGCCGAAATCATCCTTCTAGGGGACATGAATGCCCACATACATGACCTTGACGGATATTCAGACACCAATGGGAAGTTATTACTAGATCTTTGCGAGCAACATAGTCTGGAGATAGTTAACACGGGGCCTAAATGTGACGGCCAGATCACATGGGAAGTCGGAAACAAGCAATCAAGTATTGATTATTGTCTCATGACTGAAGGAATTTATCACAAACTGACAGAAATGAGGATAGACGAGGAAGGCATTAACAGCTTGGGTAGTGATCATAATTAATAACATTACAAATGGGATACGAAACTGAAAATATGAGCATGGAATCAAAGTCTGGCAGCTTGTATTTAAATGACAAACAAATAATAAATATAGCAGCAAGAGTCGAGGAAGAAGTGTGCGAAATACCAGGCAAGGACTGGGAGTATAGTGAGCTGTTACATCTAATGACGAAGGAGATAGGGAAAGAGAAGAAAACTGTTTGCTGGAAAGGAAAAAGGAAGCCAAAAAGTTGGTGGAACAAGGAAATCCGGGAGGCGATCGAGAAGCGACGCGAAGCATCACGGGAGCATAGAAAGGCAAAAAAGGAGAAGCGGCCGCCGGACGAAGTCAAAAAAATATGGGAAATATATTTAGAGAAAAAATATCTTGTACAGAAATTGGTAGAGGCAAAAATTAAAGGTGAAAGTGAACGCTGGATGACAGAGATACACGAAAAAAAGGAGGCCGCGCCTAGGATTTTTTGGAGCCACATAAAGGCGCTAGGTAGGAAGTCTGTCACAACGCAACAACATATTCTAGATGAAGGAGGAAATCAATTGGAAGGGTACGAAGCGCTAGGTTACATCCAAAAGGTAACAGCCGATTCGTTTCAAAAGAGCGTCCAGGGGATCTCCCCGGTGAGTAAAAGTGTGGCGGAGAAAGCAACAGAGGAAGAGCTAGTACTTGATAATTTCAACTGGAAAAAGGCCGAAGGAAAAATTCCAAAGCGCACTGCCGCGGGTTTAGATGGGATTCCCGTTAGCCTCATTAACGAACTAGGACATAACACTAAAGAAGCATTGTTAAAAGCAGTAGAAAAAAGCTTAAAGGACGGACAAATACCGGACAGTTGGCGACAAAGTATAGTGAACTTAATCTATAAAGGCAAGGGAGAAAAGGACAAGATTCGCTCGTATAGACCACTAACCATTACATCGGTACTATACAGGTTGGCGATGCAAGCAGTAAAAATGAAAATAGAAACATGGGCCGAACATAACGATATTTTGGGAGAACTTCAGAACGGATTTCGAGTCGACAGGCGGTTAGACGATAACCTGTTTGTTCTCACTCAGTGTATAGAAATATCTAAAATAGAGAATAGGCCCTTGTACGTGGCTTTTCTAGACATCACTGGGGCATACGACAACGTTAATCAGGAAATTTTGTGGGATATATTGAAAGGAATGGGCATGGGCGACGACTGTATACAGCTTTTGAGGGAGATATACCGAGAAAATACAGTTTGCATAGAGTGGGAAGGAATGCGTAGCAAAGAGAACGTTGAGGTTAGCAAGGGTCTGAGACAGGGATGTCCTTTGTCCCCGCTGTTATTCATGCTGTACATGGTGAGTATGGAAAAAGCGCTAGAAGGTAGCAACATTGGTTTTAATCTGTCACACAAACAGGGCGGCATGATGATTGAGCAGAAGCTTCCAGGTTTATTTTATGCGGACGATATCGTCTTATTTGCGGACAGTCGAGATGATATACAGCAGCTGGCGAATATATGCGGAAGGGAAGGTGAAGCTCTTGGACTAGGATTCAGTGTAACGAAGTGTGGATTGATGGTATTCAATGATCCCTGTGATCAGACGGTGTCCATACAAGGCCAAGAAATACCGAGGGTAAGCGAATACAAGTACCTTGGAGTATGGGTAAATGAGAGTGATAGATACATGGAGGTACAGGAAAAAGCCTCGGCAGCAAAAGGAAAGAGGAATGCGGCAATAATGAAGCACAGAGCGTTGTGGGGATACAATAGGTATGAGGTGCTTCGAGGTCTGTGGAAGGGTGTAATGGTTCCAGGGCTTACTTTTGGGAACTCAGTGGTGTGCATGAGGGCAGAGGTGCAATCGGGAATGGATGTAAATCAAAGGACTGTGGGACGCCTCGCGTTGGGTGCTCACGGGAAGACGACAAACGAGGCTGTAAAGGGCGATATGGGGTGGGCAGGTTTTGAGGCGAGGGAAGCGCAGAGCAAAATAAGGTTCGAAGAAAGGCTAAGAAATATGAAGGAGAGTAGAAGGGCAGAGAAGGTGTTCCGTTATTTGTATAGGAAGAGCGTGGACACACAGTGGAGAAAAAGAACTAGAAGACTCACTAGTAAATATACGGCTGGTATTGTAAGCCATATGTCAACAAAGAGCGTTAAGGGAAAAGTCAGGGAGGCGGAGAGGATTTACTGGATGACAGCTATGGAGAAAAAAACCGGCCTTGAGTAACTACCGAAAGGGCAAAAATGAAATAAGGAGGGAGGCATTTTACGATAATTCAAGGGGAAGCGCTTTACTATTTGAAGCGAGATCGGGTTGCCTTAGAACGCGTAGTTATAAAGCAAGATTCAGTAAAGAAGAAGAACAATGCACATGCTGCGGGAAAGATAAGGAAACGGCGGAGCATGTTCTGATCGAATGTGGAGATATCCACCCAGGTGTACGTTTGGGCACGAGCCTACAGGAAGCCTTGGGTTTTAGGGACAACAATGGAAAGCTGAACACACCCGCGATTGAAATAAGTAAGTGACGGTTAGAGTATTGGTGGCAGAAAATTAGAGAGAAAGGACAAAAATAAATATTGGAAAAATAAAATATGGACAGTGTGCCGTAAATGGCAGAGAACTTAAGCTGAAAATTTACCTTTTTTTCCATTAAGATAGAATTTATCGAAGTAGAGGCATTAGGCCAACATCAAAAAAGAAAAAAAGGTTGTTTTTTTTTTGTCGAGCCTGGTGGCATACTTGTCACCACCCCGTTATAAAGGGGACGCTCATGGCATCCATCCATTCTAGCCACCTTTAGTTTAGTTCTTGCAGTGTTCACTAGATGGCGGTACCGTCTCCTGTATGTAGCCACCTCTCGTTTAGTTTTTGTAGTGTTTACTAGATGGTGGTACTTGTAGCTGATGATGAAAAGATGCAAGTTGTTATAAACTAGAAAGCGGTACTTGTAGTTGATGAAAGACTCGAGATCTTATAAAATAGGAATGATGTCACATGTGGCGCGTGTCATTGGTTGAAGGCAATCGTTCGATTTAGTGCGGCGACGTACGCAAGGGGGAGCGTTGTAATAAAATTGAGTGGGCAAAATGTACAGAGGATTCATGGTTTACCAGGTTTACCTCCGGAGCTTCGCCCACTCAACATCATTCACTTCGTGGATATGGCGGAATTTTTTTAATGTGCACTTAAGTCTGAGCGCGTGGAAAGAAATCATTTTTGCCCCCATCGCAATTGTGGCTTCCTATTCAGGAATTAGACCCCCGGCTCGAAGGTCAGAGGCCGAGCTTGTGACCTTCCGACAGTCAGCATTGACCCAGCTGACTTGTCTTTTACCTGCCATTTTTTTTTCAAATTGAGGAAACTAGAACCGCTGTTTCAATACTTTCAATACCGCTGCGCAGAACTATACCTTCTACAGCAGCGTGAAACCTTGAGTCTGGTAGCGTCACAAAGAAACTCCTCACAGCTTTCTAGATCAGTGTAAGTGCCTTTCAACCTTTCAGCCGCACTTAGCGCGAAGATAAGCGTCAGAAGGGGGCTCCTCCAGCAGTTGTTACCAGCGGAGTTATATAGGAAGTGAGAGCGACATAGAGTAGGTGGCACCAAACAGGGAAGTTTTATCTTGTTGTCAATAAGTAGCAAACACTTAAGAGTGCGGTGGCCGCCACACCTACAGATTCCTTCAAAAATGACGGGCTTTAGATAAGGTGCTTCTGTCCGTGTTATTAATTTACTGGACTCTGCTTGGCGGAAGAATGCTAGTCTGCAGACACTGAGAAGAGAAAGGGTGGCTGTATCGACGGCCCTGGTGTTGAAGAGCGTGGCCTAAAAGCTACAAAAAGTACTTGACGACTCATGCTATTTGTCGTGCTTTTGTCACCGAAAGCGTTAGTCCAATCTTCCTAATCGAACAACTCTGACAATCGTTCAGCGAGTCTCGAAGTGCATGCTAAATCCTTGCCAAGCTTTTTGTCGTGCTGTTGGAGAACCGCTAAAAAATTTAAGGAGTGCTTTGCGAAGTAGTCGGTACTTGTGGGTTTATCTTTTTTCTCCAAGGTTGCATGTTTTCCGCATCTACAGCACATACATGTGAGGAAGACGGGCAAATATAGAAGCCAAAAAAAGAACACTTGTGCTGGTTTCCTTTAAAACATAAAAACCAATTTTTCAACAGTCAAGCCTGTGGGTAACCTGTGCTTCATTGTTGAAACTACCGTCGTCACACAGCAGCACTCGCTCAATCTATTTTCTTCATACTTAAGCTCTGGTCGCTAGAAGAGGAGGTGTCAGCCTCGTCTCGGCCGCGCCTTGAAAGGAGGCGTGCTGGTATCTCATTTCGCCATGGGGCGGCGCACACGTTGGTTCTGAGATCGGTCAAGATCTTCCGCCAGGTTTTATCGTGGCACATTTAGTCACTTGTTCGTGTTCTCTCTACATCTGCGGTGGGCCTATTTGAACTTGTTCGGGACAATAGGTACCAATGTGAACAGATAGATAGATAGATAGATAGATAGATAGATAGATAGATAGATAGACAGACAGACAGACAGACAGACAGACAGACAGACAGACAGACAGACAGACAGACAGACAGACAGACAGGCAGACAGACAGACAGACAGACAGACTGACTAACTGACTGACAGACAGACAGATACGCTCAAAATTGCCGAAGCTCGCTAAGAAATTCTTCGCATTTAAAACAAAGAGAGTGAGAGAAAAGTGGAAATTATTGAAGTTGAAACGTACGCGGCCCTATCGCCTAATATTAACACGTACAACAAACAAGATTTTATTTTATGCTAATGGATTCACCCGGTGTTTTCTCTCGTTATGTTTTGTATTATCTTGTTGACATGGTTTCAAATCTTTCATTAACAAATTTCATGTGACTGTCTGGCTGTGTTTCACATATGGAAAATTCATTTTTCGTGAACTGGTTTGTGGCTGTATTCATGTTCGCAAAGCACTTCTGAATGTCATCTGTATATGTATGCCCATGGTGGCATTGTATATTTACTGTTTTATATGCGAAGTCTTTTTTAGCAAACTTCGGCTACTTTGAGCATATCTATCTATCTATCTATCTATCTATCTATCTATCTATCTATCTATCTATCTATCTGCCTACGTCTTTTAGCTCTCCTGGCTGTTTCGATAATGGTATCAATACCAAACTTAGTATGGCATAACATGACTGTATGAAAAACATACTTGGCTAGTCATAACATGAAAATCATGACATTTATATCATAAATGTCATGATTTACAATTCATGGTCCTGCTGCTTTTGCGGTGGTTTCGTTCACATGAAATGCTGCAAAACTGGTATGATATAACATGATTGCATAGCAAACACAAGAAACAGACCCTAGCATGAAAATTATGACATGCGTGTCATGTAACAACCTGACTACACGCTACGCTCATAATGCGCTCGCGGCCATTTCGCTAGCGTCACGTATACCAAATTCGGTACAACGGTGCGTGAATGCTTGACGAATGTATGTGACTGGTGCAAATATGATAGTCATTAGATGCGTGTTATGCAACATGACTACATGTTACGCTCATAATGCGCTCGCGGCCGTTCCGCTCGCTTCACATGTGCCAAAATTGGTATAACGTGACGCGAACGAACGACTTGGGTAAATGACATGTCCAAACTCGATAACCACGACGTGTTTTTCATGTAACAAAATGACTACTTACCACACTCATGATGCGCTCACGGCCGCTAGCTTCACATATGCCAAAGTTGGTATTACTTTACCTGAATGGATGTCGAAGGTATGTGACAAATGCAAACAAGATAAGCATGACATGCATGTCATGGGAAAACATGACTGCATGCCACAGTCAAGGCGCCAGTACATTTCCACGTGACGTGGTGCGCGTGATCGCCGGCGTTTATTTCGTGGCGTCACGCCAGCGTTGCCACGCCAGACACCGGTCCTGCTATATTCTCGCAAGCACGCGCTGCACTGTGTTGCTTTGACGCATCAGCCTTTTGGCGCGTCCGGCGTCCTCCGTCACGATAAGATGGAGACGCAGTGTTGTTTGATTAGCGCATTGGCGCGAACCACCGCATGTCGCATTTCGCGCCGGTTGCCGTCTGGCCGCGTCGACGGACGCTGGTCACGCCTGGCCTCGCGTTTTGCTAAGGTTTGGTCTCTGTGCCCAGCGTGCGTGCGTGTCAACTTTACATTGGAGTATAATGGGCCCTTCATGATGCGCCAGCCGCCGTTTTTCTAGCTACACATATACCAAATTTTGTGTTTCATGACGTCGTTAATGACGAAAGATATGACTGATGCGAAGATGATAATCCTGACACACATTTCATGTAAGAATTTGAAAACCCACCACGCTCCTAGCGTGCTCGCGGCCGTTTCGCTAGTTCCACATATACTGAATTTAGTATCACATGACGTGAAATAATGACAAAGTTAAGCGGCACATCCAAACATGATAATCTTGTCACGGAAGTCATGTGTGACGTTATTTATCTCCACCTCGTGACGTTGTGCTGATTTTAAAGTGACATATAAACGTTTCTAATTCGTGCTTCGCATATCATCGATTCCCACTGTAGGTGCGATGTGCCAATTTTTTTAGTGGGCTCATTCACTTGCATTAGCTGAGTTTTGTATAACTTGCAGTTTTCTCTAACCTAATGCATTTGTTGTGTTTTTGTTTAATTTTCACGGTAAATTCTTAGAGCATGTGAAAAAAATAATGCTTTGCTTCTACAAAAGACTTTGGTTTTTTACGTCCAAGTCATGAAAATAACGCTTTCAAGTATGTTTCCTGATACCTTTACCTGTATTGCGACATCACGATCAACGTTGCGGCATTACACTCAAAACGGCACGGACGTTGTTTTGGTGTCAAGCTCACGGCAAGTCATTTTATTGCCTTCTTCCAACCTTCGGGGTGCGAGTGGCAAACGTAGTTGATATACTAGGAAGAGAATCGAAAACATCCGTTTTCAGTGCCAATACACACTTTGCAGCAAGCCGCCAGAATTGTGCCAGGTAGTCTTTGTTATAATGTTGCAACAGAAAGCGACTGCTACTTGTGCATATGTTACCGAATAACGCGCGCGAGGAGGCACATCTTCGATTCGACCGCAGCGCCACCGCATCTGGATAAATTCTCGCTCGCTCTCCGGTGCGCTAATGCTGATACCTTGCCTTCTTAGATTGATATGTGGGGTTTAACGTCCCAAAACCACCATATGATTTCGAGAGACCCCGTAGTGGAGGGCTCCGGAAATTTCGACCACCTGCGTTTCTTTAACGTGCACCCAAATCTGAGCACACGGGCCTACAACATTGCTGCCTCCATCGCAAATGCAGCCGCCACAGACGGGATTCGATCCCGCGACCTGCAGGTCAGCAGCCGAGCACCTTAGCCACTAAATCACTGCGGCGGGGCCACCTCGCCTTCTAGCCACATACTTAAGCTACATAAGCAATCGGTTGCTTGTACCGCTTAGTGCTATACTTATCGGGTGCAACTGCTATAAGCAAAGATGAAGACGGAAGACGTGAAGACATATATATATATATATATATATATATATATATATATATATATATATATATATATATATATATATATATATATATATGTGTGACGTATCAAGCGATGGTTGGTAGAAGCAGAGGTGGAAGAAGTGACAGTGGAATAAACATGGCTTATGAGCCAGGCCACGTCGCCCATTCATCATAGCGTCACACAAGTCGACAGGATGAAGACCTCCCAGCCACTTCATCAGTGTTTCATCATCGACGCAGTTCTCCACAAGACGCCCTGACCATACATCGACTACGGAATCATCTCCTGGCCGCACACAGCGACCAGCCACCATCTTCGAACGTCTCAGCAAGACGCAGTGACCGAACGTGGACCAAGAAAGTACATCGCAACCCTACACCAAGACCAGCATCATGACAGCACCATCAGACGACCTTGACATCCCCAAGTACACCGGATCAGCGGACGACGGACCCGTACAGGACTGGTTCAACCTGTTCGAGCTCCATGCCGCCGCTGCATCATGGTCGGAACGGGAGATGATCACGAACTTCACTGACTACGTCTCCGGTGAGGCATTTAAGTTTTACCTCATCCACATCTTTGAAAATGACGAGTCATGGCGAAAAATAAAAGAGGAGATGATTACCCGTTTTAACAACTATGACCAAGACCCACTCATTGCCAACCATCTAGAGACAACCGCACACTGTCGTCAATTCCTTAAGCAGTCATCAACCATTCGAAAGCCCAGCGCGAATCGACAACTGCCTCAATACGAAGTGGCAAATGAGTTTACTTACAGAAGGCCATGCGTATATTGGGAAAAACCTAACCGACAAGCGCGCCTCCCTTCTGCACGAAAGTCGGCATTTGCGAAGTCATCGCTTCAGCATATGACCCCAGACATCGCCCAACCACTTGATGCCGTTCACTCTTCCTCTGGCATACGTGGTCCACCACCTGGGTTTTCATCACGCGGTTCTTCAAGCGCTCCTAACGCTCCCCAATTGCCTTATAAGGACGCCTTGCTCATGGTAGACCAGCTGACGCATGGAGAAAATACCGAACAACGCCATGACTACTCGAAGAGTGAAAATCCTGGTTTTACATCACTTGGCTCTTTCATCGCTCACAACGCTCACCTCAAGCCTCACTCGCCCACTACGGTTGGGATAGAGCTGCAGAACTCCGAATATACTCGGCCAAGCCCTGAACCTACCATCCAGATTCAGGCGCAAGAACCATTTGCAGCGAACAGCGAAGAAGAAGCCCCTGATGATGTATCTGTCAACTCTGAAGCATCACCTTCATTACCCGAAATACAGCACAACAGCCTAAAGACTCCTACCTACCCACTCGACACCACATTCGATTGCCCAGAAAGTCAGTGTCATGGTGAAAAAGGGCTGCCACCTCAGGTCTTTTCGCAGCAACATCATCAATGCCAGCAAATCCAAGAACAACAGAGATTCCAAGGGCTATACGAACAAGGACGACGACGAATGGAATCATCTTCGGAGGAACACACGCGGGTTTTGGAAAACCGTTTACAAACGTGTCAACCAAACCAACGACATATTCAAGATTTCTCGCTCGAAGCAAAGAAAGCATCGAATCCAGGATATTTTCCCAAGGGACGTCGAGTAAGCTTTCTCCAGTCGAGATCAAGACTCAGGCAACACGACATACAACGTCGAGAAAGGCGCCAAACCATACCCTGTATTCCGCAAGGACGCAGAAATCACCGCACCAGCCTCGGTCAACTAGCACGCAAACGGGTGGCGACGCATGGGTTCCAATCAAGACAAATAGCACGACACCTGCGCAAATCAACCAGCCAATGCTTCAAGGCCATCACACCACGTTCATTCGTCGCAAGAATGCCGGCTGTGTTTCCATCTGATTTCACGCTCAAATCATGCTTATGTCGTCCAGAGCGCAACAGCCAGCCTCGCCCTCCAGAGCTGTACTTGATACCCCGGATTGCTGTCCTCTCCTGTAAAGCTATAGTGTCTTAACGGAAACTTCCTCGGACTTGAAATAACCTTCTTTTTTTGACAGTGTTCAGTTCTAAGCCGTGCATGTTCAGTTCTCATTTCTGTTCGTCTGACGCAACATCTTTCGGGGGGCGGGGGAATCGTGTGACGTATCAAGCGATGGTTGGTAGAAGCAGAGGAGGAAGAAGTGACAGTGGAATAAACATGGCTTATGAGCCAGGCCACGTCGCCCATTCATCATAGCGTCACACATATATTCAAAGCAATAGAGAGATAAAACCGAAATAAAGAACAAGAGAAAGGAGTGAGAAGAAAAAAAAGAGCGAGAGTGTAAAACTAACAAAAATAGGTTTCTTGAAGGCAAAGTTTGAAACAGAAAATATTAGCAAGAAAACAAGCCAGTGATGTAACTAGAGACAGGCAAGAATAAGTGATACAAAGAAGGAAAAAAGCAGTTAAGAAAGTTTATTGTTTGCTAGCGTACTATATTTAGATTTCGTGCCTGACATGAATTGTAAAATTCTTTCTTGAAATAAGGGGAGTAACACAGGCACTCAAAAGCACGAACATGCTTACATAAAGGCTGACATTCCTCAGCGATAATTAAAATATAAGAGCCCAACAACTCTAAGACTGTATTTTGCACTGGAGGGTTAGCTTTCTTTTACTGTGAGTGATGCCTATTTCAGTTTGATCTTTGTAAAATAATACACAAGAACAAAATTACACGTAGATACATGCGAAAACCAATAACAGGTACAGGATACTTCAAGATACAATCCTAGGTGAATTCAGTGGAAGACTCATACTCTTTGTGTTTCTCGTTCTGGCTGACTCCACTCTTTTAGCGCTTCTTTTCGTAAGCTTGTTCTTATAATATGGCGTCATCCATTGGCAGATTCGGGGTGACCCACGAACTGTGCGCCGGAGCACTCCACTCTGACGGAGGGCAAAAGAAGGGAATCCACCAATAGAACACACGTGCTCTCTCTGGAGCAAATGGCAGTGTCAGAATGGAACGCGATGCGCGCGTCTGTGTTCTTGCTTGAGCGGGCACGCTGCGTACAGTGACGCTACGCTAGCAAATCACGAGCTCTGACGCGAGGCGCTACTGGCGCTGCTGGTGACTGTTGGTGCGCCCAAAGTTGGCACCGTTTGAAAAGGTTTCAAGGCATGATGTCTTCCAAACTTCCGGTCTAAAATTCCGCTTTTTGAGAGCAGAAAAAGTTGCCCCATGGTGTGGATCACACGACTGTGATGCTCCAGATTTGCCATTGAAACATACAAGGAGCCCTCTCAATGTGTCAATGAAAGAGACTTGCTCCACATGGAGCAGCAGAAAGTATTACCGGAAATGCTTCAAATCTGTCCATGAATGACACCAAAAGATACGAAGCCGCTCTTTGACTAACCTGGGTAATGCTGTTCCCCCATCCGGACCACTCCCTTCGTCGCAGGTGTTAGAGCGGTGTCAAATAGCTCCTAGCAGTGCCTTCCTAGCAGTGCGCGGTGGCGCCTCCCTCTCTCGCTTCACCATCTCCAATACTCGCAACGCTCTAGCCCACTCCTGACGTGTGCATCATCTCAACCGCGCCACCTCTGCGTATCTGTCGGACAAAAGAAGCCACGAGCCAGCAGGTGCGCGCACCTTGAGAATCTCTTGACGCTGACAATGTGGACAGCACACCGCTGTTTGCTGGACGATCGTGCCGACGGGCGGGAAGCTGTCGCTGTATGCTTTCCGCTAGTGGGCGCGTACCTTTTCCGGCTGTCGCCAGCGTTGCGAGAGTCAGCGAAACCGATCGCGTTCGCGAATGTCGGCCTCGACACCGACGAGGTGCAAGCCAGGGAACCCGAAAGAAAGCGTTGGCAGTGGTATGCCAGTTTTATCGACAAGTTGCGAGTTGAGAACAACGATCGCCTACGAGAATGCAGACGGCGCACGGGTAGCACGGATGAAACGCGAGCCTAGGAAGCCGAGTGCAAGCGTCTTCAACGCAGCCCACCTCCTGTGTCTTCGCGTTTATACAAACGTTTACTCGACTAAACACTACACTGGGTTTCGCTTCAAACTGTTCTTCCAGCACTCATGTTGACGCCCGCTTCCACCGGATGAAGGCCATGGGCACCACTGATGTGTCGCGTTTCATCAAGGTTTTCTTAGGGGAGATGGTTGATAGTTTTTAGGGGCCAAGCTCCTTAAAGCGGCACCCATTCGTCCCTCGTCGTAGTACGTAACATGTCTTACGCTTCAACCTGCAAGGTGGTGCTGGTGGGAGATTTCTCCTGTGCGTGGTTGAACATTGAAAAATTCGCAGCGTGCGCTCTAACTAAAAGACGAATTCTCCTGTCTCTCATTCCCAATTAGCAGCCATTGGTATGTACATTGAGCACAATCTGACAAGAATTGGTTGCTACGTTATACTCGCTGGGCGTAACCTCCTTGGTTTTAGAAAGGTTTAGTGAGCGTTGGGCCGCAGTGCCATGAATACGGCGAACTAGTATACACCATGAACTCGAGGTGGTTGAAGGTGGGAAGTAGACACTAAGAGCTAGCTGTAAGAACGTATGCGTGTGCCATTTCTCGGTGAGTCCTTAGAATGTCCGTTGGATGGCGGTGCTTCTATATGCGGAATATATCATGCAAAGATGCGAGATAGTGGTACTTGAAGTGTTTACTAGATGGGCGAAGGGACACTAGACAGATGCATGGACGAACGCACGGATGGCTGCATGGACGCAGAGACGCATAAACGGATGCAGGGGCGGATGTATGGAAGAACGCAGGGATGGGCGCACGGATGGACGTGTGGAAGCACGAACAGACGCACGCATGGACGGGCGGATGGACGCACGGGCGGTCACACAGAGGGACACATGGACGGATGGAAACAAGAACAAATGGACGGACGGATGCTTTGCCCCACTCTCCATAATTCACCTCGTGGATGTTCTGCCATTTTTTCTCTTGATGTCTGTCTTTCTTTGCATTTTTATCATTTTTTTACCTTTTTAGGAGCTCACTCATTGTGATCGCTCCCTGTCCGGCGGCCGCCTGCTTGAAAATCTTTGTTCCCTGTGTACCCATTTTACCGGTATCTGCTACACGTAACCACTGTGGCTTCCTTTCCGCTTATTCCAACACTGCTCACTAGATGGTGCGCTGCCACTCATCGCGAGCAAGCGCGCTCGCGACTACGTTCTTTGCACTATATATCGTAGCTTCGTAGGCTTCGCAGCACGGGCAAGTTGCTACGATGAGTGTTACGGACAGATACCAATTTCCCTTGACGCCGCCTCACCTGCCTGCTCTCAACCACCCCGTTGAATAACGCCTGAAAGAGCTATTTGACCCACAGCAGCAGCCAGTATGTCATATAAAGATAGGTGGCTAACATTCTGATTGGCGTGGCCAACACTGTGCAGTGCCGGCCGTGGAAGATGGCCAACAACGCTGTCTTCGACGTACACATCATGCGACGTCTCGTTAACAAGCATTCCTAGAAAAATTATCTTGCCAAGAAACGCACCTTGCAACTCTGAGAAGGCTCATTCTTTTTTTGGATATGGCGGTGATTTTTTCTCTCATAATACTTTCACCATGAGCCCGACGAAAACGGCTTGTGCCGGTTCATAATAGTGGCAGTATTTTATAAAAAAGCGTGTAGGTTTTAATGTATTCGAATGCAAAAAAGCACTATTCAAGCAAGCCAGTCGCTTTTTGTTCACGACAAGCTCTTTCTCCCCAGCGGTCCATTACTGTTCTAGCATGTACGGTGTCGCACCACTAGGGATAAATGGGAGGCTGGGGAGCGATCACTCTTTTAATAGGCAATCAACAGCCGGTCTTGTTACCACTGCGGGAAAGCCAGAACGCTGCAACGATACTCGCGGTATCCATTAACCTCTCCCATGTGACATCTACTGCTGCCGGGCAAATGATTTCTTTTGCTTCCGCGTGCTCGCTAGTTCTCTGAGGCCTTTCACATATTCGAGAAAGTTTATTTTTATAGCACCTCAGCAGGATACGTCTAAATGTCACTTGTGTACCATCGGGCCATTTCGAAATTGTAGTTAATGGAGATTGAACCACTATCATTTAAACTAAGATAGTTAGAGACGTGTCCCGCAATATATTGAAGGGGCCCTGAAACACCTTTTAAGTCACCATAACATTAATTTAGGTTTAACGCGTATATTACCTCAAAAATTCAACGCCGTAAATCCATCTAATACGACTGGAGTTACGAAGATTTGCCACACGTTGCAATCGCATTCTCTCATCTCTCGTCCTGACGAAAGCGCTGGTCGCTAAGTGGGAGGAAGAATCTTGAGAACTTTTTGTTTCTTTTTTTCTTCGAATACGCGGCTTTGTCAGTGCGATAGCGTGTGCACGCGGGGACAAGTGATGGCCTCCCGCGGCGACCTCTGTAACAACCGAGCTTGCTATGTCCAAATCAGCCAACGGCTGATAGATAGGCTTACTACAAGTGATTTTGGGGCTCATTCTGTGATTTGCGGGAAGAAGAGAAAGCTAATTTTTGTTGACTTTGATAATTTATTGTGAATTCCAGTCCCCGTGCTGCACTATAATATTTGGCTCACGTGTTGTCGGAAGCCTCTACTGCCGTGCTTAAAAAGTGTTGCAGGACCCCTTTATAAAACGGTGATATCTTGTGTGACCCACGATGATAAGGCAGACGTGTTTCAGAGATTAGGTCTTGGCAGAGTGTGTAGTAATGCACGTTGCAAAATACTCGCGGCCAAAATACTATCTTTTTTTAAAATGAAATGAATGAAAAGATTTCATTTCTGGAGAGAATACAGAAAAAAGAAGCGAAGCTAAAAGCCATTCGGCATGACGTGGCTTCATTACGCGAAAAAAATTCACCAAACAGTGCTACATTGAATAATAATTATCACAATACAAGGAGCAGCATAATAACATAAACACAGAAATAGCATAAAATCAAAAATAGGTGGCATATAAGTACAAAAATTATTAGTATATAGATGTGTGTGTTTTTGCGTGGTGATTTTGTTTGTTGATTTTGACAATTATGAAGAAGTATTCTAGCCCTAGTCTGTGTCGGCTAACACTTGCCATAGTATAGTATTATTGATGGTGCGTACGGCATTTTGTTCCTGGGGAGCTGTGAAATTTCAAGGCTTTTTCCTCTCCTCGTTTTACCTTGCAGCAACGTTGCCTGTTGAGCAATCACTGCTGCAATGTTAAAGGTGTAGTGTAAACACTGGATTACTGCGCCAGATGAGCGAACAACTAAGCCAAGAAGTTCACATTCGAAGAAAAACCTCAAACTAACGATGTAATTTGAAGGTAATTCACCAAAAACATCAATTATAATGTAGCGCAGCGCAATAAACGGACAAGAAATGAGCCAGGGGAGGAAAACCGAGTGCTGATTTCACAAAAGATACAAATTCAGCGCACAGAAAGTGAGAAGGATATCCTACGTACCACAGGGTAATAAGAGGATCGAATTTTGTGCCTATAGCAATAGTGGTTTGAATAAATGAATCTATGAGAAATGACGTGTAATACAAAGCAACCATAAAATAACGTTATAACTGATTGTGAGCAAAAATAAGGCACATTATGTAAAATTAGTAATTTATTGGTAAAAAGCATTATTTAAAGGATAAGTTGGTGGATGCTGGAATCGTTGGTGAATAGGGTGGGAAGAGCAGTGGATACGAAATAATTATTTGTGGATACGCTGCTAGCTGTAGTGGTCATAATGGCTGACAATGGCGAGATTTAAAAAAAACGTTGGCAGACGGTATCCGTGGTGCCAACATGTACTTTAACAGCGAGAGTGCGTGAGACGCAAAAATCAGCAAACGTTTATCTTCGACATGTGTCGAAATGAGCCCCTGCAAGATGACTTCTATTATCCTGCTCCATCACCACAATTTCCACCAAAGATTACGCCTACCAACCAAGCCCATCTAAGGATAATCGGCGTGTCTGGGTTTCAGAATATTGTAGACTCTTGTGTTCAGATTTGGGTGCACGTTACAGAATCCTTGTGGTCGAAATTTCTGGAGCCCTCCACTACGGCGTCTCTCATAGTCGTGTGGTGGTTTTGGGACTTTAAACACCATATATATATATATATATATATATATATATATATATTATAATGGGTTTCAGAATACATGATTTGGATGAGTTCGAATGAGTTTAAAGCATAGATGGGGCATCACTTCACACAAACAAATCTTTACTTCTAGTGTACGGTCTCCGCGCAAGGAGCGATGACCATTGATGTGACACGATTCAAGCAAACGTACGCCTCAGGCCACCGGCAGCTGCCAGTTGCACTCGCCGGCAGTTGATATCATGTATGCGAAAAGGCACACCTAACAATTCCTATGCCTATCTGAACGAATATAATGACATATGTTTCCCCGCACACTGCATTTTTTTCGGCCAAGCCGTTATGTAGTTGTAGCTAAAGACAGAGCTACAGAATAAAGTGATGGCATGAATGCGCTGTACCATGCGCAAAAAACACATCACAGTATGCAGTAAACTGTTCGTGCGTATTTATCAAAAGAGCTTGGAGCCCTCCACTATGGCATCCCTCATAATCATATGGTGATTTTGGAAAGTTAAACCCCACATAATAATTCTTTTGTTTACACGTCTTTTCTTATTATTTCGCAAATTTCGAATTTGACGAAGCACGGCATGTGAATTACTTGCGTTTGTAGCACTTGCCTCTGCTCTTTCTCTTATTTTCACCCCTCGATCAGCGATATTAGAAGTTGGATAACGCTCAGTTATCTCGCTCGGATGGCGTGTCAACTACGGGGAACATAAAAACTGCAGCTGGTGGCGGGCAGATAACGAAAGCCGCAGTGAGCTATGCCAAACAAGTGAACCATGCATTTGTTGAAAATGGCTTAATCAGGGAACACGTGTTTTCGGTGGCTCTGCCATGTGTTAAACCGGACATTTCTAGTTCCGGGAAGGTTTTTTTAGTGTTTTCTAAAAGAAAAACGTGAGCGACCCAAATTTGAGCAGCTACTCATTTTGCATGAGTACGTATGAGTAAACCCATCTCTCTGCTAATCTGACCAGAGTGACAGAAGTGCAGTTTTGCTTGACTAAAAGGTAAAGACGGCAGCCAAACTCCTGTCGGGAAAATGCCTTTATTGAGAGGTTTGAATTCGAGTTCGCTCGGCTACAAGATTTTAGTTCAATTTACTTTTGATGTTAAGTTTAAATGATGTCAAGTAATTAAACACAGCTTCATGCTCCTGAAATTCTTGTAACAGTGGCTTTCAAATGTGTGAGCTTTTACTTCTAAAAATGTCGCTCAAATGCACGTAATAGACTAAAAGCTTCTAAAAACGTTTACAGAGAATGTAGATGGATCTTACATTTTACAAGTGAACTTTTTTTTGTCAAGACAACCCTGTTGTCTTGACGAAGACAAGTGAACTTCCCCAAACGCTGTTTGCAGCGACGTTCTTTCTCGAAAAACTTCTGATCACCTCAACCCTCTCTGTTTCTTTGAACATCAGTCTCGTTTGGTACTCAACTTCTGTAAGAAAACTATGCGCGCTGTCATAACAAACGTGATTTATTCAACGTGATTATATGTACGTATGTTTTTTTAAACACAACAAGAAATTAAAAGTTCATTTCAGTGGTATAGATTGAGTTTTGTCTTACTGAAAAATCAGTCAGTTTAACTTCGGCAACTTCAGAAAACACGAACAAAATTTTAAAAAATAATAAAAACATTTTATGACCACATTGCCAAAGCGATCAGCGGACCTGAAAAGGCACGAGCGCATTCCGATTGCATTCGAAGTGGAAAAGCAGCGCCTTCGCGGCATCTCTCCTCCTCTCAATTTTTTGTGCTTCCCTTCTATTTGGGTACCCCACTAGTGACAACATGAAAAAAAATTCATGTTCGGGATTTATTTTCAAAAGGCTGCCTCGCAAGCATCAGTAGCAAAAGCGGCACTGCCGCAGCCGAGAGCGAATACATGAGAGGTACACGGAGTTTCCATCCCCTGGTGTAACCTGAATTGTGACTGCAGTGCCGAATTCTACAAGTTTATAAACGTTACATATGTGCTCCTATGATACAGCCGTCATAGTGGGTAAATGTAAATTGTAGTTATGCGCCATCTGCTGAAGTTGATTGTAGTAGCAGTGTTGACAGCTACATACTCACGTGCGGCAGCGCAAATACCAGTGTCTCGTATCAGCTTTCCCCTTCTAGTGTTGCTAATATAGATCTTGTTCTTTTACCATCATTACAAAACTACAAAAAACTGCTAATATAACACTTGTGTGGCTCTTGTACGTATGCGTCTGCGTGGAATGTACATATATTCAGCACCACTTCACAGTGTTTCGCTGAATAAAGAAAAATAAAGCACAATGTACCATTCATCCGCATGTTTCGCATAACATATATTTGCAAGGTACGTGGGATCTGCTGAATTTGTTTCTTTTTTTTAATTATAACTGAAAGTTAGTGCTGTTGCCCTTATCGTAGTTCCAGTCTATACCGGCAGCAGTTATTTGTGTTTAACGAATGTGTAAAGTTTTGTAGTAGCTACTGATTGCATTTGTCTGGAGTAAGTGACATACAAAAGTGAAGTCAATTGGTGAATTAGTACGTCGATTTCTCATTCCACAAGAGTGAGAGCATGAGTAAGCCTGGAATAGTGATTAGATTATTTGGCTGGGAGTCCAGTGGTGGCACGTTCAATTTTGAGTTGTTGAAAGTTATGGATGCTTTCTGCATCGTCTTCCACAGAACTATTTTTGCGTGCTGCTCGGCACGGTAGCTCTGACGCTTCAACGCTCTTTTCCGCTTCAGTGTCAAGGTGTTCCAGCATTTGCAGCATCCATCACACGGTAGCGTACACCATGAGCCACCATATTCCAGCGTCAAAATCCACCGTAGTGTTGGATGATAGAATCAAACATTGACGTGGTGAACATGTTTTCAATGAGCAGTTAAAGTAGAATTCTCATGGGTACGACAAACTAAAATAAAGCAGCTTCGCACTAGTGGTGCCAAGCCTAGGTAGTGCGGAGATAAGCGTTCTATATTACTTTCTTTTTTTCTTTTAGGGGCAAATTTGAAGAGTTTAGGCTCTCCCGTTGTCCAGTGTCCGGCGATGGCGATGATACTGATGACGACGAAGAATAAGCATGTTATTACATGCACAGTTGAGGTAAGGTACCTACCATACATCATAACGAACACGATGATGACGATAAAAAAGAAGTGCGATAGCACGGGCAAGGTACCCGGTGATGATATCGAGAAATAGATAGATAGATAGATAGATAACTTTATTGTACACCGAGGGAGGAGAGTCGGGTTTTACCCCGACGCCCCTGCGGGCCGCTCCCACGTTGGAACAGGCAGGGAGTACCTGCCTGCGGCATCGTGGGCCCCTTGGATTGCCCGAAGCTGACGGTGACGATCCGTACTTTTGATGGCGGAATAAAACCCTTGTCTTGGGATGATTTGCGCCTTGAGTTCCTTGGGTATGTGGGGGCAGTCCCACATCATGTGCTCAAATGTACACACACACCCACAGTCCGGGCAGTCAGGAGATATATCCATATAAATAGATACATTAGCTGGGCAGGGGTAAACCCCTGTCTGTAGTAGTCTGAGCGTGACTTCTTGTCCTCTGGTAAGATGCGAATGGGGTGGAGGAAAGACCCTACGACTCAAACGATAATGTGAAGTGACTTCGTTAAATGTCGCTAGAACGTCCCGCGACCCTCGATCAGCCGCACCCCCATCCAGAGGATCGGCCCCGGGCGGGGCGGAGCGGTCCAACGTGCCAGGGCCGTGAAGCCCCGCGCGGAAGGCAAGTCCTCGCGCCCGGGCGTGGGCCAATTCGTTGGAGTTGGTGATGCCGCTGATCGTGGAGCCCATATGGGCCGGGAACCAAATGATCTCGTGTGGAGTGATGGTCCTACCTCTGAGAATTCTAGCAACAGGTGGGGAGACCCTGCCAGAGGCAAAGGCTCTAACCGCCGAACGGGAATCAGAGTAGATCTGAACACGGGATGAATCCAAAGCCCTAGTGCGATGGATACCTGTTCAGCTATTGCTGGGGAGGTTGCCTTGACAGAGCATGCCGACATTACTGTACCTCGCTCAGAGACCGCAACGGCCACATAACGATTCCTATCCGCACGCGCAGCGTCCGTGAAGGTCGACGATCCCGACTTCGAGTGCACCTGCTCCAAAATTTTCTTGGCTCTAGCCCTTCTCCTTGCGACGTTAAATTGAGGGTGCATATTCCTAGGAATAGGATAAACTACGAGTGCCTGTCTAACGGCGGAGTCAAGAGAAGTCATCCGCTCTTCCTGGAGTATTGTAGAAATTCCGGCACGTGCCAAAATCTCCCGACCCGCCCGGGTGACCGAGAGGCGAGAGATCTGCGCCGTGCGTTGAGCCTCTATAATTTCATCCAACGTGTTGTGAATTCCTAATGCTAACAGCCCCTCCGTGCTAGTTCGGATTGGAAGGCCGAGTGCCCTTTTAACAGTTTTACGGATCAGTACATTGAGCTTCTCCCTTTCTGCAGCGAGCCAGTGATGCATAGACGCAACATAATGAACGTGACTCATGAGGAAGGCATGAAAGAGGCGAAGAAGATTGTCCTCCTTCATGCCTCCTTTCCTGTTAGAAACTCTAATAATGAGGCGAAGCGTAGCCGCAGTATGTTGCTCTAATCTACGTAAAGTTTCCGTGTTACGTCCATCCGCTGAAATGAGCATGCCTAATATCCTGATACAGCTAACCTTGGGAATTCTAGCCCCACTAGCAGTCAATAATGTCACATCCACCTGCTCAGGGGGGACCCAGTCCTTAGGTCGCCGTCCTTGTCTGGTGGGCCTGTATATTAATAGCTCAGATTTACTACTTGAAAGCTTTAAAGACATACGACTGATGTTTCTTTCAACCGTGTTGACCGCCTCCTGCAATCTGTCCTCAAGGCGCCCTATGGCACCGCCTCGGACCCACACCGTGATATCATCCGCGTAGAGCGCACTTTCCAACCCCTCGAGTTCGTCCAGTTCGCGAGCAAGGCAAGTCATGCCAATATTGAAAAGAAGCGGGGAGACGACTGCCCCCTGAGGGGTTCCACGTGAACCTAATTCGTACCGTTCTGACTTCAGCTCCCCCAACTTAAGAGTAGCCGTTCGGTCACTGAGAAAAGCAGCGGCAAAATTATAAAATCGCGCACCCAGGTTCATGTCATTTATGGATTCCAATATGTGGGCATGAGATATGTGATCAAACGCCTTAGCCAGATCGAGACCAAGTATGGCCCTGGCATCGCGAGTGCTGTCGTCAATGATGTGAGATTTAAGGAGAAGCATCACATCCTGCGTTGAGAGGTGTGGACGGAAACCCACCATATTCGGAGGGAGGAGACCCTCATCCTCGATAAATGCACAGAACCTATTATTCAGAACATGCTCATAGACCTTTCCAACACAAGATGTAAGTGAGATGGGGCGGAGGCTGTCAAGGCTGGGCTTTTTGCCCGGCTTAGGGATGAGGATCACCTCCGCATGTCTCCATTCCTCGGGGAACGTGCCATCAGCCCAGTGTTTGTTAAAAAGGTCGGTGAGAAAGTCAATTGAGGCGTCATCAAGGTTCCTCAAAGTCTTGTTAGTGATCTGGTCAGCCCCGGGTGCCGACCTGCCATTGAGATCCATTAGCGCCATCCGAACTTCAGCTGTCGTGATATTCTCATCAAGCTTGGATTACATCCGCCCACTATAGAGGGGGGGCTTGGAAAGGGTGGGATCCATCCCTCTAAGCGGCAAATATTTGCTTGCAAGCATATCGCAAACCTCCTTTTCTGAGCTGTCTCTGAGAGCCGCGCTGACTATGCGGTCGACCACCCGGCACTGACTACCCTTGCTTTTTTCGAATATATCGAGAAAGAAGTTGCCTTGAATAGGTTCTGAACATTGAATAGGTTCTGAGCCTACGATCGGGTGCCTGCGGCTGCGTTCCTTGTTCCATCCTCAGGGTTGCGGTCAAGTAGCCGGTGGTTACTTTTATTTCATTAGATCTACCTATTGTTCCGCAACTGTTTTAGTGCATTGATAAGTGTAACTTCTTCTTATTTCATGTCTGTTTCTTCTCCGGGCCAGAGGCCTGCCCTCTGGTCAGCCTCTGTTCCCCCTCAAGATCTTCCTCTGGAGTTGTTTCTCCGCAATGGAAACCGTAGCGTTCCTGTCGCTTTGGTGCCGACCACCGGTGGGTTCATCCGCATGAAAAACCCCAAGACAATCCAAACGGAACTTCGTGCGATCACTCCCCACTCTCTACTGATAACAGAGGTTTGTCAGTTTGGACGCGGGGGGATACTATGCTGCTCACCAGACAAGGCCTGCATCCAAGACCTTCTGAAGTGCACTACTTTTGCATCACATTCGGCGAGCTCTTTTATCCCACCTCATCTAGCTTGCTGCAAAGGATTGGTTCGGGGGGTAGACGCAAGTCTAAGCCCAGCAGAAGTCTTTGACATCTTTTCCCCAGCAGGTGTTATTTCTGTTTACCGCTGTACCAAACAGGAAAACCAACAGAAAGTTCCCACTGAAACTGTAATTGTCACATTCGCTGGAACTGATCGCCCTTCGGAGATCAAGGCATGGCCGCTTATCTATAAGATCGAAGCTTTGGCTCCCCGTCCGCTGCAATGTGCTAAATGTTGGCGCTTTGGACACAGTACTAAAGGTTGTCGATCGGAGACTCGATGCCGCATATGCGGAGCCATATACGTGGCTGGTCATAGTACTGCTGAGTGTCAATCAGACAATAATACATGCTGTTTGTGCAAGGCAAATCACGCTGCAGGCGATCCTAACTGCCCTGCAAGATCAAAGGAACTTCAGGTGATTGAAATTATTGAAAGGAGACGATGCTCTTGTAGAGAAGCAATTGCAGAAATTCAAAGCAGGAGTCAGGGTTATGCCGTTATAGCAGCTCGTCCACCTCTTTCTATGGATGCATCACTTTCTCAGTCCATTTCTGCTATGGTAGAAAAGGCCGTAGAAAAAGTATTAGAAAAATTTTTACTCAATATGTCCGACTCACTCAATAGTATTATGGATTCACAGATGTCGGGTGCATCTGATCGAATAACTAAGCGTATCCAACCTCCTAGTGCCTCAATTAGTAAACCTGCCGAACATCAGTCAGATGTCTCTATCGATAATGAGGCAATGCTTTCCAGTCCTAACACAACTGAGCAGGAAGGTATATCTGATTCAGAATCAATAATTAATCGGGATGTAGATATGGATGCTCGCCTTTTGAAACGCACCAGATCACCCACTAGCAAACTTAATAATTCTTCTCATCCGAAAACAAAAAAGAGTGTGAAGGAACCTAGGACTAAAGCGGACTTCTTAAAAGATAGTATCTTAGATCAAGCAGTTGCTACTGCTTGCTTATCATCATAGGGTACCTTAGAGTACTTCAGTGGAACTGCCGTTCAATTCTCTCTGCAACTACAGACTTATTATATCTAATTTCTCAACAATCTCCAGACGTCATAATTTTACAAGAAACTTGGCTGTCTGCTGATCAAAACTTCTATCTGAAAGACTATCAGTGCTTTCGACTGGACCGAGACTCACGTGGTGGAGGATTAATGTTTTTCATTTCATCCAAGATTTGCCATAAAGCACACTTAGTTTACCAACAAATATCACACGATTATGAAGTATTGGTTCTGGAAATTCACTTTCCCGGATGCGCGCCACTATCTATAGTCAACAACTACTTTCCGGCTGGAATACAAGATGAAAGAGCCCTTGACGTGACTGCGAGTTTTTGCAGAAACAGTATGCTATTTGCGGGAGACTTCAATTACCATCACGTTTCATGGGGATTCCGCACTGATTCATCAGGAAAACGGTTGTGGGACTGGACTAACCGGAATAACCTTATTTGTTGGAACTCCAGAGTTCCGACATTCGTTCGATGTAATTCGAGGTCCGTCTTAGACGTGACATTTGCTAGCTCAAGTGTGACAATATCGTCTTGGACTGTTCTTGATACTGCTACAAGTAGTGATCACTGCCCCCTGGTATTTGAAGTCAGCATTCCTTTAGTGACGGTAGATCGCCAGGTGCAAAGTTTTGTAAACTACTCTAAATTTAAAAAGAACTTACAGTCAACGCTGTCTTCCTTGCCCAATATGGAAACAAATATGAAAGCTATAAGCCTTTGTTCCACCCTAAAGTGTACAATTAAATATTCACAGTTCACTATATCTTCAACAAAGGGAAAATTCATATCTGCCTGGTGGAATGCGGATTGCGCCAGAGATTATAGACGCCGCAACGCTGCATGGAAAAAACTCCTCACCAACCAATGTCCGACTAATTGGAGAAATTATTTATTTGCTAAAGCTACCTTTAGGAGAACAGTTTCATTAGCGAAAGACGATTATGAAGAGAAACGGTACACCTACTTATCCAAGAGTGGCAACAAGAAAGCTCTATTCAGATTTCTCCGTAATCGTAAAGCTATTACAGCACACGTAAATATGGACTCAGTTATTTTTTTCTCCAACTGATTTGGAAAATACATTAACGGAAATTGCAATGGAATTGGAGAAGAGATTTACATCACAAATCAAAATAAAGTGTGCAAAACCGTCATTCGGAAATGATTTTATTGAAGTAAGTAGGGATGAACTTGCGCACGTCGTTCGTATTCTGCCAAACACAGGTCCTGGACCAGATGGCGTCACTTCGGAAATGTTAAAAATATTATTCGACATCTCTCCTGAAGACCTCCTTAACGTTGTCAACTATTCACTTGAAAATAGTTGTATACCTCCTGACTGGAGACTCGCAAAAATAATACCGCTTCTTAAAAAACAGGGACTAGGAATGCAGATAGATAACATTAGGCCAATCGCTTTAACATCACACGTAGTTAAGTTAACAGAAAGAATACTTTACATTAGAGTTACGAAGTTCATAACAGATAATGCGATACTCAGTGCGTGCCAGATTGGATTTAGACCAGGTTACTGTATATGGTGGGCGCATGTTGATTTAGAGGCTCGTATAAAGCTTGCTCGGCACAGACGACAATATGCGGCCCTAGTAACCCTTGATTTAGCCAAGGCATATGACAGTGTTGAACATGCTATTCTTATCAATGTCCTAAAAGAGCTTACGTTTCCGCAGTACATAACAAATTGGATATACGAATTTTTAAAAGACGGAAAATTTTATTGCTTCCAACGAGGTATTTCCACGCCGAAGTATAGCCAAACGAGAGGTGTTCCTCAAGGCTCTGTTCTATCGCCTGTGCTATTTAACATTTTGTTAAGTTCAGTACCACAGAGTGATAAGGTACACGTATATGTATATGCAGATGATATCGCGTTCTTTGCATCTAACAACGATATTTATTTACTACATTCGACTTTACAGTGTTATTTGGCAACATTGGAAACCTGGTTTCAGAAAATTCATATGAACCTGAACGTAACTAAAAGTGCTATAATAGTTTTTCCGTTGGACGCACCAGTTACTATTTCTCTTCAGTACCATCAAGAAATAATACCCCAGGTTAATTGTATTAAATATCTGGGTGTACTGTACGATCAAAAACTGAGCTGGCGTGACCACATTAAATATATTAAAATTAAGGCTACACGCGCTGTTGGAATGATAAGTAGGCTTGGCCGCCTCCATTCCGGTCTTCGCAGAGATACGATGATCATGATTTATCGCATGTACGTTCGTCCGATTCTTGAATTCGGATGTGTACTATTCTCTGGTGGACAAGCATACAAAATAAACCCCCTCATTCTCTTAGAGCGGGAAGCCCTACGTAGTTGTTTAGGTGTGCCAAAATTCACAGCTAACAATGTTTTGTATCAAGAAGCTCGGATACCCACCCTTGCTTGAAGATTTCGTATTTTAACAGTAAACACCTATTTAAAATTTTCCGAATCCACTTTAAGAAGGCGACAATTTGTATTCTTTGCCGAGCCTGGTGTCTTTTTCAATGAGCATTGGTCCCGTGTATATAAACCCCAAGTGCTATTTGTTCAAACACTTCTAGATGCTTTAAATGTTAATATATTCGAGATCACACCATCTGTCAAACCAATCGGCAAAGTGCAAATAGAATTTGACGATATCTTCCCCATGAACGCTAAACACTTGCCCTCTAAATATTTGACTGGTTTATTAGAACAACACCTGTCTCAATTAGGTACTAATACAGTAATTGCAACGGATGCATCTATGAGTGGCGAGAAGGCAGGTGTGGGTATTTTTTCTCTCTCATTATTCTGGTCATTTTCATTACGCCTCCCAGATTCTACACCAATATTTGAAGCGGAATTAACGGCCGTTATACTAGCTATTCGTAAACTTCCTGCGACTCGTTCGACAGCTGTGATAGTGACTGACTCGTATTCCGTGTGTTCATTCTTATCATTGTCGTCGACATCAGCAGTACTAGAGACTTTTAAATCATTAATCCCAGCAAACATTCGTCTAGTGCGAATGATATGGGTGCCAGGCCATCGTAGTATATTTATAAACGAGATGGCTGACAAACTTGCGCGAACATCTCTTGATCTTCCGATTGTGCCAATCATGCCTCCTACAGCTTTTGTAACAGCAGCGAGGTTTAGAAAACTTTCCCTTCTTGAAGACTCATCAAAAACCATGATACCGAATCCAGATTTCTCGCACCTGCAATTCACATGGAATAATAAATGGTGTCCCACGCGTAAATTGGAAGTCTTGGTAACAAAATTACGTTGCCGTGTACCACCTCTTAATTTCTAATTAAACAGGTCTGGTCTGGTGCCATCCCCTCTGTGCTCAAGCTGTAACGAACCTGAACATATCGACCATTTTCTTATCACATGTCACCGATTCAAAAATCAAAGAAAAAACTGCTTCGAAATTTTATTCAGAAAATTAGGAATATCACTTAATACTCCCAATATTTTGTCTTTTGGGGCCATTTCATTTGGACATAGCGACAGGAACATCTGCGGGGCTCTCTACGAATTCATATATAACACAAGAAGATTACCTTGCTAAGTCAGCCATCAGCTCTCGATTTTTACTAGTCACACTACCACTTATTATTTAGCTGATACACTGCAATGATTCAACCTTCAGGAGAATTTCATACAACGACTCCACCACAGATATTCAACAAATTCTATTATTTCTCCCCCCCCCCTTTTTTTCTTTTTTTTACATTGCACCAAATTAATTTCACAGTCAAAACACAGTAATCATAATCCCCTAATCTAGAAAATCAATAGGTATTTACTTGCATTAACCACCGGCTTCTTGGCCAATCCCCCTTAGTGGGTGAGAGCCACAAAAGAAAGGAACAAGCAAGCAAGCAAGGTTCTGAACCGGTTTGAATAGGTTCGGAACCTTGAACCGGTTCTGGAACGGTGCCTGGAACGCCACGTCGCATTTAGACTGTGAGGCTCGACTGTGAAGAAGCTGCCCGGGCTCAGGATCGGGCGGCAGTATCCTTATTGTTCTTTGAGAGTTCTTTATTTTCCGGTAACTGTATTGGTCTTTCTCAGCTGAAGCGAGTCATTCCATTTTGATGTCATTTTCTTCCCCCGGCCAAGTGCACTCCCCTTGGTTAACTTCCACTCCCACCAAGGATTGGCCGATAGACTATTTGTTACGCAGTGGAGCGAGAAGTGTCCCTGTGGCGCTGGTACCTACAGATGGGGGCCGTATTCCGATGAAGAACCCAAAGGCGATTCAAGTGGAGCTTCGAAAAGCCACTTCGCATCCCCAGGAGATCGCTGAGGTCCGCCAGTTTGGTCGCGGAGGCATCCTGTGCTGTTCCGCAGATCAGGAATGCATTCGTGAGCTCCTGCAATGTTCCGAATTCGCAGCGCATCCGGTAAGCCCATTTATTCCGGCAACCTCGCATGCTCGAAAGAATTAGTCCGCGGTGTAGACACAAGCCTGACACCTGCAGATGTGCTCGATTTGTTTTCGGTGGCGGGTGTAATTTCAGTGTACAGGTGCACCCGTACAATTGACAACATAAACTCACCAACGGAATCGGTGATAGTGACCTTTTCAGAAACAGCCCGACCTTCCGAAATTAAGGCATGGCCACTGATCTATAAGGTAGAGCCACTTTCCCCCAAACCCCTGCAGTGTTTGAAATGTTGGCGATATGGACATAGCGTCAGAGGGTGCCGATCAGTTCATAGATGCCGTCTGTGTGGTGAAAATCATGACAGCCGCGAGTGCAGCTCTGAGAAAGAGAGGTGCTGCTTATGTAATGGGGCGCACCCTGCAGACTCCGCAGACTGTGCAGCAAAAGAAAGGGAGCTTGCCATATTGGATATTGTAGAACGCAAGAGGTGCTCTCGGAGAGAGGCCGTTGCAGAAATGCAGGAGAGATCCAAAGGATATGCAGGTGTTGCAGCACGTAATACCACCGCCATGGATGCATCTCTCGCAACATCTATCGCAGAGGTCGTAGAGAAGGCTATGGAAAAGGCAATGGAACGCCTCGCAAACAACCTTTTTGAATGCTTCGCAGAATTGGTTTCCAATCAACTATCTCAAATTCTAGGTGTAGCATCTACGAACGATTGGGCTCCTCAGACATCATTGGTATCGCAGCGTACGGAAATAGAAAGTGCGACAACACGTCAGCGAGCGGTTTCTCCTGAGGCAGGGACTTCCAAAACAACGGAAGACGGTGATCTTACGGATGATTCGGAAGCATGTGCAGATATGGATATGGACTCTCATAAGGCTCTGAAGCGAACCCGATCTCCCCAATCAAAAAACTCTTCGCATAATTCGAAATCTAAAAAGTACCTATCCAAAAAGAATTCTTTGAGAACATGTCTAAGAAAGACTTTTTGCGAAAGGACATTTTGGACCAAGCAGTTTCTGCGACGGTTCTGTCGTCGCAATAGGTTCACTAACCATATTACAGTGGAATTGCAGATCTATATTTTCCGCAGCCACAGACCTATCATACTGAAACGAAGATGCGCGAGCCTACGGGGCGCGGAAGAAGAAGAAGAGTGAGTAGTGGAGCGGCGCCTGGACTGTGTGGTTGGGTGGAAGCGTTCTTGGCCTGTCTCAGAAGTACGCTGCTATTTCACAACGCCTTTTCACCTCATCTGTAAATAAACACAGTCACTCGCAACAGTTTGGTGGAGGTGCTGGGTACATCGATCTGGACGACCCAGCTCTACCGATTTTGCGACGGAGCAGACGCTTGGCAGGCTTGCCACCACAGCTACCAGACATTGAGGACGCGGGAGCAGGCCATAACAACCTCGTTGCTGATGAGCAACACGCTCACCCGCCAGGACGAGATCGCTGCGGCATGCCGGAACGTCAGCCGAGGACCTTTTCGGGGCAGCCGGATGACGATGTTGACGACTGGCTCAAGCACTACCAAAGAGTGAGTCGCAGCAACCGCTGGAGCACTGCTAAGCAGCTCGAGAACGTGGTGTTTTTTCTCGTCGGCACCGCGTCTCTTTGGTTCGACAACCATGAGAGTGCATTGACCACATGGGACATTTTCGTGGACGAGCTGAAGAGGTGTTTTGGTGACTCAACAGCTAAGGTCAAGCAGGCGGAGCAAACGCTTTCACGCAGAGCTCAGTTACCTGGCGAAACATGCACCACCTACATCGAGGCCGTCTTGAAGCTTTGCGGAATCGTGAGTGCGACCATGTGTGACGAAGATAAGGTAGGTCATCTCCTCAAGGGAATCGCGGAAGACGTGTATAATTTCCTTATCACTAAGGAAGACTTACACACACCTTCCGACCTAAGGAGACACTGCCGAGCGTTTGAAACCCTAAAGAGGAGGAGAGTCCTACCAAAATTTGGACGTCTTGACAACGTGCCCACGATTGCAAGTGTCAACCTTCCATCGCAGGACGAGATCTCTTCTCTTATAAGACGAGTGGTCAAGGAAGAACTTGCTCAACTGCAAGCTGTGGACACCGCTGGTGTCTGCCATCAGTGTGCATTCGACCAACGGCCCCGTGAACCACTGGTACCTCGGATGCGACAGACCTACTTTGAGCCTCGCCCGAATTACACCGATCGGTTTGAACGGAGGAGTGAACGACCACTCGGAAACCAGGAACGCAGGCAAGCTGCGTCACAGCGATTCACTCCTCGACCACCATCGCCCGGTTTTTATCAACCGACGAGGTTTACTTCGCCGGGGACGACTAGACGCGACACCCGTACTTGCTACAACTGCGGGCTACCTGGACACATCGCTAGGTACTGCTACCGTCACCAGCAGCGAGCTCCACGTTTCAACGTGTACACGCCCTATGTACCTGCTGGCGAGTCTCGACCATTTCAGGGCTCTTTCCAACAGCAACACGCAGCACGTGCTGACTCGCCTTGCTCCGACCGCAGCGTTACCCCACCACCCGCACGCCAACAGCGATCCCCGTCTCCGCGTCGCCGCTCGGGGACGCCACCACCACTGGGAAACTAACTGGTGCGACCAATGGGGGCGAGGCCGCAAAATCATCTTCCGCAAGACCCCCTTGTGTTGTAATGGTTGAGAACAAAGTGAGTGTTTTTGTAGACAATGTGAGTACTGTTGCACTAGTTGATACCGGTGCTGCCGTTTCCATAATGAGCATGTCTTTTAAAAATCGCCTAGGGACGAAAGTAATGTTTGCTTGGAATCGGAGTGCTACGTTCCGCGGCGTAGGGGGAGAAACGTTGAGCCCGGTTGGAGTTTGTTCTGTTTTACTTTCTATAGGAAATCAAACGTTTCGAGCGGAACTAACGGTGCTTGCACGAGCGACCCATGACGTCATTCTAGGTACAGATTTTTTGCGGGAATGTCGTGCAACTCTAGATTGTGGTAGTGGTGGGATTATTTTTCGTCCCATGTTGCCGCCTCCATTGACAAAAGATACCGTTGATGACTGCTTGGAAGTGTTTTCCGTGTCTGAAGACGTCTGCTTGGCCCCACATACCGCAATGTTTGTGCGTGTAAACTCTTCGCGTTCTTGTGCGGGTTCTTACTATGGTTTAGCCGAGCCGAACTTCAGTAACGCCCTTAAGAAAAACGTTATCGTGCCTCGTTGCCTCGTGCTCATCGTCGATGGTTGTGCCGATTTGTGGACTGTGAACGTTTCCGCGCAGCCCAAATATCTGCCTGCAGGACTTAAATTGGCAAGCTTTCAAGAGCAAAATTCTCTTACCATACGGTCACTCCAACTGTCGGTGGATGTAAAGAAACCCCACGCCAACTCGTACTGCGACTATTCTGCCAGCATTGACCGTATGATTAACAAGTCACTTCCATCAACTGAACGGTCGCTGCTGCAGGAGGTGATCACACGCTACGCCTCAGTCTTTGACTTTGCCCATGACGAGACGTCTACCGTTACGCCACCGTCTTCACGTACGCAACACCGCATCTATACAGGCCAAGCACCACCAATACGCCAGAAGCCCTATCGTGTCTCGCCTTCCGAAAGGAAAGTCATCGCTGAGCAAGTTGAAGACATGCTAAAGAAGGGCGTCATACAAGAATCGTGTAGTCCATGGGCAGCTCCTGTCATTCTAGTGAGGAAAAAGGATAATTCATGGAGATTCTGCGTAGACTATCGTCGCCTAAATGCCATCACAAAAAAAGACGTCTACCCTTTGCCACGTATAGATGACGCCGTAGACTGCCTGCATTCTGCCTCCTATTTTTCTTCTGTTGACTTGCGTTCTGGGTATTGGCAAATTCCTATGCATCCCTCAGATAAAGAGAAGACGGCCTTCGTAACACCAGACGGTCTCTTTGAGTTCAACGTTATGCCTTTTGGTTTGTGCAATGCTCCAGCGACATTCGAGAGATTTATGGATACAGTACTCCGTGGACTAAAATGGGAAATTTGCATGTGCTATTTAGATGACGTGATTATCTACGGCAAGACTTTTCAAGAGCATAACCAGCGCTTGTCGCTTTTGTTTGAATGCTTACGCGAAGCTGGCCTTGTTTTAAACTCAAAGAAGTGTCGTTTTGGAGAACGTCAAGCCCTGGTATTAGGCTTTCTCGTTGATAAAGAAGGCGTGCGACCAGACCCACAGAAGACCGCAGTGGTTCGCAACTTTGAACCACCACGAACAGTGAAGGACCTGCGAAGTTTTCTGGGTCTGTGCTCATATTTCCGCCGATTTATTAAGAACTTCGCACAACTTGCCTCCCCACTGACGTCCCTTCTTCATAAAGACACACCGTACTTGTGGGATGATAAATGTGAGGCTGCATTTCAACAGCTGAAGTTTTTATTGACTTCAGGACCCATCCTAAAGCATTTTGATCCTGATGCTTTGACTGAACTTCATACTGATGCTAGTGGGCTAGGTGTTGGTGCTGTGCTGGTCCAACTCTGCAACAGTCGCCAGCACGTCGTAGCATTGCCAGTCGGACACTGACCAGAGCAGAGACGAACTACACCGTCACCGAGCTAGAGTGCTTAGCAGTCGTCTTCGCCATTCAGAAGTTCCGACCGTATCTACATGGCCGCGAGTTCACAATAGTGACCGATCACCACTCACTATGCTGGCTTGTGGGACTTCGTGACCCGTCTGGCCGGCTGGCTCGTTGGGCGTTGCGCCTCCAAGAGTACAGCTTTTCTGTTACCTATAAGAGTGGACGATGTCACACAGATGCCGACTGCTTATCCCGCCTTCCTTCAGTACACACCAATGCTGACGACAATGACATTGATGACTATTTAGTTTCTGTGTCGTCCGACTTCCCAGATACCAGCAGCTTCAAACGTGAGCAGCAGTGCGACCCTACTCTAAAACCTTTGCTCGAAGCTGCACATAACTCCGTCGACAAGCACTTTAAAATTTCAAATGGCTTGCTGTATAAACGAAACTATTCAGCCGATGGACTCCCGTTGCTTCTAGTGGTGCCGGAAAGCCTGCGCCAGGTCGTCCTTCGTTCTGCGCACGATGATATAACATCCGGTCATCTCGGTTTCACACGTACGCTGCATCGACTACGTGAGAGGTTCTACTGGCCAAAAATGTGGAAGACCACAAAACAGTACGTCACCAGCTGCGCTATATGTCAGCGCCACAAGCCATCCACCACTGCCCCGGCGGGTTATTTGCAGCCCATCCCTCCACCGACATCCCCTTTTGAAAAAGTCGGCATTGACTTGCTCGGACCCCTTCCTAAGACTCCATCGGGCCACCGATATGTTATAGTGTGCGTGGATTATTTAACGCGTTATACGGAAACGGACGCACTGACATCGGCCACAGCAGCCGCTGTTTCTTCTTTTCTGTTACAACGGGTCATACTGCGTCACGGTGCTCCACGGGTTGTCATCAGTGACCGTGGACGACAATTTATGGCCGATGTGGTTGAAGAAATTTTGCGCCTCTGTGGCTCCTCTTATCGCCACTCCACCCCTTACCATCCGCAAACTAACGGTCTCACTGAGAGAACAAATCGAACTCTCACGAATATGTTATCGATGTACGTTGATGCTTACCACAGGAACTGGGACGCCGTCTTACCGTTTGTTACTTACGCGTACAACACTGCCAAGCATGAAGTGACTGGACATTCACCCTTCTTTCTGCTTTACGCACGAAATCCACAGAGTTTTCTGGACACTCTATTACCTTTCTCGCATCAGGAAGATCTGTCCATCGCTCAGACGTTGTGTCGCGCTGAAGAAGCACGTCAACTAGCGCGCCTTCGAACATTGTCTTCGCAAGAACACAGCAAGAGTCGCTACGATGCCAAGCATATCCCCGTAGAGTTTTCTCCTGGTGACTACGTGTGGCTGTGGACTCCTGTTCGTAGAAAAGGATTGTACCGGAAGTTTCTAGCGAACTATTCCGGCCCATTCGTGATAGTCACTCGTCTCAGTGACGTGAATTACGTTGTCGCCCGAGTCACAGCCAATAACCGGCGTTCGCGCACTACGCAAGTTGTTCACGTAGCCCGCCTCAAACAGTACCTTCATAGGCCTATTTAACTCGCTCGGCGAGCTTCGTCTGCCGCCGGGGGAAATGAAACGAAGATGCGCGAGCCTACGGGGCGCGGAAGAAGAAGAAGAGTGAGTAGTGGAGCGGCGCCTGGACTGTGTGGTTGGGTGGAAGCGTTCTTGGCCTGTCTCAGAAGTACGCTGCTATTTCACAACGCCTTTTCACCTCATCTGTAAATAAACACAGTCACTCGCAACAATACCTTTCTTCACAACTTTCCCCGGATATTATAACACTGCAAGAAACCTGGCTTTCAACCAGCCAGAAGTTTCACCTAAAAAATTATCGGCTATTTCGATTGGACCGACCTAGCAGAGGTGGTGGGCTTACTTTCTTGATAGCAACTAAGTTTAGTCACAAAGCTACAATCTCTTATTGTTGTGTGACTCCAGATTGTGAAATTTTGATAGTAGACATAATATTACCAGACGCTTCTCCCTTGTCGTTTGTAAATGCGTATTTCCCAGCCGGGGTGCAAGACACACGAAGTCTAGACGATATGTTCTCTGCCTGCAGAAAGGATATATTAATCACTGGTAACTTCAATTCACATCATGTGACCTGGGGTTTTAAAACAGATTTAAGCGGAAAACGATTGTGGCAATGGGCTATTGACAAGAATTTATCTTGTTTGAATTCGCAATCTGCTACTTTTGTCCGAGGTCTCTCTAAATCTGTATTTGACTTGACATTTTCAAGCTCATCTCTAAATATATGTTCGTGGCAAACTTTAGACTGTGCTACTAACAGTGACCACTTGCCTATTAGTTTTGTACTGAACTTTCCAAGAATACATGTCGCCGAAAAGGCCCGCTCATTCCTCAACTATAGAAAATTAGAAAAAGACTTGAGGGCTACTTTTGATCACCGCAAGGACATACAAGGTGACATTAGGGCTATGAGTCTGTGTGCAGTGTTAAAAAAATCAGTAAAAGACGCAACGTTTAAATTAGACTCGGCCACAAGAGGTTCTTTTAGTTCATGGTGGACTGAAGAGTGCACGAGGAGCTATAGAAAACGGAAAGCCGCATGGAAACAACTGCTGGTCAACCAATGTCCAAAAAATTAGTGTGATTATAAATTCGCAGCAGCAGACTTCAAACGCACAGTAAGTACAGCAAAAGATGGTTATAATATAAAACGACATGAGTATCTTTCTAGGGCTAAAAACCAAAAGCGCTCTGCAGATTTTCAAGATCTCAAAAAATGTTACCACCCGCTGAAAATATTCACTCTTCTGTTCTTTCTCCCCGTGAGCTCTCTGATTTAGTAGAAAATATTGCGAAAGGGCTCCAAGATAGATTTATGTCAACTCTACCACTGCACATTGTGAACCCAATGGCAGGCGAGGATTTCGAGGAGGTTACTTTAGATGAGCTGGCAGAGATAGTAAGGCACTTATCTCCTTCGGCACCTGGACCAGACGGGGTAACAAATTCAATGATAAAAGTAATATTCGAGATTTGTCCAACTGAAGTACTTAATCTGGTGAATTTTTCTTTGACAAAAGCTTGGATACCTGCGGAATGGAAGCTGTCTAAAGTGATTCCACTTCCTAAAAAGCAGAAAAAAGGATTCGCCTTGGACAATGTAAGGCCAATATCAATCACGTCAAATCTGGTTAAGCTAATTGAAAGAGTTTTGAATGCCCGGGTAATGAAATATATTAATAATAACGCAATATTAAACCCCAGTCAAATTGGTTTTAGATCCGGTTGCTCAATAAGGTGTGCGCATGTTGATTTAGAGAGCCGAATACAACTGGCTCGGCGTCGGCGCCAATACTGTGCTTTAGTTACTCTAGATTTGGCTGAAGCGTACGATAGGGTTGAGCATTCAATTTTATTAAAAGAGATGGAATATCACCACTTTCCCAACTACATCACTGCGTGGGTGTCGAAGTTTTTAAGAGGGAGAGAATATTACTGCTTTAAAGATGGGTACTCATCGAATAGATATAAGCAGACACGTGGCGTACCACAGGGGGCTGTCCTGTCGCCAGTTTTATTTAACATTTTCTTAAGCTCCATTCCATCAACTAAGCATATTCAGTTATATGTGTACGTGGACGATATTGCTTTCTTCGCAAGTAATACCGACCTTCAATCATTATACCAGAGTCTACAAAATTATCTCAATATGATAGAAACATGGCTTAAAAATATTCATATGACCCTGAACGTAAAGAAAAATGTGCTCCTTGCATTCTCTTTTCTGCAGCCTATCAACATCTCGTTAATGTACAGTAATGAGCTCATTCCGCAGGCGAATTCCTTTAAATATTTGGGCATCATATATAATGACACATTAAATTGGAGAAGTCACATTGATGATGTGTACTCCAAGGCAACACAGGCCATGGGGTGGCTACGGAAGCTTGCAAACCGTAAAGCGGGTTTAAGAAGAGATGTGCTAATAATATATATAAACTTTATGTGCGGCCCATCATGGATTTTGGATGTGTATTATTTTCTGGCAGCGCAGCCTATAAAATGAGACCCCTGATACTGCTGGAAAGAGAAGCGTTGCGTTTGTGTCTGGGTCTACCAAAGTTTGTTGCAAATAACGTGTTGTATATGGAAGCTCGCCTACCTTCTCTGCTAAATAGGTTCAAAATTCTTACTGTGTAAGCATTCTTAAAGATATACAGTTCACACCAAAGACTCTCATTTTACGCTTTCATTCAAGGACCGACTTTATTTTTCGAAACCCATTGGTCGCGACTACACACCCCGCAAATAGTATTTGCACAAGCGCTACTAAAGAAACTGAATGTAAAAATTAGACATATTTGTCCAATACAAAACCTAAAGTCAATGCTTAGCATACAATTCGATGATGAAATCGTCATAACGCGAAACAATTGGCATATAGGTATTTAAATGACCAGTTAGCAGATTATCTGGCCCACCTAGAGATAAGCAATATCATAGCGACTGATGCATCTGTGTCAAAAGAAAAGGCTGGGGTCGGCATCTTCTCTCCTTCTTTTGACTGGTCTTTTTCGATTCGACTCCCAGATTATACCCCGGTATTCATGGCAGAATTATTGGCCATTGTTCTTGCCCTACGCAAATTACCCTCAAACGAATCATTATCAGTTATCATTACAGATTCGTTATCAGTTTGTAATGCACATTCTGCGGCAGTAAATTCAGAGCTGATCAATACGTTTCAGCATTTAGTACCGAAAAACGTAAAAAAAGTGCATTTGCTATGGGTACCAGGCCACCGCGGATTATATTTGAACGAAATGGCGGACTCTTTAGCAGCAGTATCCCTGGGTGGGCCCACCATCCCAGTTTTGCCAGATACGGCTTACGTAACCGCGCTAAGGTTCCGAAATGCTTGCCTGCAATGGGGAAAAGGTACTTTGGATAAATTCAAAGATTTCGAGCATTTGAGCTATTGCTGGAATAAACAGTGGTGTGTATCTCGCCAGTTAGAGGTCACTTATACCAGATTGCGTTGTGCAGTTCCACAACTAAATTATTACCTGAATAAAGCTCAGCTCAAGGCGTCACCGCTATGCATTTGGTGAAACGAAATTGAAACAATTGAACATTTCTTTTTATTATGTCATCATTATTCTTATCAGAGAAAAAGATTTTTAGTAGCCCTATCACAAATGCTAGGAATACAAGTAAATTTACCAGTAATTTTATCACTTGGCGGAACTTCATTTGGTTACTGCCACAGGGATGTATGCTCCGCTGTGTTTGATTACATCAACGCAACTAAAAGATTACCATGCTAGTGAACCACTACCTTTTCAGATCTTTAGTTTATAATTCGTAGTTATGTCTTTCAAAAACAAAAGATGGTTTGACCGCTTGCTCAGCACACATTTTTGTTTTTTGGTAGTAATATTTTAAGCTACTTTTTCTGATTGGCTTCATTTTCAGTTTAGTTTCATTTAAGTATCCTGCCGCCCGGTTCTTGGCCCATCCCCCTTTGTAGGTAAGCGCCATCCATCAGAGGTCATCAGCATCAGCATGTCGACCATGTAGCATTCTCTCTCCACCAAGCACTTAAAGGAACGTAACGTCCGCGAACAACTGAAAAATGACATAAACTCCAGGCGGTTTCGGATTTAAGGGTCTCGTACTTCTCGGAGTCTTCAACGTTTACATCTCGAACAACTGGTCACTTGTACAGTATGTACGATATCTCGATAAGCTGTACGATTCCTTTCGTACGACTGCAAATCACCAACAAGCACCACAGGAGCGTGCATAGACACATTACTTGTTCGATCCCTTTTTTGTGTAAGCTTGCTTCTATATCTTTTCCTGTTTGTCTATGTCATCTTCTCTATGTTTTGTGGTCTTTCTTCCCTGCGTCTCTTTCTACTGTCCCTTTATCTTTTATTCTCTCACTCTCCGTTCTCTTTCACTTGCCTATCAGAGCTAGTCCACCACCAGTTCTATCAAATTGGCGTGCGCGTTGTGGTAGTGAAGCAAAACGTGAAAAAGAGCATGAAAAAAAGACGAGAAAACACAGAGGGGGTGCTGGCTCATGATGATAATAGTTTTGACGTGACAGCGTTTGAGAGCTCGTGTCGCAGAAACTCCGCCACCGGCGTCAGCACCATTGGTTTTGAGCGAAACATTTCCGTGGGTGAGAAATTGAGAAATAACCCTATTGCGAAAACCACCGACACGGGTTACCAGCGTCCAGCGCCTTGCCTAATTGAGGGCCAAGTCTCGCGCTGGTACCAGCGCCTTCCAGTGCTGCGTACTCTGCGCAAAATGGCTTCGCAGGGTTAAAATGGCGGGTGCCCATTCGCCATAAATAAATAACTATATAAGTAAGTGAAGTGTTACTGAGCACAGTCACATCATGAATAAAAAAAACAAAAACATACCCTTTGACAGGATTCAAACTTGCCACCATCGAATTCCAAATCGAGAACTCTACCCACTGTACCACGCCAATACGTGATGGCTGGGTTGTAAAATCATTATTATTGCTAAGAACACGCTGCTCGACTTCGCGTTTACAAGTCGCACATTCAAGATTGACGCGATATTCTTTTCCAAATAACAAGTGCGTCTTGATTCGACAGTAGCAAACGGCCTGCTGGCACCGAATGATGTGTGTATTATGGCAAGAGCGCAAAGGTTTTCGAAGAATCTACAGCTTAACTCTGAAAAATGTCAAATTGGCTGGAGGAGCATCCACAGATTGTCGGCTGTTTCTGCCGATATTTTTTCTTTGGTAGTAGTTTCTCGCACTTGTTACTGGTCAACATGTACAGACTATTTAAATTACTTGTTCAGTACATATGTGCGCACATGATTGAATATTGGGTATTTTTTGCGCAAGCGATGATATAGCAGTATACATCTGACGTGCCAGTGTACTGATTTGCAGTTATATCGATACCTGCAACTAAGAAACCGCCGAAGAAAATACTTATGCAATCCGATGAAAAAGTATGCCGGTGTGTTAGTTCACCAAGGCGTGCCAAATTATGAATTCAAAATTGCGTGTTCTGACATACAAGTCAGATAGGTACCGACTACAGCGCTCGAAAGAAAGCTTTCGGTGACATCCTTCGTTGCTGAAAGCACGACACATCGATCATCGCCGCTCCTTTGCAGGCACCGCACACGTGAAGAAATGGTTGATTTAGGCTCAGGAATGTATAAACTGTACTTTGCAGTCATTCCTACACTTTAGAATCGAGCCTACTTAAAGTAAAAAGCACCGGCAGCATTTACACTGACGCGGCCGGAACGATAGACCTCGATGGGACAAGGCACTGGGTAAGGCCTCTTTTGAAGCAGCTGAGTTGCGATGCTCGAAGTTTCTGCATTTGAGCTTCGCAACATTTCTAACTGTTACCTTAACTGTACCTCAAGTCAGTAGAAGATCAATCATTGCCAGACATGCATTAATGGAGTGGTGATACTGAGCGACTCTCGTTTTTCTAGCCTACGCTGGCAGTATACAGTTGGCGTGCCAGTGTACAGATATATGCAGTTATATCAATAACAACAATAAAAAAGCGACCAAAGAAATACTAATGCAATCCGCTCAAAACGTATGTCAGGGAGTCAGTTCACGAAGGCACATTACCAATTGGAAATTGCGTGTTGTAACATATCAGTCGGAGAAGTGCTGGCTAAGTGCGGCCGGCAGCTTTCGGTGACAGCCTGCGTTGCTGAAAGCGCCACGCATCGATCGTCAGCGCTCCTTGTGGGAACATCGACACAAGGCAAAACAGTTGATTCAGCTTCATGCATGTCTAAACCATACAGTTATTCTCACACTTTATTATTGTGTGTACACGAATGAAGAAGCGCCGGTGACATATACACTAACATGGCCGGCACGATAATGCTCGCTGGGCCGGGGACTGGGTAAAACCGCTCTCGACGCGGTGGGTTGGGATGGTCGAAGTTTCTGCATTTGAGCTTCAGAACATTTCTAACTGTTACCTGAAGTAAGCAGAAAGATAAGCGTGGCCAGATATCCATTTACGCGGTGTGGTGGAATCGGACGACAGCTTTTTTTTCTTGTCTCTGCTGGGAAACCTTGCGAAGTGATCGAGAGAGCTCATTTACATTTCGTCAACTTGGCGGCATAAACTATTTCCTGTTTCTGTTAAGAGTGGTATCAATCTCCAGGCTTATGAACACTACAACATGGAATCGTTACAGTAATAAACGACTGATGCGAATATAGCCAGTATAGGCGGGGGCATGCGAAAAAGGTGCATTATTGGTGCGATACGTACGTGCACCGCAAAACTTACCTATGATTGGGATCTGTTAGGGTAGCATCTATCCGTGCCGTCGAATCAAGCGTTTCATATTCAACGACACCGGAATATACCACGGCAGATGCTACATAAGTGTGCACGCTGCGCTGGTAGAAACAGCGCGTGCTCCAGTATTCACCAACGCTTTCCAGGAAAATTTCCAGCGCTTCCAGCGCTTCCGAGTGTCCACTAGCGTCACAGCGGTTAAGCCAGCACCCCTACCGGGGCGACACAGATATTTACCAGTGCGCCCAGCGAAGTACCAGTAAATACCAGCGTGTACTAGTGTCTCCAGCGTGTACCAGCCAGTGGCAAAAAAGTACTGGCATCACACAGGGGACGCCGTTTTTTGCAATAGGGAAGCAAATAAAATGAAGAATTAGATACTCAGGTCCACTGAGGATTTGACCCGGGCCGTTCGCATGGCTTTTTACTACCACAAAGCCACGATGTTTTTTTGCAGCTGCACCGGAAAAAACACTACAAAAATACCATGTAGTGGATGGAGTCTGCTTAACGCATTTCGTTCGACAGGTGTCATGACGAAAACGAGCCCATTCAGCGATTTGTAGGCGCATTTGGGAGGCCATAAAACTACGTAAAAAAAGGTCGGGATAGTGAAACTATCGCCACTAAAAACACTGGGAATATTGAAACCGCTTCAAAATAACTATGTCCATCTAGCGAAAAACATATGCCTTTCCAGAGGCGGTGATCAAGCAAATAGCAAACGCTACATATTCTGTTCGCCCTGTACAAAGTATGCACTTTGTACAAATAACTACGCTGTTAAAACGTCGCCAGAAGAACTGCACCGCGTTGCTCGTTCTGTCGAAATGCCACAACTGAAACGCCACAACTGAAAGGTCGCAATCCTCGGATCATTCCACATCGTTGATCACTGTGGTCGTTCATTCAGCGAAAAACAACGCAAGCACGACGACCTCAAGGAGCAGTATAGGCGCAAGTTTGGGTGAATGTGCTTGATGCTTTGCTACTGAAGGAGGCCCACGTAATGACATATCGTAACCACTATTCTGCCGAATATATTAGACGGCAACGTGGCCTGTGCCATCGGCTCGACAAATACGGGGAGGATTTTGTAATGATAGAGAATGAATGTAGTCTGGAGGCTGTGTATAACTTTTCTAGATTTTATTAGCATGGATGTTGTCAACTGCGATAGCGCTGAGAAAGCGTAGAACACGCAAGGGCTGAAATTTAGGGCTTTCTTTTCTCTTTCACGATAGTGTACACTGATAGCATTCTTGAAGAGGGTTTGACAATTACTTTTGTACGGTGATAAAGTGGCCGTGAACTTTGCAGAGAAGGCAATATGTTCAAAGGCTTCAAGGTTTTCTTGTCGTTGCTCGTTCTATTAGACAGATTTTAGAATGCGAATTTTTCTCAAACATGTGAATGCTCTAAATAAGCCACGCAGTGGTGTATTTTGTGCCTTTGTATAAAACTTGGGCATAACCGCTCTCACATATTGACGAACCTTTTGTTGCAGTTTTACACAGGTGATTTGAAAAATTACTTGCTTTTATTGCCTTTAATTGACATTTTCAATATTCACTGAATGAAAATTATGCAACAGAGCTACGTGGTCATTTCTTTAGTTTTATGAACTATACGTTTCGCCAACATCATGTATAGAGGGTTGCGTTTCCCAATCAAGATTCTTCTTTGTGGGCAGCCACGAAATTCTGATGACTAAACGACTTCTTTAGCATTTCATTCAGCAAAAAAACATGTGTGGTTTCCTTGATTTTCTAGAACATTTTGAGCATTCATGTCATGTATAGCTACCACAATGCGTTGTGTCTCTTACGAATGATGCGTTTCTGAGAAACGTACTCGCAACATTTTTTTTCTCATTGCGTAAGAGAGGGCTGTATAGATACAAAGGAAGATATTTGATTGTGATTTCAGAGAGTACATAGCCTCTTATATTGCAAGCAGCGTATTGGCAATGTTTGCATTGTATTGCTTCGCATGTGTCTGTTCACGTTAGTGGAGCAGATTTGAGATATTTTGAATATTTTTAACGATTCAAAAGAAAATATTCAACAATATGGAGTTTCACAATCCTTAGATGTCATCTCAATAACACTGCAAAACCAAAAAAAAAGCTAATAGATTTTGCTTTTGTGGTTTTGCGCAAGCCTTGAGCATCACTGAAACTGGGAATTGACCTTGTTAACTTTTACTAAGCTTGCTTTATTTAGCTCAGTGATGCTAGGGCTTTTCTAGTACAAAGTATCGCTACATTTCGCTACACACTAAAGTATTCACTCCCAGGTAGAAGTAAAATGCCTGTCATCTAGCGTACCCTCTTTTCGAAAAAATTTTTACTCTGGGCTTCCGGAGCTGTTTTCACTTCAAGATCCCGGAGCAGTTGCGCGATGCCGGCGAAGAACTTTTAAAGACTATATTCCTTCTTGGGAATATACGACGCAAAGATTTTGGCCTGTCTGTCAGTTTGTCCACTTGCCTGTTTGTCCACCCATAATGGTACCCTAAGAGGCACCAGACGATACCCCAAACGGCCGACCCTATCCGCAGCGTGCACCAATATTGCTCAAGAATAAGCGTTCACACTTGTGCGATTGTCAATTAAGCAGCAATATTGCGCATATCTGAGGCACCATAAGAACACGGCAATATTTTGTATGTGTGTCTTTTACTAGAAAAGGCATACATAAGTAATTCTAAGGACCGTAGCGTTTAGCAGGCTGCGCTGACCATGCAATGCTTTCACGAAGAGGCAAGTGCTTCCAACGCATTGCTAAGACGACACGGTGATGGCACTTACCCGTCGCCTTGCGTTCTACACCTTATCACCTTCGAGACGGGTGCGCACGCCGCGCGCTTTGTTTTCCAAGAAAACCACCAGATAGCGCTCACGTCTCACGTGTGACTTGACTTGATGCACTCGATCGCCTTCGCTGCACGCTTGAGGCACGTTAACGCAGCGCCTCTAGAATACCATTCACCGATTTCTTGCGCGGAACGCAAAATAAACTTTTTGTTAACTTTTTTCAGACGCAAGACTATCGTATTTCGATGACACCTGCATTGCAACATGCAGATACGAGGCCATGTTTTTACTGAAACTTCGCTCCAGCTGGCCGGGGAGACTGCGTTGCACCTCCGGAGCATTTTTCACGGGTTTTCCCTCCCGCTATACGAAGCTTTTGTGTCGAACCTCCAGAGTCTTTTACAAATATTTTTACTTTGTGCGGACAGAATATCAGTGTATTTTCAATGTGCTTGCTCCGCTGTTGACTTATTCCATGCTGGTCGTGTCACGTGCAAGTTTTAGGAAAAAAAAATCTCAATGCGACCACTGCAAAGTTCTCAGTACTTTTTTCTACAGGTGTGAAGAATATGAAATTTAAGAAAACACTTCAGTTCAAATTTTCGATTTATTCAAACCCAGCTGCCTTTAAAGGTTGATGACCAGGCATTTGGGAAAAGAAGACAAGAAGAATCCGGTAGGTAAAAAGCCGCCAAAAAACAAACACAACAAGGCAGATTACAAGAAATTAACAGTAATCAAGTTTCAGGCGCATAACTTTAGCGCTTTAGTGAAGTTTAGGTATTTGGGTGCTTTACAGCCCAGAAAGCTGCAAATCGATTCATGTTAAACAAAGAAAGCGGGGCCACCAGGAATTATTACCGAGGAATATTTATTCAGCTTCATTGAGGTCACAAGGGTTCAGCTGTATGCTTCTTGTATCAGTTCAGCAAAAAAATATATATAAGAACTACAAATCATGCGAAAGGCAAAAAAACTGAAGACACTGAAGCCACGGGTGCTTAATAAACTCTATACAGTCTGCGAGTACATTAGAAGTATTAGCTTCTTAAACCGACCACACACACACATACACAAGTCAAAATAAAAGACGAGCGTTCTACATCAAGAAGTATATTCCATGTACTCTGTTGTCAGACAGCTGCTACGTAATAAAATGACACCTCTATGACGCCAACAAACTTGAAAACGGGCAATAGCTTCCCATGCATTTTGTTATGGTTAGCTCCATATTTGCTGAAACATTCGAAAGCATTCTTTCAATAAATAAGCGAACTTTGCTACGTCCGAATACAGCTTAAGGAATGCCTCTCTAATCATTTCATAATTTTAAGAGATACTATTGCTAATAATACGGTGACGTTTAGTATGCGCTCATTGTCATACTTCTACCAAAGTAGGTTTTTACACTTTTATTGTTGCGATCTGTTTTTAAGAAAAGCGTACTTTAACTCTTATTGACCAAACACTCTTCAAGAGAATGCGGAGCTGTTTTGTTGTTTGATTTTTTTAACTTGCACTGTCAACTCTGTTTTGACACTTGTGGTAGTGAAAGTTTTTCAAAGTAGTTATTGCATGGACAAAATATGCTTCAAAATGAACTGCCTCAAGTGTGAAATGAAGAAAAGTTTGCTACTGCATAAATAAATAAATTAGCAATGAAAAATGTGGATGCCCCACCACGGTTGTCTAGTGGCTATGGTAATCGGCTGTTGACTCGCAATTAGCGGTATTGAATCCCGGCTGCAGAAGCTGTATTTTTGATGGAGGCGAAAAATCTGTAGACTCGTGTGCACAGATTCGGGTGCATGGTAAAGAGTCTTCGGGGGTGTCGATTTCCGAAGCCCTCTATTACGGCATCTCTCATAATCATATGGTGGTTTCGGGATGTTAAACATTATACATCAATCATCAATAGAAGGTATAGCATGACGCCCCCTATGCCAACTGAATTTTTATCGTAAACTGACAGAAATAAGGGGAGGTTGACCAGTCTGTCCCACATACAGGTTAATGAAAACGTCCAGAGATAACGGAAGGTGATGTAAAGATGGGTCCACTGTTGAAAGGTACACCAGAGTGCGTGTCGTCTGCTCAGTTCCACTGTGGACCGACCACGACAACTAGATAGTTTCGCGAAGGAGCAGTGAGCGGTGCGGACGATGCTCTTTTCCCGTCGGTAACAGTTGCGGCCAGTGTGTGAGGGTTCAACACGCTGTGTGGCCAACCGTAAAATGTAGGAGCGTGATTCTGACGCATAGTTGAGGGAAACCTTTAAGCCATTTTCTTCTTTCCGAAACCCATTTGCGTAAATTATTTGTAGAAGCGCCGGTCTCCTTACTGTATAAAAGATAGAAAAGGCGTCCAGAAGTAACACACAAAAGTGTTCAGTAGGGCATGGATCATGGAGAAGCATGAAGAAGCTGTGGGAAGCTGACAGCTCAAAGATGACGTTCGTGGAAGCAATTAGTCTCTGCATCACTTGCGCGGCACGCAAGGAAAACTTGCCTTCCTCAGGCTTTTTTTTTGCAAGTGGCATGCGTACCGGTATTTATAAGGACTACATATTTTCCACTCGTAAAATGTCAACATAATTTGTCTATCGCATTTCTCATGTGTCATTCATTAGATATTCCATCCAACATTTTTCATTCAATACATACAATTTTTTACGCCGTGTACACGAAACGGAATGGAAACCATTATAGAAGTTCTTGTTGTTTGCACTAGGTGCCGCTGCTTCACGCATAGGCCAGTTTGCCTTGCACGTTCCATGTCCGTAAACTACGTTGCGTTTGATAAGATGGGTATAGTTGTAGGACATGGAATGTCTGGAGTGTGTTTTCAGCGCTTTACAAACAGTGTGGCAGCTGCAATAGTAGATACAAATACTTTAGCAGTCACTATATTTGAGTCGTTAAATGTCCATGAGCCGTTCTGTTGACCAGCAATGAATTCCTCGCAGCCTACCTAGTTGATTGCCCGTAGTCAGTCACTTAACCTACAGGAAATAGAAGAGTGTGTGCAGCTTAAAAGTGCCGTTTAGGTGCCTTTTAGAAGTACCCTCAGCTATTTATTCCTTGAAGTCTGCCTACAGTTTCAACAAGCACAATGATATCTCGTGAAAGCACACTCCTGTGCGTGAACGTTTTCATGTGGTCTTTCATTTTCAATCCGTCAATTTGATGTCTGCTCTGGCAATGATTTTGTGAAAAGACGTACATTATGAACCAAACTGCATATAAACAGTTTCCTCGGGTTAGAGAAATCGATGTCATCCTCAAAAGTCATAAGAGCCGATGATCATAGATTGAATCTACCTGGAGCAGCAGCAAGTGCCATTCCGAAGCCAGACATAATGATGTCAATCAGAGAGAAAGAGAGATAATTTAATAGAACAAAACAGAGGTAAGCCTGAGCCAGTTTCCTATTGCCTGCTACTCGATTACACTTAGGTTGTCTGTGACCTGGCTGATCCTGCTAACTGCTACCAACATAGCTGGATGTGACGCACCGCAGAGGTAATGCTGCGCAAATAACCTAATGAAGCATTGTTTGTGCCGCTGTACCTCATAAGGAACAACCACGACACCACAATGGTCGCAACACTTCGGGCAAATAACAACCGAGACAGAGTTTCTATTCTTCCTACTCGCTATTACGGCCAGTTCTTCAGAGATGTCTTCCACTACACAAATTTCACCGGTCCAAATGCACGACGACAGAACAGTTCTAGGGCTAACAATGCTGCCCTGCTCTGCCTGTTAATAAGTTAGTGATCACATTTTTATACCGTCAATATTCAGGGTTGCTGTTGGTAGCTTCTTTCCGCCAAATATGCTACTTCTTGTACTGTTTGTGGAAGAAAACTTGTAGTTGGTGCCACAGCCAATTTATGGCAACATCTAAGCTTCGTGCCTTACTTATACAAAATAGTTTTATTTATTCATAAATAGTTGAACTGCACACATTGGTACTGCTGTGTTATTTGGCTACAAGTTTCCCGATATTACATTACATGGCTATGTTGGCTAGTTTCACTTCAGTTCTCATGTATTTTCAACTCCACCCAAAGGTAGCCTTGTTTTTATCTTCCCCACAGATGCCTACCCACGCGCTCTTGAAGGCATGTGCAAGTACTGTTGATCTAAGATTATTTTTCTACTACATACGCCCACTCCCCGCTTCTGGCCTGTGAATGGCCTCGGTATGCTAGATATGCCAGCTATATCTGCCACGGAAGAAAGCAAGCCATGTCACCTCCGTGGCCTTACTTCATGAAAAAAAAGTATAGCGAAAAAAGAAAGAAGTTGAAGCAGCGTGTTCATAACAGCTACGCCCATTACTTTATAGTTACTGTGAATTCTAACAAGCTATAGTACACAGCACTACTTAAGTTGCGCTTTACCAAGCCAGCGAATGATGCGCGAAGCCTTGCTGAAAAACGCAAATACCATATGTGATTGCACTACAAAGCCTAAAAAATCACATTCATGAATATTTTCACCGTCTCGTTTAATATTGCATCACATTATACGAATTACTGCGCCGGTATTAAGCAATGACCTACAAAAGGGCCAAATTCGCATTGAAACTTTAGGCGAAAAAAGTTGTATTAATGAAAGAAAACCTATGGTGTGAAGTAAATGCGAAGATTGCCTCCGCAACGAAAAAATCAGCTACATTTTTGCAGTGGACTAGTAAACCATCCCAAAGACTGCTTAATGTCGATTGACTTTTCTAGTTTTTGTTTTTTTTACGTCGCTCCTATTCTGCGAGATATCATCTTGTGCTTCATGCATTCCAGTAATAAATAACTTCAGTTGAAACACTTGTGTTAGCATAAAAAATAATTCACGTTCATAGGCGTATCAGCCGGGAGGGGGGGGGGGGCAAGCCTTGGTTCAAGTCTCTTCACTGAGAAAAGTCGGGGATGTTGAGCCCCCGCACTATCGACAGTAGACACTGTCGGGTGCACGCTGGGGAAAAACAACAACGAAGACAAAATTTTCCTTCACCACGGTAATCACTCAATTATAATGTTACGAGAAAAAGAATATATTACAGGGAAAGGTACAATGCAGTGATATTTTCTAACATTTCATCAGTGACAGTTTTCCTTGAAGCCTCTTTGAGACGCTTTCCGCCCTGTGCAGTAGCACTGCAGAAAAGGCTAGCACTGAACAGGGGCCCTATATATTACATCACCTGTTCATGTTTTTATTCTGCTGCGACTGGCCGATGCAGTTACAGCTCGGTACGAACACACTTTTTATGGACCGGAAAAACCATTTTCTGCTTCAGGAAAATTATTTTCTTTCATCTAACAGGATTACCTTTCCCGCTGCCCTTTCGAAGCTGCTGTGAGCACATCCCTGCGACTAATCTTTCTAAATATTTTAGCTTTGCCGTACTGGAAGCACCTAGAAAGATTTTCGCTTTAATCTCCGATAAATATGATCACCCTTGTTTATGGCAACTTAGAACGCTGGCGGCAGCTTGCAAAGCGGCGACTAATAAAGCAGTGAGCTCGAGCTCAGTGTTAAGCTAAAGTAAGTAAATAGAAATGTTCAAAATACTTTTGGTTCCTGGTAGGACTGCTTCACATTTATAACCTGAACTCTTTGTGAGCTGTTTTTAGTCATTAAAAATTCCATTCAATGATTAAATAATTACTGTTTAGGAGGCCGCCATTAATATAATTGTATTCATGTGTAAAGTTGTGAGGTAATGCATAAAACTCGTCGTGTGTAATATTATTACAAGCATTTTGCATGACAAACATATACGTGCTGCCGCAGTGCATGCTGACTAAATCTGACTAATCTTTTTTACGCTATTGAACAAGTGCTTTCTGTATGAAAACTGAAAAATCACATAAAAGTGCAAGCACGTCGAAGAAGTTGTCTTTCTCTAATTATATATATATATATATATATATATATATATATATATATATATATATATATATGGATATATATCGGCTAGCCTCCTTCACTCTTGGAAGAGTCTGTACGCCACTGTTAATGTTGGTGTGCATAGTGCCTCTCTACAACTGATTCTCTAGTGTACAAATTCTTCATGTATTGGTGACAGCATAGATTATTAACACTCTTGCAAGAGTCAACAAAATGACCGCACAAATTTGGTCATAGAGATTGAATTCCAACGGGTTGATTGATGCGTCTCTTCTGAGCCATTTCGACGCGTACTGTCGCAAGATGACGGAGAGAAAGCTTTCCTATTTCGTACCCTTATTTCTCCACTTCTCACCGGCTTAGTTGTTGCGCCAGCTGTATTGTCGAAATCCAACAGCTGTCAAAATCAGGATACTTCGGACATAGGGCAGGAGCTGTACCAGTTACATTCCGATTGTTCCTACAGTGGGGCAAGAGCCCTTGATCAATGTATGACGCTTAGAGTGCCAGAGCCACCCCATCTTGGTGTTAGGTAAGTGATTTCGTGCACTGGTCGCGGAAAATGCTCGACGAAACTAAGTGCACAGATTATTTCGCAAACACTAGCTGAGTTGTATGTGGGTACTGGTATAGTAACACTGCGCTTGTTATGATTACCTTTTATTATTTGTGCAGACGAATCAACCAGCACAAATGACATTATTTCGAGGGGCATAACACGCTGTAAAGCAAATAAATATTGCAAAGGCAGCAAGTCAATGTTTTCAGCAAAGTATGCAGTGTTTAAGTATTACACGAGTGAAAAACTTAGAAAGTGTGATGGCAGCTACAAAGCTGACTCAATAGGCCAAATATGTCTATATTGCAGTGAAAGCTTATAGCTTGGTTCAATTTTTTTTTTGAGCGGCTGTCCTTAAATAAAGCATCCCGTACGGAATGTATCGCGTAAATGTGGTTATAGCCCAAAGTGAGCTTTACTTCTTGCAATATGTGTCAAACTACGGTAGAGAAAGTTAGAAGTGATTTTCAATGCAACCAAACTAAACGATCATCATATGCTTAACTTAGGTTTGATTGTTTAGCAGGTAATCACCATGAAAAAAGCGAGGAAATATTGCACTCTCACATTCAACACATCACATTAGACATTTTCAAACGAAAACACCTCAACTGAAGCACTCTTTCTTTCACCATTATGTGAAATGGTTAGGAACAACTACGGGAACTAGAAAACTTGATTTCGATGAATATAAAACTAGATAGGACAGTATTGTGACCCAAAACACAAAACGAAAGATGGCTGAAAGTTAATATGCATGGTTGTAAGATCACATATAGCTTATGTTAGGACTGCCTAACGTGTCTGAGGCCTGCTGTACCAAATATTAGTACCACCTCAGTACTCGTATTTATATTTTGCACGTCTTGGGTTCCTTATATGAGGGCATGTGTTCGCTATTCTTGCTTTCGCAATGAATCTACGGAAGCTGTAGTACGAGAAGGTGCAGTTAGCAGATGGACTGAAAGTTTGTCACAAAAACACAGAAAGCCACTAGGATGAATAAAGTGTCCGTTTACGTTCCCAGTGAGGGGGACTAGAAACAGGCGGTCTCGGTCAAACAGGGATGGCGTGATTGATTAAGACAAGGTGAGAACGCAATCAGCATTCCACACCATTTCTCAGCTCGATCGGAAAGCCCAGTCGACCGCAGCAGGTGCACTCGGAAGTAAACGTGACAGTGAAAGAGGCGTCGACAAAGGCAAACATTTCTCTTCCCGAAGTGTGGGCAAAGTAGCCGTAGGTTCGCTTTCATTTTTGTGCCAGTCCTCTTTACTCTGATGCTCGTAGTCCTGAAAAATGTTTTGACTCTCTTAAAAGTGATTGCATTCATCGCATTCATTTGCTTCGCACTCGTGGGGAAACAGTCATTAAGAGCGAATCCTTATAGGCTCTTACGATGTCCGTTGATGCATTATTTCGTAGCTTCCCGTCGGACCAAAACACAGGTGTTACACATATACCTGACATAGAGCATGAATAGCACGCATATATACTTAAAATATACCTGACGATTTCCGCCTGCCCATTCTTGCCTATATATATGCCTGCCCATTCTTATTTAGTGAATCCGCACATCCGTCCGTCCGTGCATCTTTTCATTCGTCCATTGGTGTGTCTGGTTGTGCATTGGTTCTTACGTCCGTATGTCCACCTGGGCCTTCGACAACCCATTCATCAGTCAGTCCGTGCATCTGTCTGTCGGTGCATTCATCCATCTGTTCATCAATGAATGCACGTATGAACGAATCGACAAATTTATTTCAGAAACATTCTACATATCGTTCATAATTTTTTCTATGTCGCTTCGCTCCGTTATTAACATTCACTTCGTTGATATCAAGACTTTTAAATGCGAAACATTTTTTAGCGAACTTCGGTGACTTTGAGCGCATCAATCTATCTTGCCGCCTACGACTTTTAGCTCTTCTGGTCGTTTCATTAATGGTATCGATACCAAACTTGGCATGGCACAACATGTCTGCATGAAGAACATAAGCGACACGTCATAACATGATAATCATGACATGAATGTCATGAATGTCATGATTTACCTTTCATGATCCTTCAGCTCTTGCGGTGGTTGCGTTCACATGGCATGTTGCAGACCCGGTTCGATATGACATGATTGCATAGCGAACACAAGCGACAGACCCTAACATGAAAATCATGACATGGGTGTTATGCAACAACATGACTATATTGGTAATACGGTACATAAATAGATAAAGAAGGTATGTGACTGGTGCAAACGAGATAATCATGAGATGCGTGTCATGTAGCAACATGGCTACACGCTACGCTCATAATGCGCTCGCGGCCGTTTCACTACATTCACATGTACCAAACTTGGTATTACGACACGCGAACGGATGACCTAGGTGAATGACACATACAAACATGATAATGCGGTCATGCATGTCATTTAACAACATGACTACACGCCACACACATGACGTGCTTGCGGCCGTTTCGCTATAGCGTCACACATGCCAAATTTGGTATTACGTGACGTCAATGGATGACGAAGGTATGTGACTGGTGCAAACATGACATGACAACATGCCACAGTGAAGGCGCCAATACATTTCGACGTGACGTGGTGCGCGTGCTGCCCGGCGTTCATTTCGACGCGTCGCGCCGGTTTTGCGACGCCAGGCACCGGTCCTGCCATATACTCGCAGGCGCGCGTGGCGTTGACGCATGCGCATTTCAGCGCGTCCAGTGTCCCTCCGTCACGAAAAAGGCAGACACAGTGTTGTGTAGGTAACGCATCGGCGCGAAGTGCAGGATGTCTAATTTCGCACCCACCGGTTGTCGTCGGGTCACGCCGACGGACGCTGATCGCGCCGGTCGCACCTGCCGTCAGACTATAGAGTGCTCACGTTTTGCTAACGTAGTGTCGCTTGCTCAGCGTGCGCGTGCGTCAAAGCTACATTGGAGTATATCGGGCCCTTCTTGATGCGCTCCTGGCTGTGTTGCTAACTCCACCTATACCAAATTTGGTGTAAGTTACGTCAATCAATGACAACACTATATGGCTGGTGCATACACGACAACATACCACCCTTGGGTTCACCGTGCTCACGGTTGTTTTGCTAGATCCACATATATTAAATTTGGTATCACGTGAAGCGAATAGATGACGAATGTAAACGACACATACAAACGTGGTAATGATGACACGGAAGTCATGTACGCATCATTTGCCTCCACCTCATAACGTTGTGCTGATTTTAAAATGACATATCAACCTTTCTCATTCGTGCTTCGCATAATATCGATTTCCACTGCACGTGGGATTTCCCCACTTTTTTATGCTCTTCAAATAAAATTTTATAATGTCTATATACAAAGAAAATTTTTGAGAACACAGGTCCTATTGAAGACAACGATGATCTCACGATTTCCTTCAACAATTACTTCCAATAGGTTGTTACTTTTATGTTGTCACAAGGACACAGGGACGCAGGCACAAAACAAGGCGTTTAATTTCGTAACCAAAGGCCAAAAGCACGAACACTAGAGCACGCGCCCACAGAACTACTTCGTTATCCTCCTTAAAGGCTGACCACTATAGTTGCCAACCTACCTTGCATCAAATCCCCCCTTTCAAGACTGACCGTCCGGATCGATTGACTAAGATGTTAGAGGACTATACAAGAGTTGGCACACGCACAATTTCTTAGGGCTTGCGCATCGGGTCTACTTCCCACCTTTAACCATCTCGAGTTCGTGGTATATACTAGTTCACTGTATTCATGGCACTTCGGCCCAACGCTCGCTAAACCTTTCTAAAACCAATGAGGTTACGCCCAGCGAGTATAACGTAGCAACGTTTTCCTGTCAGATAGTGCTCAATGTACTTGCCATTGGCTGCTAATGGGGATTGAGAGACAAGAGAATTCGGCTTTTAGTGAACGCGCATGCCACAAATTTTTTGTAGTTCGACAACGCACAGGAGAAATCTCCCACCGGCACCACCTTGGAAGTCAAAATGTTATACTTGTTACACACTACTACAGCGGCTACGAGGGACGAACGGGTGCCGCTATAAGGAGCTTCGCCCCGAAAAAGTTCGAATTGTTAATTACTCGTGGGCCTGGTACGGTTTCATCCGTACTACATGGACTACTTCTGGACGTGGACGTCTTTGGTTTAAACTGGTATCAGAGTTTTGAGGAACAACCTGGCAATTCACGTCGCTCAGGCAGCGCATAGCTTTGTAGGGGCCAAAGTAGCGTCGCAATAGCTTCTCCGAAAGCCCATGATGTCGAATTGGTGTCCACATCTATACATATTCACCAGGTTGATAGTGTACGTTCCTTCGGCCTTGGTTGTAACAGCGATTGTCGGTATCCTGCTACGTGCGAATGCGGTTCCGTGCAAACTGGCGGGCTTCCTCGGCTTTCTCAACGAAGTCGTCAACGCTGTCATTTCCGCTGGTGCCCTGGTCTATGAGGAGCATAGCGTCTAACGGTGTTGAGACATGACGGCCATAAACAAGCTCGAATGGTGTTAGGTCCGTATTCTCTTGCTCAGTGGTATTATAAGCAAACGTGACGTACGGCAAAATTTCCTCCCACGAATTGTGCTCCACATCAACATACATAGATAGCATGTCTGTCAGTGTTTTGTTTAACTGCTCCGTCAAGCCGTTCGTTTGGGGATGATAAGCTGTTGTTTTCCGGTGGTTGGTGTGTGTCAGCTTGGTTACTTGGCAATAACTCCGCCGTAAATGCTGTTCCGCGATTGGTTATGAGAAGAGCAGTTGCACCATGACGCAAAACAATATCGTGGACGAGGGGCATAAGGCAAATATTCACGGAGACCCAAACTGGGGTATGGACATCTTTGGTAGACGTGTCCGGCTTTTCCGCAGTGGAAAGAAAGGGGCCTGTGGTCGGGTGTACGCCAGATGTCACTCTTTTTTTCGGTCATGCTTCGGTGATCAACGGCGGGCTGCGAGGTCGATCGGAAGCCTATTTCCATTTCCTGAGCGCGTCGCTCATTGGGATAAAACACGCTGGGTGAACTGCACGATGGAGGATGTCGCACTCCTTCCGCGTAGCTCATTTCGACGCAGTGCCTCTGTTGTGGCACCTTGGACTGTTGGGGAGGGTGGACGGCTTGCCGTAGCTCGGCGCGTACCATCTCCGCAACGGAGAGCTGCGCTATGGGCGAAGCAGTCACCTGTGCCTTTTGTGACGCCTCATTGGTTAGAGCTCTGATGAGCTCTCACAACGCACTCATGGCATTGGCGAGAGTGACAGAAGTGACCGCACTTGGATGTACAGCCCGGTTTTACTACCTGGCACGCCGTTGAAGGGCCCTCTCCATGGCAGCGGCTTCCTCATGAAACTCCGCAAGTGTCGTAGGCGGGTTTCGAATCAGGCCGGTACAAATCTCTTCTTTAACACCACGCATTAAGTGGTGAACTTTCTTGGATTCGACTATAGAGGGCTCCGCACGCCTGAAAAGCTGATTCATGTCCTCTACGTAAGTCGTCACCACTTCGTTATGGCCTTAAACTATTGCCTCTATAGCACGCTCCACTGTCTCTTTCCTGTCCTCTTGGGCAAGGACCTTGAGGCACTTCCGGTGAAACTCATTCCATGACGTAAGCGTTGCTTCGTGGTTCTCAAACGCCAAGCTTGTTCCAGATGCCAGCTCACTAACCCTCAACTGCTTCTTTTGAAATAATTCGTTCGCCTCGCTTACATGCGTTTTGGGATAAGGCAGTATTCGCAATGTTCTTGCTACCCTCACCGCACTTATCCTCGTCAAACTATGGATTTCGTCTGCTTGCGTTTCAATTTTGCTAATCGCCTTTTTTTTGCTTTTAAGCCATAGAACGATTACATCAAATTCACTGTGTCCGGAGCGTCTATTCACGCGTTCACAAGGAAAAGGCGTCCATCATGATGGAGAGGGATTCCAGGCAACCCACTTAATGAATTCTGAGACACTAGGGAGTTTTAGAATAACGCACCACGAGCCCTTCCGGTGCGATCGCTTCCACTGCACATTCGTCGTAACGCGAGTCGCCGTTCACGTTCGCGGCCCGTACGCAAAAAATTTGAAATAGTGTGCGGAGATCGCGGCCCGCGAAGCCCACGAAGTGCTGTGTCTAGCTTCCGTGCATTCGGGTTAGTGGTCGACGCGAAAGTCCCTAGACTTTTTCATAGGGGAAGCAAACGCTATTCTGAAACGCATATGGCGCCCGCTATTCCCACATCACCTGCAGTGCTTGCAAACGTTAATCTAAAACTCTCCGCTGTTTTCATTGACGCACGCATACGCACGAGGTGGCCATGCCCTCGTGAACTTAGGGCATCTAGCTACTAAAACCCACATCCGTAGCCTTCTAGCTTTTTACAGCCAGATGTAAACCCCACATTCAGAAAACCTACAGCAGAAATGTCAGGGCCATTTGGCAGCCATATGACCTTCGGTTTACCGAAGGCGGTCACGTCTGTCACACGATGCGACTTTCTCTGCAAGACACGATGCTTCGGACAGCATGAGGTTACCCTTTATATCGAATAGGCTTGGTCGATGCGCATCGAAGGATTTGTCTCTGGAGAGTGGGATAGACTCACCGTTAAATCAATATGGTAAACACTCGCCTGGTCGACCTTCCTGCCTTTCCTTCGTCTACCTCCTATTAATTTAGTAAGTAACACGGGAATTATATGCTCTGTTTCCATAATTCTTCCAATCACACATATTTATTCATTCACCGCCTAAGCTATCTGCAATTTTCTAGCCAGAACTTCAGCTGAACTATATATTTTTACTTATTGCGTGCTCTATGAACCCAGGCTTGCATTTAAAAACGTCGTAAATACGTTTTGATACTGTAGTAGTAGCACCAGTAGTAGCAGTAGTAGTAGTAGTAGTAGTAGTAGTGGTAGTAGTGGTAGTAGTTGTTGTACCTTTTAGGCGGCTATTCTGCGCGTTTTGCTCAGGCCTTTGTTTTTTTGATACTGCTGCTTGCCTGGTGATATTATTAGTTTGGTGCCTAATAAAGTCAGTGAGCCCTTAACTTTTTCGTTACTGCACAAAAATGGTAGTTTTTCTTATGTCTCGGCAAGATCGTTTAGCCAGTTTTTTTTTAAAAGTACTCCAGCACAAACTGCAGCATGCCAAACTTTGCACAATAAAATGCTCTTAAAACTATATGTTTTATAGTCACAAAATATTTTAGAATGAATAAAAAGGTCAAGAGTGTGAAATTTTCGGATGCCAACTGGTAAACAATGCAACAAAAACACTATACAGGCAAAAATATTAAAAAGAAGGAAAATTCGGAATATGCAATTTGTCGATAAATGACCCCGGATCAGCATAAAGAATAATGAATGTTGTATAAAACTTTTCCCTTCACATAGGCATAGGAAATCGGAAGCGATGGGTTGCTTCGTTGCTCACGCCATGCGGTAATGCATTCAATGTTTTTTCGTGAGAGACAAGTGTACATTTTCCTCAGTAAATTATTGTTATTTAGATATAAGTGGCCCCAGGTGTTCCATTATAGACGGATACCGTGATGTGAATATTCACTCTATAAATGAGATGTTCAAGGAACTTTCCTGTTTCATCTAGCGTCACCTGTTTACACGAGCCACCTCACCACTCCGCATAGCTTGGTGTTCCAATATATGCATCCACGGATCTTTCTTTGAATTTTTGCACATATCGTGTCAAAGAAAGGACAATATTACGCGCAGTTCTGAAACTTCTCGCACTGCTCTATAGTCACGGCCAAGGTGTGCTCCGGGGTCCTTCTTGTCGTTAGGAGAAGCTCTGCAGCCAGCGCCAGCACACCACATCCCTGCGAAGTGTGGACCAAGCATGCAACTAGAGTAGCTATAAGATTGTGCACAAAGGTCAGAAGCTATACGCACTTGCGGTGGAGGAGACAACTTGATGATGTAAACAAAACAAACCCATGATCGGCGGGGCATGTCTCAGGCTGACGCATAACATTGTCGTCATAAAACTGGAAGCTGAAGTGTTGTCATCCTCGAACTCTAAGCTCGTCCTCACCAAATTCAGATGTGTTTGCAAGACAGTTTCAAGCAGCGCAACTGTTTTGCAGTGCTGGTGCGCACCCATGCGCGGTTGACGACGACGTCATAGGAGCGACAAGTGACCCTAGATGTGACGCTGTGTCTGATATAACGATGCAAGCAGAACCAAAGCTGCTGGAAACTCTCTGAGAAGGTCACGTCGACACTTTAAACACGCGGCGGACTTTCGTAATAATTGTTTTGTAGAATTGAGTTTCCCTGACTTTTAGGAACAGCTCTGTTGTATAGCTGGCATAAACTTTGGCAATTACTACTGCTAAACATTCTTAAGTTGCGAAGCTGACACTTTAATTCAATATTTGGCTCGCAAAGGTAGCATTAGTTACATAACACCGATGTTAGTTTAGCATAATCAGGAGGGACACGCAGTACTGTCAAGTTCACCAGCCTTGTGCACTTTTCTAACAATGCATGCACATTGGTTCACGCAATGGTCTGTAAACCATAGGTTGCAAAAATAGTCTGCAACCATACGTTGCCAAAATCTGCAATTTGAAATTGATTCTGAAAGTTGAGTTGCTGGACTAACTACTATAAAGTGCTTGGTGCATGAGAAACAAATTTAACATGCCGAAATCAACGATCCAAAAGCGTCAATCAGTGGTTATCGATCTGAAGGGGCCTGGTAATGAAAAAGTTAATCCAATCGCGTTCTTTTGTACTGCCTTCAAAGTACTTATCGTGAGCGATGCCATGGTGACAAAATTGCTAAACTATGGTTACAGCCTGCAGTTACTAGGCAAGTACTAAACATTGCGACATATGTGTACTACCTGGCAATTAGGCGAGCTGCCAGACAATATTAGCACATCTCTTTCTTATTCTTGCCCAGTACACTTCACGTTTCGCCGTCCACCATGAGTGTCAACTTGCTTTTGAAGAATTTAACTTTAGTATATTGAAAAACAGAAAATTAATTTTAATCTAAACATAATAGGAAAATATTGCAAGCTTGTATTTTTTGTATGAAACGAAAGAAAATGTTTGTGTGACTTCAAAAACGGAGACACTGTCGTGATAACTGTTTTGCAACAAAAGCCCTTGTTTAGTATAGGTGTAGAGTAATGTCTGTTGCTGCCGTTTGATAGCAATATTCGAGTGAAAAGTGTTTAGAATTTTCTTGGTTCCTCCTCTGGTTTCAACCTTTTACGCAATATTATGCTGTTTATTGTAGTCTGCTACTAGTCGGCAAAAGATGTCGCATTTTTTCCTCCTAAATCTGTCGGAGCAGCTCACGTTCATGAAATCCTCTGTTTACTTAGTTTTTGTTTTTTTTCGTTTGCGCCAACCTGTTAGCACTCTTGCAAGCTTTTCTAAACTGTTTTTTTTTTCTTCAGACAGCTAGAGTGGCGGCAGGACGTTAACAACACAAATGCACATGCCAAGTCCTTGGAATGCCGAGAGTTCTGGCCAGCTAGTAAAAACAATTCAGCTCATGTCAGCCTGGCTGACCTGACAATAAAGTTGTCGATTACTTATGGCTCTCCTGGGCCCTGATCGTTTGTTGATAGAATGAACGCTAAACTAAAGTTATAGTGCTGAATGTAGCAAAGCTAGAAAACAAGCAGAAGTAAGCAGTTCGTGTAATATACTGCATCGCCCCTAAATTTGAACAAGGAAACTACTCGAAAACAATAAACGATGGAAGCTTTTTGTCGGTATGACGCGAAGGTAGATGATAACCATCGCTGACCGTACCGCACAATTGTTGCCGTACGGTCAGGTTCGATGTTTCTCTTTGAAGGGGCTCCACATAGGTGACTGCATCATGTTGGGGCTTCTCCGGTGTGTGGGGTACCTTGTGTGAAGGTGCTCAACTAAAAGAAATGCACTAATTCACTTATGCGGTGTATAAACGAAGAAAGCTCAGTAATATACTTCGCATATGGTGAAAGTACTCGACAGATTGGAAACAATAGTACGTTCAACTACAAAGACTAATATTTTTGCTTTGTGTAAAATGCCCACTTCAATGTACATCTAATCATGGAAAAAGTGTATTGTTTTATAAGCATGCCAAATTGCCAGTAACGAGCTCCCGTTAAGACTTAAAAGAACAATAGCCTTTTTTAACAATCCTATATGAGACTAGTAACAGATTTAGCGGATGAGCTCTTATTATTTTTAAAAGCGGACAAAGCGTTCATTGATTTAGTAGCTGTTATTATGGCAGGATTAGTGAAGTGCGAAGTTAATTTGCATAACATTATTCGCGAGGTTTGATTTTGCTTCGGAAATTACGACCACGATTTGAAATTACATACTTATTTCAAATTACTTCGCGTAAATTCTATCAAAATGATGAAACAGAATTGGTTGGAAACTTTAGTTGCTCTCAAACAGGTGAGGTACAGCGCACTTTGTTACAAGAACACGAAAATGAACATTCACGGCAGTTTAAAGGTTCATTGCTTCCCCGCGAAGGCGAAGCGATAAACACGATAGCTACAAATTGAAAGGTAACGCAACAAATTGCAAGCCACGCAAGCAGATCGAAATTTGCCACGCATTTCTCACGCACAAATGACGCACGAAACGTACTCACAGGTGCAGATGAACACAAAGAAGCTTTTCAGTTTTGGTTTCGCTCTGTCTGAAAAGGGCGCCCTTTTCGCAAACGGAGACAGTGCAATGATTGCAGGGATCATTGTGCGCCCGGTAACTAAAACAGAATCGTTTAAGGGAAAGGCCGAGGCCAGCCAACACCTACGATCTTGGCCACCGCGAGATAAGGTCGTGCGAGAGAGCGTCCATATATCTATCCATTGATAGATAGATAGATAGATAGATAGATATAGAGATAGATAGATAGATAGATAGATAATAGATAGATAGATAGATAGATAGATAGATAGATAGATAGATAGATAGATAGATAGATAGATAGATAGATAGATAGATAGATAGATAGATAGATAGATACGGTAAGTGACGGGGGCGCCAACGTCAACGCCGGCGGCAACATTCAGCGGAGAGTGTCCATATAATTGCTATGGCTATAAAACGGTAGAACTACATGACTAGCGAAAATACGTGCCGGGCGCGCCATCCACTGTGTCACAGTAGGCTACTTTGTACAATTTGAAAACACATATCTACCACTGGCTTCTCCCAGTGCTCTTGGTAAAGTCAGTATTGATTCATGACCGTAACACACACGATTAGTTCCTCTATCGTCGTTTCTAAAGCATCCGTCTTTTCCGACACTTTTCTAATAGGATAACTGCACTTTTCACAGCGCAATAAAACACCACCATCTGATGGTGACCTTACGCAACGCGTCGGCGTGGCTCATAGCATGCGTCTATAGCAAATATAGCTCTGCAATGCAACTGTTTCACTTATATACAGTGTAGCCTGGATATAACTCCGCTTCCCTACTTACAATCACCTCGAAAAAAATGGTGGCCGCTTAACAAGACATCATGCATTCTGTTTCCTTTTTAGGGGGCAGAGGTATTCAGTTACTATAACATGCCTCAAGCAGGAAACCTTATCCCAAGCATGGCGTACAATCAGTCATGCTCTTCTGGCTATCACGGCGCTTTGTTTGCTTCTTCTCACACCGTTAACTACTAAAGCTACCGCAGGTATTTGTGACAGGGAGGTCATGCTTATTCATTAATCAATCAAAAACATTGACGCCAGTCATCACGATGGAGATATACAACTAAGCGTCAAAGTGAATGAATTTATGTTAAACAGTGGCATAGCAGTCAGACGGCGACAGACATTGTATAGGCTTTGTTATATCAATGTACAGTAACCGATAAACTACTTCTGTATGGAGACGTTTTACTTTCTTGTTCTTGTTCTACAAATTCCTATACCTGGATGATCAACTGTGTGTTCTTTCAGTATTATGACTATTCTCTGGTCGAATAAATGCATGTTCAAAAGCAGTTTGATTTTTCCGCTCACGCCACTTACTTTTCAAATGGTTTGTTCCTATCGAACTCTGTCACGATAGCTTAATTGCATCATTTTTGTTCACTTTTTGCTGTGCCCACCAATATATTTCCTTCATTTGTAATTGCATGCCGCTACGTGTGCCCGGACTACGTGAGTCAAACTACTTTTGCCAAGTTGAGTGCAATTGATAGTTGGAAACAACATATCAAATGGTCTCCACCGTTCTATTCAATCTCATATTGACAGTTAGGCCTTTTGAAAGGTTTGATAAGAAACTGCGGGCTGCTGTATTCAAGAATAATTTGATACAAACCTTACAAAGCCAGTTGTGAGTGTTAAAAATACACACCAATGTCCTTCTAGTATGCGATCAAACGGAACAAAATGCACAGACGTGACAAAACAGCTCTCAGACGCAAGAACAAGAAACGGCAAGATTCAGTGAGTGGCAATCACTGGCCTTGCGATTTCGCACGCCGTCATTCCCCCCTGCGACAGGAGGTATTGCATCCTGTAACTTTTCCTTATGTCTCGTTTCAGAGCTGTCTCTCCAGAGTTTAGTATGTACAGACCAGGCCGCACTAACACTCTGTAACAGATATAAAATCCTCCTTGCTTTAAATCTTTATTTTTCTTTCTTCACTACTGCCTTTCTTTATATTCACCTCATGCTGTCATTTCCGCCAAATCTGGATTCAGAAGCACACTAAGTGAGCCTTTTACCGACTCCATGTAATGAAAGAACTAAACATAATGGTAAACTTTCCGTCCTTTTTCAACTCCTGCTTACTTAAGGAACGGGGTAACCGTCGCGTAATGAAGCTCGTCGCAAGGAAATTGCTTAATTGACTGTTTCAGAGCCACCGTGGGTAGTCGTGTAATCAGTGTAGAAGACCAGCCAGTACGCCTCCACATCAGCGCCATATTTGACGAGGTTTCCCGCTGTGCACTGAGTATTTCCTTTTTTGTAACTTATTAGTCCAGCCCTAGTAGTTACACTGTGTTTAGCACTCTGTCTTGCTCTTCATTACACGAGAGCGAATAACCGTGGAGTATTTTCCGGGCTATCATTACAAATGAGAACAAGTTATTTTTTCTCACTTTCACAGCCTTCATTAATGAAGTTCGTTGCTTCTGCCAATAGTTATCCAGATCTGATGACATGCTAAGCAACATTAGTGAATATGGGTTGCTAGATTTTTTTATTATGATACTCAAACTGCGTGTTTCAAAATTCTTAAATAAACTACGCACAAAGAGCAACTTCATAAATTGACCATTACAATAGCTGCCGTAAATGCATAAAATCGCACACAAACGTCTCCGAATGATATCCTCACGGCATATTACGTGTGCGAGAAAAGCAATGTTAGTTATAAATTTGCAGTGCTAATGTGATATTAATATTAAAAGAGGTAAAAAACGAAGGCTTGTTCTTTAATGGTTGGGTTTTCTAGCCAGACTTATGTTCTCTGCTCGCGTACTTGTGTATCTAAAGCCTAACAATTTTTAACAATGTTGCGCATCGCAACATCAAAAGCGGCAGAGATCACTGAGTAAATACTTTGAGAATTTCTTATGCATTCGACGATGATTATGATCATGTTGATAATGATGAACATTTTGCATTGCTGGCACTTTCCCACAAAGAGGGATTGGCCAAAAAACAGGGTGGCCAGATATTTAGTTGAGTTGGCTATGAATTCAAAAGCATTCGATGTAACTTCAGTAAAATAAAACAAATAAATCCTAAAAATGTATGAAAATGCTACACGAACTAACGGTCACGTGATCAGATACTGTCGAAGCCGAAAACAATAATGATAATTGCTTAACAAAGTAGTCTTTTAATTTCCACTACGTGCGCACACACAGTAGGACAAACTTCCCTGTGGCTATAACCTAATGTAATCCCTCCAAAGCATCAAATTAGTACGACGTTTATTTCTAAACCTAGTTTTTTTCATTTGGGTGAGCAAGGAGTCTTTTCCTTTGATAAAAATATTGACAACAAATTAAAAACAAACTGATTTATTGTTCCTACTTTCTAACGAAAGAGACATAACGGAGATGCTGTGAGCCTAGCTTTATGTAGGTATAATTCATGTGCAGAATTCTGCAGCGTGATTTGGTGACTGTGATTTCGTACTGCCCAGATTTGCACGAAAAACAAAACGCTTGAAAGGGGAATTAATCTTTTTCACTGATCAGTTTCAATTCTTCGCGTCCTAAAGAAAGATTTCTATACCTAAAGTGATATGGCACTGCCTGCGCAATCCGCCCAACTTTGAGCAAGCGATGGTGTAGTAGTCTGATGGCATCATCATGGCGCCACCTATTGTGCTGACATGTTATGATATCATAATGACGTCATAATTGGTATGTTACAATGAGATGATAATTTTTACTTCAGTCAATTTAATGGCATTTACGGTCAACTTTGACATGTCATGAGACATTAAAAGCTTTCGCTTCAACAAAAAGTGAGCCAGAAGACATAAGGTATAGGAAAGGATGCTCTGGTTCTCGACCACGGGCAAGATATATAGAGCCAATCTGACCGTTTTCCTTTTTAACTTAAAGCTTTTTGTGTGTTCCTCCTGAACGCTGGTGCACCAATCCCCCTTTGGCACGCGAATTTTTATTCCAGGCCAGTTTTGAAAGCCAAATAATGGCTTCTACAGTTGAACTTACTGCAATTCTTCTGTCGTATTCTTCAATAACATCACTTTTCATGGTAGTGTCTGCTTAAGTTTTTCAATTTTTTTTAGTATTCTGTGATACCTGGTATTCAACGTAAAATCGAATGGTTTACTTGCTGAAGAGCATTTTCGGAATCGTGTACACTCATGGTATGTCTGTTAAACTTATTTTTGTTCATTTTTCGTTTTTATACCACCATCATCAAGTTCTATATGAGTTTACACTTCCTTGTTGACTGTATCCGTGAGTTCCAATAGCTCCCTCGTAAGACGTTGTTTGTAAAGCAAACTTCTTTTACATAACGTCATGCATATCAAGTTCTTTTCATGCGTACTATGGAGTAAAAAACCTAAGGCTTCGTCGACGCTTTGGTCACTTGTCGACTTTTTCATTACTTCACTTCTTTATCTTTTTTGCCCCCCCCCACTTATATTTGAAAGTAACACAATGAAACTTGTAGGCATCCCGGTTTCATTGCCCTAGCTCCTTCAACATCGTCTTTGACAACTGTTTTGAGCAGGCTGGAGGATATTACTTTAGAATACCGAAGAGGTGATCTTCTTAGTACATATTCATGCTAATTATCTGGGTGTGCCAACAAGAAGAACACAAGATTGAAGTCGAGACACAGGAAGCGCTGATGTTTTCAAATTCTAGCCTGATGTCAAATTGTGTACGTGTTTACACACCAATTCTTTCAACGTGAATACGCAGTCGTCATGCGATTGTGTGTTTTGTACCCTAATTCAGCTAGCTCTGAACCTTCACTTCGTCTGAGTCACTGCAATTCTAGGCTATTTTTTCAGTACTTTGGCATCTCTTTCATTCTTCAGCCAGATGAACGCATCGCAAAGCCGACTCCAACTGCTTTTGCTCAGCGTTTACTAAAATACCGGCTTCCATCGTTTGTTCCGTGACCTATTCTACCATGTTTTTACCTGTGGATGCTACAACGCCTTCAATTCCTTGTTCTTTTTTGGACCGGTATATGTGCAGAATAAATCTTTTCATCGCTTTATCTATGACATAACTTGAGATATCCGTGGTATAAAAACTTTTTTCACCTCTACCTGAAGTACTTGCGTTAGTGTCGAACGAAGCTACGATTTCCGTAAAGATAAAAACTTACAAACAATCACAAAATTATCACAAATAATCTTCAAAATAATTTTGCATCATTGAAGTTTGTAAGCGCATGTTTGATCACGTGTACACGGAAAAATATTCTTGTAAATAAGTGAAAAGGAACCTTGTGCCTTACCTTTTTTCTGGCCTCCAGGCGTGCGAGTCAATTAGGTTCCGTGAAAACATTGGAAGGAAACTTGTCTCAATTTAGGCTATACCTGCCAACCGCTACAAATCTCTTCACAAAAAAACAACAACTGTGGTCTCTGTCTTTCTGTCCTTACTTTTCTAAGATATACTTTCACTAACTGCCTCACTTGCCTCACACTGCCTGCCAAAAGTGTACTAAAGTTTTCTAAGAAACGAATCCCACACAGTATTTGATATTTTTTCTTCAAATTCGGGTGCATGTTAAAGAACCCCAGGGGTCTAAATTTCCGAAGTCATCCAGTACGGCGTCAATTATAATCATGAGGTGGCTTGGGACGTTAAACCAAAAAATAATCAACCAAGCAAAAATTTTTGCTGTTGATATTGAAGTAGCTTTTAGTTTAGCTTGCCGTGTGGATTCCCTGCTGGCGAATTTCGCTATCGGCGAGGTGAAAACAAGTACACTAACCTCTCATAAAATTCCCTAGGTCACATGGTTAACTACTATAACGAGTTTTGTACGAAAAAAATTGCCCGCAGCTTCCCTCGGGGGAACACTGAGGAAGATGCGGAGCATATAATTGGTTAACGGGGTGTTAAAGTGCGACTTACTTGGGTCGATGGCTAAATTGGTTAACGTGGTTGTGAAATGGGGTGTTAAATTGCGACTTACTTGGGTCGATGGCTAAATGGGTTAACGTGGTTGTAGGAGGGGGTGCTAAATGAGTGAACACGTACACACGTATGCGAAAGGGCGGCGCTGGTCGAAGGGACGTCGATCATTGTGTTTGTGGATTCGTTGGAATTCATTTCACCGCGACCTTGGACGTCGACGCGCCGTACAAACCAACCGACGAGCGGCAACTGAGCGAGCGAGCGCCGACCTTGAGTATATATACAGCGCGACGGCGCATGCACTGTCAGCTGTTGAATGTTCTCGAAGCGCGACGGCGCATGCGCGTCCACTGGAGAATCAGGAGAATTGTAGAATGTTCTCGAAGGGGAGAAGCGCGCGCGGCACAGATGGTGGGTGACGGTGCATGCGCGCGTCAGCTGTCGAATGTTCGAGAAGGGGGAGAAGCGCAACGGCGCATGCGCGCGCGTCAGCTGCCGATGTTTTCGAAGCGCGACGGCGCATGCGCGCGCGTCAGCTGCCGATGTTCTCAAAGCGTGACGGCGCATGCGCGCTACATTATACAGCTAGCGAATGTTCATGAAGAGGAGAAGCGCACGCGGTGTGTAGAGGATGAAGGGTGCACAGATGGTGGAGGAGTGAAGCGCGCGCGGTGTGTAGAGAAGGAAGAGATGCACAGATGGGTGAAGAAGGAGGAGGAAGCTTGCGGACGGCGCCGCACTACAAGCCTCGAGTATTAGATGCTCCGCATCTAAAAGGCTTCATCTTTATTAATTTATTGTTAGAAATGTCGCACAATTTCAGTTATCAACATTCATATTTGCCTTCTTCAGACAATTAAATTTACGAAGTCAGAAGCAAGAACATGCAGATGTTCAGTGCAGCCTTTTGTTACCTGCAGAGCTCTTTTGCTTCACAATGACTGTAATTTGAAAAGTAAAGTACGAAATGCTGTTTCTTCGAAGCGGTTTTCTCGAGACAGCACATCAAAGTCAACAAACAGGTTTAAAAGAAAGATAAAGAAAAGAGCGCGATTCTATTTCTATTCATGCACGGTATACCTAATAAATGAAGCATATTTTTGAATATCGATGTATGAAATATTGTACAGAATCAACAAAGCTCTCATCATGGTGCGCTCATATAAAAATAAACAAAACGGGTACGTGTGCACGTATTATTATAAATGACTTGGTAGCTACTACTAAGGGATGGTTTCGTCAAGAATTGCTAGAAGAATACTGAACTTTATTGCGACAGAAATATATACGCACTCTCAGCTGAATTTTGCCGCTGGCGTCACCGTCATTAGCCGTATATATACGCATTTTTTGTGTATGAAACGCAAAAAAGCAAATCAACTGGCAGGTCCCACGTACAGTGGTGATTAATGATACGCGAAGAACGAATGAGAAATGTTGATCACTTTAAAATTAGCACAACGTTGCGAGGTGGAGGTAAATTATGCGGTGCATGACTTCTTTGTCACAATTATTGTGTTTGGGTGTGTCGTTTACTTTCGACATCTATTGACGACACGTGATACCGAATTTAGCGCTTGTGGAGCTAGCAAAACGGCCACAAGAGCATCATGAAGGGCCCAATATACTCCAACGTAACGCTGACATGCACGCATGCTAGGCACAGTGGCACTATTTTAGCAAACCTCAAGCACTCGATAGTTTGATGCTCGGCGCAACCGATGCGACCAGCGTCCTTCGGCGTGGCCCGACGGCAACAAGTGTGAAATGCGACATGCTGCATTTCGCGCCGATACATTACCCAGACAGCACTGCGTCTGCCTCTTTTTGTGACCGAAGGACACTGCACGTTCTGAAACGCGCATGCGTCAAAGCAACGCAGCGCGGCGCGCACCTGCGAGTATATGGCAGGGCCTGCACCTGGCGTTGAAACACCGGCGAGACGCGACGGAACGAACGCCAGCGCGCACGCGCACTGGGTCACGTCGAAGTGTATATTGGCTCCTTGACTGAGGCACTGTAGTCGTGTTCTCACATGACACGCATCTCATGATTATCATGTTTGCACCAGTCACATGCCTTCGTCATCCATTGTCGTCACGTAATAACAAACTTGGCATAACAAACTTGGCTAGCGAAACGGCCGCGAGCACATCTTAAGTGTGGCATGTAGGCATGTCGTGGTGATTATCATGTTTGGATGTGTCATTTACCTATGTCGTCCATACGCGTCATGTAATACCAAATTCGGTACATGTGAAGCTATCGAAACAGCCGCGAGCACATCATGAGCGTAGCATGTAGTCATGTTGATACATGATACGCATCTCTTGTTTATCATGTTTGAAGCAGTCCTTCGTCATCCCACCTTCGTCATCCATTCACGTTCCGTAATACCAATTGTGGTATAAATAAAGCTAGCAGAACGACCACCAGCGCATCATGAGCATGGCAAATAGTCTTGTTGTTTCGTGACACGCATCTTATAATTATCATGTTTGCACCAGTCACATACCTTCGTCATCCATTCACGTACCGCAATACCAAATTAGGTATTTGTCACGCTAGCAAAACGGCGGCTGAGCGCATCATGAGCGCGGCATGTTGTCATGTCGTTACATGACACACAAGTCATGATTTTCGTATAAAGGTCTGTCGCTCGCGTTCGCCATGCAATCATGTGATAGCATACCAGTTTTTCAACATGTAATGTGAACAAGACCACCGCAAGAGCAGGAAAACCAATAAATGTAAATCATGACATTCATGACATGCATGTCATTATTTTCATGTTATGACTAGTCAAATATGTTCTTCACACAGTCATGTCATGGCATATCACGTTTGGTATCGATACTATTATCGAAATTGCCAGGAGAACTAAAAGTCGTAGGCGGCTAGATAGATAGATAGATAGAAACGCTCAAAGTCGCCGAAGTTCACTAAAGATGCTTCGCATTTAAAATAATCCAGAAGAAGACTCCAGCGTGCGGAATCGAACGTTGGACCTTTCAATTGTGAGTGCGAGGGGTTAGCTACTTGAACATGAAAGAGCACCTTCTTAACGTTGTACTTATATCTACCACTTACCGCTAGTGATGGGCATTTCGGGGGGAACTGTGGTGTTTTTAGCATTACCATTGAGAGGGCGTCATGAGCACGCGTCGCCAGATGGTCACGAGGCGGCAGCGCAGCTCTCATTTTGTGCGTACGCCTTGGTCTATCACCTGGACGATTTTGTTGTAGTTACCCGGCGCACAAAGGTCACTGCAATCGTTTTACAGTCTCCGTTTGCGAAAAAGGCACACTCTTCAACATAGCAAAGTAACAACTGAGACACTTATACGTGTTCATCTGTCCCGAAAATACATTGTGTGCGTCATTTGTGTGTGAAAAAATGGCAGCATATCCACAGGGTGAATGAAGAAGAGTACGGCAAAGCATCCGTCCGTCTATTCGTTCTTGCTTCCGTCCGTCTATGTGTCCGTCTGTGTGACCGTCCGTGCGTCCATCCGCCCGTTCGTGCGTGTGTGTATTCGTGCATACGCACGTCCATCTGTGCGTCCGTCCCTGCGTTTGTCCATGCATCCGCCCCTGCGTTCGTCCATGCATCCATCCGTCCGTGCAGCCATCCGTGCAGCCATCTGTTCGTCCGTCCATGCATCTGTCTGTGTGTCCGTTCGTCCATCTAGTCAATACCCCAAGTACCACCATCTCGCATCTATTCATCATATATTCCGCATATAGAAGCACCGCCATCCAGCGGACATTCCAGGGACTAAACTAGAGGTGGCACACGCACACTTTCTTACGGCCTGCGCTTTGGGTCCACTTCCCACCTTTAACCACCTCGAGTTCATGGTATATTCTAGTTCACTGTATTCATGGCACTGCGACCAAACGCTCGCTAAACCTTTCGAAAACCAAGGAGGTTACGCCCAGCGAGTACAACGTAGCAACCTTTCCCTGTCAGATAGGGCTCAATTTACATGCCAATGGCTGCTAATGAGAAATGATAGACAGGAGAATTCGGCTTTTACTTTCTTACGGCTTGCGCTTCGTGTCTACTTCCCACCTTTAACCACCTAGAGTTCATGGTATATACTGGTTCACTGTATTCCTGGCACTTCGGCCCAACGCTCGCTAAACCTTAAAACCAAGGAGGTTACGCCTAGCGAGTATAACATAGCAACCCTTTCTTGTCAGATAGTGCTCACTGCACATGCCAATGGCTGCTAATGGGGAATGAGAGACAGGACAATTTGTCTTTTAGTTAACGCGCACACTGCGAATTTTTTATTGTTCAACAACGTACACGAGAAATATCCCACCGGCCCCACCCTACAGGTCAAAGCGGAAGACATGTTACGCACTACTACGAGAGACGAACGGGTGCCGCTGTTAAGGAGCTTCGCCCCTAAAACACAAGGCCACATGTTGGCTCTCAAAAACACCTGGGCACTATTGGAGACCTCATCGTATCGAGGCAGGCAACTTGTAGTGTATCTGCTAGGAACCTCTAGAAGACTTTTTGGTTTAGCAAACGACACGGGACCAGCTGCCGAGCAGCCACCGGCGTATTACACACATGTTATAAAATCTTTGCAACAATGGCGAAATGATTTTCTAGTTTAAAAACTAATGGAAATGTCCCCTACCGACATGAGCGAACTAATAGCATTTAAATGCTTATCTTAGGAACAACGCCAGAAATGCCGGGCGAAAAGACGTTGGACTCTTACAAACACGTCTCTGCCCTCCGAAGTCCGTGATCTAAACTGGCTTAGGGAATGGGAGGCTTTACCAACGGCCGACCGCCTTGCGGCGTGGGGCGTGGCGCCCTCCGCCACATTCCCGCAATGCGGTCGCGTTGAAACACTGAACCATGTCTTCCATGAATGTATAGTAGCGTGCACCTTTTGGCGCATGGTTACCAGAATGTTCCATATAAGTATGCAGTGGAAGTCTAGCCACAGGGATACATTCGTCGTACTCTTAATGGCTATAGGAGCCTTCGTCTTATGGAAACGAAGGGGACTGGCCCGCCTGAGGGGATGCCCCCAGAGACCCATGTTTCCCCTACTACATTGGCTAAGAAAGATAATGCTTATGCATCTTAATGCAGAAATAGTCATGCTGGAAGAGGAAGCTTTCCTCCGACGCTGGTCTATGCGATTTATTATTGGTAAAAACAACAGAGTACCCATGCCTTTCCTCCCCTATTGAGGAGGTAGGCTAGAGCTTGTACCACTGTGACTATACAGTGTGTGTTTTCTTTTTCTTTCTTAGAAACATGTCCTTTTTGTGAAATGTTCCTGAGCGTGAGAGCAAACTGTCTCCACACGTGAATGCTAAGTATCACCCTACACTGTGAATGACCCCACTCCTCCTTGTTTATTAACATAGCCTTACTATTTATTTAAGTTTTACCATCTCGATGTCATGAATGTGCTGTCTCTGTTGTACAATTTTGCATTGTACGTCACTGCATACACCATAAGTTCTTTCGCTGTATATAACAGCTTGCATTGTACATACGCATTGTTCATCATTCACCATTTTTATGTGTGCACATAAGCTGTGTATGATATATCCGGAAATAAAATTCTCTTAAATGGCAAGACACGTTTAAATCTGCTTTCGATAGTGCGCGTGACCTTGCAATTTGTTGCTATCGAGTTCATTGCTTCGCCTTTGCGCCAAGGCTGTGCTTTTATTTCTTGAAGCCGTTGAATCAAGTTTGGCATTCCGCCTGCCTTGTTTTGTTTAGTGTAAGGAGGTAAGAAAAGATGGGGATAGGGTTCGTCTTGTATTTTACAAATTATTTATCCACAGTTACGTGTATGGGTGAAACTCCTATGCAGATCGTGCAACACGAGTATCACGGTCCGTTAGCGATTGACGCACACGCAGTGCAACTTCACTCTGCCGTTCCATTCAATCTGCGGCAGCTGAGATCAAACATATAGGCGATGGCAGTACCACCTTCTTATATACAAATATCAGAAGCGTGTTCTCCAAATCTATTGCCTAGATATCTATCATTGATTCATGCTCAGCGTCTTTAGTCTTACTTAGTGAGACAAGGCTTGACGACACCATGTCTGACGCGCGTATTTTGAACAGTTGGTCTTCGTTTACACTTTTTCGTTGTGATGGTAAACAGAAAAAAAAGGCAGTGGCGTTCTTTTGGCGGTTAAAAGAGTTCATATCATGAAATTTTCCGATTGACACGTTTTTAGAATACTTTTAGGTGACTGTGAAGTGTTTCTTTAGCCATTTGTTGATTGGTGTATTTCATCAGCCACCTAGGATTAGGCTTTTCGAAAGCATTAGACTTCTGGAAAGATTTCGGGTTCTTTTCTATACACTGAATTTGCTGTTTGTTTTTCTCAACCGTCTCTCAAATGCGGAGGTTTTATTCTTCTGTTTCATGTTTGTGTAGAAGATAGACATTCCTTGTTTTCATTAAGTAAATGCGTATAATCGGGGCTTGTTTAATACCCTGCTCATGACCCACTACGAGCTATTATAAATAAATGTATTTCCGCAGTTCTCCAGAAAATGGAGTGATGTAGACCATAGCTTACGTGAAAAAAAGTTCATTTTAATAAAGATGAGCCCAAACAACTCCAACCCCCGAGCACGCCAGCAGCGTGGCTTTGTTGACCAGCGTTGTTTTGTGGTCTTCTGCCTGTTTATGCGCGATGGTTTGGAAACGTTGGCATGACGCGGCACATTGGGTGGGCGAACGCGTAGAAGCGTTCTATGGCTGTCATCTGCTCCATTCACTCACCGTGGGTACACGAACGCATGCAAAACACCAAAACATTAGCCTCGCATATCGTTGCAATGCACGGAAGAAAAATTGAAAAAAACGCTCATATTCCTTTATTGTGTCTCATTCTTTATCTAGAACTTTATTAAACTCTTTAAGCAGCAAATTACCTAAACAATGCATGCCGTGGTAATCAATTTTCGCCATGTCACGTGCCACTGTTTGCAACGTGAGAGCAGGGTCGTCTACGTAGAAGACCAACGTCACTACATTACCGTGTACGTAGGGCCATTCATACGCGCACGTCATGCCCTCATTCTGTGGACGCGCGCCGGCAGAAGGGAGGGGTAGGAGCGTTCATATTGAAATTTCACCCTTTCCGCGGTGCGTAGCGTTGCGAATTTTGGCAGACGTGATCATGAACGCCTCGTCAACGCATTGTGCTTGTCAGCTCAAAACTGTCGAGCCTGGTGAGTGGCCCTTCAAAATTACATCATAGTAAAAGTTGCGGAAGTGACTACACACATCTTATAGTCTATTTTGAAAGACCAGCGACAACTCATCGCCTGGGCCAAGAGGGCAGTCAAAGCCAGAGGGTTCCTGGACTATGGAACCCTCCCACCTCAGGTTGGCACCGGGCCTCGCTCGGAACACTGATTTTAAATAAACGTTTATTTCTCTCTCTCTCTCGCTACATTAGAAAGATTTCTTATCTACATGATGGAATGTTCAAACGGTCGCACACAGCATATTGGCGGAAGGAGACAGCCTGGTAATGTTAGATTATGCGGACATAGAGAATACATGGCGACGAAATTATCGAAAGCAGTAGCCCACTATTTATATGTCGCAGGTAACAGTTTCGGCTATCTCACTTTTGACATACTTCAGCTATAGTTGTGGTTCATAAGAGACAAAATAGAAAGAATCCAAATTAATTTACAAGTTTAATTAATCCGTGCCCGCAGGTATAAATGTACCAAATATGTTTTTGAATTCATCCCATATGATGTATGCCCAACGAAAATAATGAGAATTAAGCTTTTGAAAAACTTGTAACCATGTTAAATCGTGTGAAATTATTATTGTGAAGGGGTGCTCCTTAAGACAACCATGACGCAGTAACACTTCTATCCGCCCTGACCCCCCTGAACATTCCTTCCGTCTTTCTTCTATTCATGTCGGCACGGCAGCCTGTTCTTCTTGACGCACCACGTCGAGGCAAGGCACCGGCGAAAAGCGCTAATGAATTATATTTCATTTCCGAAGGAAGACAATAAAAGGCCCACTAAATAAATTTTTTATTCGTGGGGCAGACAGTGTTCTTTAAGGAAACGTCTTGCTTGATAATTTAAAATGAATGACGGGAACATTTTTGCATTTCTTACCCCTGAGGCAGCGTAAAACACTGGTTCAATTGTTTATTCGCTTCCATTCATTGAATGTCGAACAACGCCGCAAAACGAGATAAAAATGTAAAAGGTTATAATTGTTAAAAATGTGGAAGGATTATAAGGAATCGCTTATGTGGGCGTTTGCGTACTATGAGTTAGAATACAACTTTTAAATAAGTAGTTTGAAAAACTTTGCAATGCTGGACAGGTTCTTTTTTTTCACTTCAAAAGTCTTCTGGAAAAGCAGGCTTACGCTGCAACCAGGTTCGGAACATTTCGTGTAGCCTCTAAATATATCCATAGGGATACAAAAACAACAGTATATTGCATATCGCCAACATTTTGCATGAAACACGCCAAATATAGCGGCATGTGAAGAAATGTTCCATTGACATAGAAACCGCTGTACAAGGGGTCACTGGTAGGAAGTGGCTTTGGCCTAACAAATCTAAGTTCAACAGAAAAGAATTCGACGAAGAATGTTTTGAGTCATTATAATAGGGTACAGTATAAAATGTTAACAACGGAAAAAGAGAACATAAAGATAATTCCTACACCAATACGTGAAGGGAGGTTCGGGTGGTGGGAAACGTAAAAACGAAATGTTTTCCCACACACGCAGAGTGATACCGTGCGACATGCGTTCAGCAGAGGGAAGCTTCTACCTCACGTGAAGAAAGCGCCAATGAAAAATAGGAATATTTAAAAAAGAGCTGAAAACTGTATGTGGTCACGTGGCTTTTACTGAGGCCCCGAATATTTCGTGAAATGCAAATGCTTTACAGCATTCACTTGCCGTCTCCACTATCGCTTCACTCTAGTTCAATTCCAAAAAAAAATATGAGCCTCTCCATGTGAATGAAAACCTCAACCTGTGAAAAAACGAACTTACGCAAAAAAGTTACAGCAATAGGGAGTTTTAGCTTGTACGAACACTTCTTTACGTTACCGTGTAACCGGATACCGGATAGAATCTGCGCATGCGCAGGTCTTCGGGGAACGTAAACCTTTACGTTTCTCGCTGGATCGGGTTTAAAAGTTTACGTTTCCTGCCATATAGACTTTACGTTTCCAGCCTTATCTCGCAAATCTACCTTCGTTCGTAGAAACTCGTGGTATCCGCATTGCGAGGACTCAAACCGTCGAGTTGCTTTAAGCAGAAGTAGGTGAAGTGCGAGCGCTAATGGCCATTACATTGTTTCAGCCGGATTACCAAAGCTAGAATGGTCTAGGACATAAACGCCGTAAACGTGCGAATTCCCGAGAAGCTGGATAGGTGGTGCCATCTAGTGGGGCAATAGTGAACGAGGTAATCACAAAATTGTTATTGCAGAAACATCGTGCATTGTACGTCTGATGCAAAAAACGCACAGGGAAGTTATTACGAATGAGTTACCTTTTTAATCATTTTCACCTCAAAAACATTACGCCTAAGCTAACGTATTCATGACTGTGGTTACACGAAGTGTCACAAGATGTCGACACCATCGTTGCATTAGCCTTGTATTTTTCACTCTTTCGCGCATATGAGGATACTGCACGCAATGAAAGAACGTCTCGTGATTTCACATATGTAAGGTGAAATCACCATATGTAATCATATGTAAGGTGAATGCAGATTATATGCAGTTACCATCATCATTTAAGGTTTGCGAAAACATAAATGTACACGCGTTTACGTACGTACGTGCAAATTTACGTATGAGGAGCTAAAACAATGAAAGATATCCGTCCCGGTAAGACGGTAAACGCGAACCGGTATCCGGTAACACGTTAACGTAAAGAAGTATACATACAAGCTAAAACTCCCTGTTGTCAGAACCTTTGTCGAGAAGGCCAATTGTTAACGTGTGGTAAGCAACGGTGGTAGTACCTCCGAGTACCGGTCACGTGGTACCGCAAACACCAGCTAGGTCATCTTACTTGTTAATTTCAGACTTCATTCTGCTTATCAGATGCTACGCAGCTTATTACAGGGGCTTGTTTTTTGTCCTTGTCGTAGCTACGCTATTAATCACTGCACCGTCACATTGGCACTGTTGTGGAGCACTCGCTCCACTACGTTGCTAGCTCAAGTATGAATGGAGGCCGCTAGCGGCACGGCACTGCTATGTACAATATAGGTGCCTATTTTAAACACATAAGCGCATACAATAAAATTGCTTATATACATACCTTGGCCATGTTTTCACATCCGATTTAAGATGAAACGATCGTATAGCTTACTATAAAAAAGGGCTTTGATAAAACTGGGTTACTTACGATGGACACTAGCTACAGTGACCGGCAAGACTAATCTACTCATATACAATGCGGGGTAGCCTTGACGTGGGATAAAAATAAAGCGGCGAGTGCGCGATGTTTTTCGCGAAACAAGAAAAAGCGACTCTCTATGACAAGCTATAGCGCAGATCGCTGGACTCCTCCCCATCTTCTAACACACATCATTGTGATGCAATCGTGAACAGGCAGTTCTCCGCATTCAGAGGACTTTTTCGAGCAGGCGCCAAAAACTGCGGTTTTTCCTAGACGTGGCCAATTTATGCCTGCATACACTGGCACCTCGCAGTTCTTCGTAAGACGTTGCAATGCCCTTTTCGCACATACTTTCCTAATGATTGCACAAGGTATGACACTTCATCTTGGCTGCGTAAGCAGGTTGAGCACCTAACTCGAGATTACGAAAGAACTCTTATGCCACGTGGCCTAACATGTTCTAAGGGTCGGCCTGTCCATCTTTCCACTGTTTTTTAGGCTTAACATTGAACCGTCTTTCTCTATAATATAATTTTTAATAATTTCGCAATTGCTCCCTTTATGTGTTTGTTGCAGAGTTTAGATTCGAAACGCCCTGGGTGAAGGAAGCCTCAGAATATGAGCTAATGTCTAGTAATCTGAGATTGAGAGTTTTAGATTTCGGAAGAGAAGCCAGTACAAACTCTGTCAGCAAAAACAGAACAGCTTTTTCTATCCAAATTCCTTGTGTGTTGTTTTTTTTTAACTTTTCTTTTTGTTATTTTATGCGTTGGCTCTGTAACTAAGCCACATATCCGGAGAGTTGTCCTGTTGGTTTGAAAATATCGCGGTTGATTTCTTGTAGTCTAGTTCAATGATCACTACCACAAACAAGTTGGTTGAAGAGGAGAGGGTGAACTGTGAGGTATAACCCCGGTTGACCAGTGCCGTCCACTCAATACATTACGATTATCTGCAAGTATAATGACGGATGAATCCTTATTTATAGTAAAAGTTGCAATGCTACATATCGGATTAATTCACCGAGTGATGCCTGGTATAACCGTAAAGCCGACTCCTCAGTTGCACAAATGACTGCGATAGCTGCAGCGCTTCTCGAGCAGGAGAATTACCTTAAATGCAAACTGCGCTTTTTTTACTCTCCGTCTTCTATTCAATAGGTCTACCATCACAGCTCTTTACATCAGCCTGCAGTCGCTGAAATAACTTAAATATATTATCTAATTAGGATAGAAATAAAGACAGCATAAGAACTTAAACAGTGATGCCATAATGAACAAAACAGGAGACGTGCTAGCGATTGGTGGGCTCTCAACAAATGCAATACACAGGTGGTTTTATTCGAGGCTTCACAAACACTTCTCTGCCGTCATTTCTGTGAACTATGTGACTCCGACAAAAAGCGCAAAGAAAATTGAGTCACGAGAAAAAAGTCTCCAGAAGAAATTGTTTGTTTATTCGGATGACTTTGAATCGCTGATCTCTGATGATTTCTGTCAAGATCTGCTAATATCAGTATACCCTCTAGATCTCCCGGTATCAGTAGGAGCAGTGCACCACCACTCAGACACCTTGTGCCGTTTCTGCCTTTGCTTCGAATACGGTACGGTTAGCCGCACTGCTCCTCAGCACTCACGCTTGTCAAGCGCGCCTCGCAAGCATGAAGAGGATGAGAACGTTCGGTGTTCACTTGTGCGGAGTTATGCAATGTCTTCATCGCTGCAAACGTTATTTACTTGTGTCAGGTACTAAACTGCTCGCGAGATAAAGAACAGGGTGTACATTGCGTGGTTGTGTGTGTGTGTGTGCGTGTGTGTGTGTGTGTGTGTGTGTGTGTGTGTGTGTGTGTGTGTGTGTGTGTGTGTGATATGAAGAAAGGCAGGGAGGTAAACTTGAAAGCAAGTATCTCGTTTTCTATGGGGAAGGGAAAGTGGGAGACAAAAATGTAAGGAAAACGGTATGAGAGAAAGAACGAGAGCGGGAGAAAGCGACAACACAGACACACACACACACTAGAATGTCACAGTCTTTCGACGAGGCGGGTCGATCAGAAAAACTGCAGGAGGGCCTTCGTTTCGGCGTGAAGCTCGATCTTTTCGGCATCCCAAAATGATTGTTCGGAATGTGGCTGGTCATCGAGGTCTGTAAACACTGCTGACAGGCACTGTATCTGACAGTTGTACTGAGAGCACCGGCACAAATAAGTTAAATAGTTTCATGAGTGCCGCAATGGTCACATACAGCACTGCGTGCCCATTCGTTGCGGAAAGCAAAGGCTTTCGTAAAAGATACACCAAGCCACATGCAACACAGAACGGTTGTTTCAGATCTGGATAAACCAGATGGAATGGTAAGTCGTAGGTTTGGATCCAGGTGGTGAAGACAGGTGTGGAGAAACCCGGGCAGATTTCACAGAGACTCTGCTACATTGAGCGCGAGTGTAATAATCCTTGCGGCTGCGTCGCTTCTTGACAGCGGAATGGGATCCGTCACGCCATTTTTGTGACCTTTCTTTGCAGCATTGTCGACAAGCACATTATTGATGATTCCCAAATGAACTGGTAACCACTGAAAAGTTACATCATGTCTTTTCTGTAGTACTTGTCGCTAAAGTTGTCTTGTTTCCAGAACAAATTGCTCAAGAGGTTTACAATGTAGTGCAGTTCAAATGCAATACAGAGATGGTTTAGCATTAGTGAAAGTTCACAATTTTAGAGGTGCTTCTTGATGAATCCTGCGAAGTGCACAGGGGAGTGCGGCGAGCTCTTCGGTTGTCGATGCTGTTATGTGAGACGTTCAAAGTTGAATGGTTTCGGCTTTTGCTGGGAAAATCACGGCTTCTGAAGATCCCATAACAGTTTACGAACAATTCGTGTAAAGTACCGTGGTGTTTGTATTCTTTGTGCAGTATAAGTAGAGTCGGCTGCTTCAAAGCCGGTGTCGGGAGATCCGCCTTTTTGCGGATTCCTGACATTGCCAAGCGTAGGTTAAGATGATCCAAGCAGCACGGGGGTGAAGGATACGTTTTGGACGTATGTGGTCTGCTGTGAGGAACTCACGATAGCTCAATATCTTCCTATGTAACTATTTATTTATTTATTTATTTATTTGGAATTACCCTCAAGGCCAGAGGCATTATAGAGGGGAGTGGTACTTTTAAAAGTAACACAATACAAGCTTTCTGCTGTGTATACAATGTTAGCTAAAAAATAACAGTACAAGTTGTAACTATACAGGTGAGAACCATATTGTTGATGAGGAAGTATAATAACAGTAAAAACTAGATACACTAGCAGTTTTAACACACCAAACAAGAATCAGACACTTAGCCAAGAGAAGAATCGCATAACTGGTTAGTGGCATAGCAGTACACTTGAGTTTAAAACGTCACGAAACTGAGAATGATGGACAATAGACGTGATTGATGCTGGAAGATTGTTCCAGACTTGTGAATAACTGACGTAAAGAAGAATGTATTCGTTCGACCTGAGACTTCAATAGAAGATGTATTCAGGCCTACATGACTGCTTCGAGTGTGAAAATACAGTAACAGTTGTAGCAAAATACGTTCCTCCCTCTTTTGGCGATGCGAATACGGATATATGCAGAGCCGTAGGAATCGAGCGAAGTTGCAAAAACAAAGCAAACGTAACGATAAAGATGAAAAGAACCCAGTGAGAGTGCGGTGAGAGTGAGTGAGAGCGAAGTGAGTGTGCGGGCCGACCAGCTCTTAGCTCGAGATTCAGGAACGTCTGGTCTTCTGAGCTTAGCCTCCCGAACGTCTAGTCTTCCCAACACGTTCAGCAATTAGTCACTTATTTTTTAGTTGCCAGGCTTACATAACAAAAAGTTCTTAAGTGTCCTCGTGATTTAAATGCTGCAATAAAGTTCGCGAGCAGTACAGGGTGCAAAAAAAGCTTTTTTTGGTTTTATTTACCGAAATTTTACCATAAAGTGTTATGAGCTGAATAGGGGCTTCATCATTTAGTTTTTAAAACTCGAATTGTAAACGACGGATTTTAGAACGGTTGGTTCTGAAAAAAAATGGCAGCATTACCACGGTGTGAATGATGGAGAGTGGGGCGAAGCATCCGTCCCTGCATTCCTTCTTAATTCCGTCCGTCCATGCGTCCGTCAATGTGACCATCCGTGCATCCTTCCGACTGTCCGTGCGCGCGTCTGTTAGTGCGTCCGCACGTCCATCTGTGCGTCCATCTATGCGTTCGTCCTTGCATCCGCCCCTGCGTCCGTCCATGCGTACTTCCGCGCGTGCAGCCATCCGTGCGTCCATCCATGTATCTGTTTGTGTGTCTTTTTGTTCATCTAGTCAACACTCTAAGTACCATCATCCCGTATCTTTTCATCATATATTCCGCATGCTAGAAGCACCGCCATTCAGTGGATTTTCCAAGGACTAAACGAGAGGTGGCACACACACACTTTCTTACGGCTTGCGGTTTGTGTCTACTTCCTACCTTTAAGAACCTCGAGGTAATGGTATATACCAGTTCACTAAATTCAAGGCACTGCGGCCCAACGCTCGCTAAACCTTTCTAAAACCAAGGGTGTTATGCCCAGCGAGTATAACGTATTAATCCTTTCTTGTCAGATAGTGCTCAATGTGCTTGCCAATGGCTGCTAATGGGGAATGGGAGACAGAATATTTTAGTTAACGCGCACGCTGCGAATTTTTTATTGTTCAATAACGCACAGGGGAAATCTCCCCCGGGCACCATCTTAGAGGTCGAAGCGTAAGACATGTTACGCACTACTACGAGGGAATGAATGCAAAATTTTATTACAAATAGTTTTTTCCGGTGAAGGTGGAGACCTCAGTCCAGGACCCCTGTGGCCTTTGCCATCTTGCAAGCTCTGTCGATCAGCTTGAGCTATTCTTCAGGCTTAGAGCAGGGCAGCGCACCCTCCCACTTCTCCGGTGTTGGTGTACAGTTTCTTGGCACTACCTGTGTGTGTTGGCAGGCCCATGTCACGTGGTAAAGTTTGGGGTGTTTTCTGCCTAGCGGTAATTTCTTGGTGTATATTCCCGGATAGATTTTGTTCAGAGACTGAGATTGGGGTAGGTATTAGTCTGCAGCTGTCTTCAGTCAACCGACTGCTCTCTGTTGAGGTTTTTGTGGGGAGGGGGTATATCCTCCTCAGGGCTCTCTGGTGTTCTGAAATTGCTACATAGCGTCTAGTAACTGTGGCTGGTTCCTCGTCGTTGTGCGCCCCCCGGTCGGCGTATTCTGGGGCAATGGCGTCGGCACGCTGGTTCCCTTTCACAATTTCATGGCCTGGTGTCCACGTAATGGAGTAGCTCGAGAAGTTTATTTTTCTTCCCTTGAGTATGTGGATGGCAGCGCTGGATATGCGTCCACTGCTGTACCGCCGACACGCTTCTTGCGAGTCAGTAACTATTTCTGTTGTAGACTCTTCGCTCTAGTGTGTGATGGCGAGCGCGCTCGCTACTTCCTTAGCCTCGAGGATGTTGTTGCTTTTGATCGAAGCGCTGTTGATTTTCCTAAGTTGGTGATCGACAACGCTTACAACTGTCTCGGAGTGCTCTCTGTATGTGGTCGCATCAACGTAAAATTCGTCGGTTCTCGCCTTGCAATTTTTTTCTTGTGCTTCTTATCTGGCTTTTCTTCGAGCCTTATGAATTTCTGGATGCATGTTTTGAGGTATTGGGCTGACCTCAATGATCTGGCGAATGTTTTTCGGTATGCTCGCCGTGTTATTGATTTCTCCGCAAGCACCCCTCATGCCCAGTGTCTGCAACGTGTACCTGCCCGTAGCAGTCAAGAGTAATCTCATTTTCTGCGCAACAAGATGCGCCTCGATGTGTTCTTGAACTGTGTTGTTTATCCCGAGTTTAAGGAATTTCTCTGTCGAGGTGCTGACATGTACACCAAGGGCGCACTTGTAGGCTTTTCTGAGGATTGCCTCTAATTGTTTTTTTTTCCTGTGAGAGTAATGTTTGGTTGGGGACACTGTATACAATCCTACTGACCACGAGGGCCTGTACAAGCCTACAAGTGTCCTCCTCCTTCATACCCTGTCTTTTGTTAGAGATTCTGGTGATCATCCTCGTGATTTGCGCTGTAGTGTTTAACATCTGTCTGATGGTGTGGTCTATACGACAGTTGTTTTGTATCCACATGCCGAGAAGCTTAATTCGGGACACTTCTGGAATCTTTTCCCCCTATATAGACGTCTATGGAGTTTTGCAGATCGTATCCTCGTCTGTACACTCTCAGAACTTCTGATTTCTCCGGAGAGCAGACGAGGCCACATTGACTCACGTAGTCGTGAACTGTATCAGCAGCGTGTTGCAGAAGATCTTGTTTTTGGCCTAGAGATCCTCTTGTCACCCAAACTGTAACATAGTCTGCGTAAATGGCATGTCTGAGTCCTTCAATGTTTTCGAGGTTCCGAGCTAAGCCGATCATAATAATGTTGAAATGCATCGGCGATATCACAGAACCGTGGGGTGTTCCTTTTGTGGGCGTATCAAACGTATCAGTGCGGATGCCTCCTATACCAATTGTGGCGCTTCTGTTAGTGAGAAAAGCTTTGATATAGTTGTGTATTCGCTTTCCACAACCTAATTTGCTAAGCCCCTCTAGCACAGCCTTATGACTGACATTGTCAAAAGCAGCCTTAAGATCCAGTGCTAGTAGTACGTTATTGCCATATTTTGAAACATCGGTAAGCACCTCTTCCCTGATTTGTAGGAGGACGTCCTGAGTTGAGGAGATTTCCTGAAGCCAAACACGGTGTGCGGCATGAGTTTGTTGTCTTCCAGGTAGGTCTCCAGCCTCTGGAGCACGATTCTCTCGTATACTTTTCCCAAACATGAAGTCAACGAAATGGGTCTTAAATTTTCCAAGCTTCGAGCCTTTCCAGACTTTGCAATCATTATTATTTCCGCATGTTTCCAGTCGTTTGGAACGGTACCCTCTTCCCAATGTTTGTTGACGAATTCCGTAAACTTGTGATAGGTTTGTCATCGAGGTTCCGTATCATAGCGTTGCTGATGCCATCCTTTCCTGGCGTAGTGTTCTTTGTTGCCGACAGCATAGCATGTCGAACTTCTTCTGTGGTAATGGCTTCGTCCAGAGCGGAATTAGCTACACCAGTGTATGCCAGGCTGCAGTCTGTATTCGTTGTATCGCCAATATAGCGCACCTTTATGTGTTCTAGCAGTTCCCTGTCTGTGCCTTTGAATCGGTGTGCAATCTGTTGAGCCGTCTTACGAGTTTCAGTCTTGGTCGTGGTTGGGTCTATGAGGGCCCTAAGCAAGGCCCATGTCCTTTTTCAATCTAGTGTACCTTGTAGCTCGTTGCATTTTTGGTCCCAGTTGCGCCTTGACAGCTCCGTCGCATACTCTTCGGCTTCCCTGGCGACTTTGGCGATCCTAAGTCTCAGTTTTCGGTTGTGTTTCTGCCGCTTCCATCTTATTAATAGGCCCCGGCGGGCGTCCCAAAGGTGAAGGAGATGCTTGTCCACCTCGGGCGTGTTTGTAGATAGGGTAACTTCTCGGGTTAATCGTTTCCAGTCTGCCTTGATTCCCGAGACCCAACTCTCAATGTCCGCAATTTATTTATCCTCGAGTTCTGCCCTAGTTTTTTTCTACAAGCTTCCCAGTCTATAAGTCGAGCCAGGCCATGTCCTTTCTTAACTGGGAGGGTTTCTATCTTGATACGCAAAATGCAGTGGTCATTGCCAAGCATTTGCCGCCCTGCCAAGCATTTGCCCGCCGTTTTCCCATCGGGCCTCCCTGACACCTTTAACGAACGCCAAGTCCAGGCACATATCTCAGTTGATATTATTCCCCACTCGCGTTGGTTGAGTGTGGTCTGTAATGAGGATTAGCCTTCTGCGATCACCTTCTCTGACCAAATTGCTGTCTTTCCGAGTTTCCTTGACATATCCCCCAGCTCTTGTGCCACGCATTAAAGTATCCAAGGATGACAAGACCCTTTTTGCCTGCTGCTTGTGCTACCTTGCGCAGAAGGGAGCTAAAGTTGGTTTTCCGCTAGCTTGGTGGGCTGTAGATATTGAGGAGAAATATGCTTTCGTTGGTTCTTCGTTTCGTTATGATTTCAATGAGAACGTATTCAATTTCTGTTCCATCAATGTAATGTCTAATTGTGGTGACCGCTTTGGCAACCAAAGTAGCGACCTTACTTTGGCCGATACCTTCATAAATCGAAAAGCCAGTGAGTTTCGGTGAGCAGCCGGTATCCTGGAGGGCGATGATGTCTGGTGGAGTTGTGCATTAAATTGATGTATTGATTCAAAAGACCTTGCTTTCGACGGATTACACGACAGTTCTTCTGCCATATTTTGAGGGTTTCCAACGTGACTGAGCACTTACGGCTGCTCGCCATACTCATGTGATGACCGAGCGTAGGGTTTGCCTCTGGATTTCATGGCCGTAAGTTGCACCAGACGTTCTCTATCCTGGCGTGCCTCATTTTGAATGTTAGAGATGAGGTTGCTAAGATTTTCTAGGGCGTTTTTCATGGCAGCCATGGTAGTTGTGAATTCCTGGCGCCCAACGGTGGCTGTCAGCGTTAAGTCTGATTGGGGGTTAGCATTGGTTTGTTCTGTTTTCAGGGCCTTCAGTTCATCTATGAGATCATTTAGTTTCTGTCGGAGTTAGGCGTTTTCTGCCCTGAGTGTCTTAATAGTCTGCCTTATTTGTTTTACTTCGTCGTTAGATGGCGCACTACCATTCTTACGAACATTACTGTCTGTGTATTTGTGTAGTTTGGCGCAGTGGGAGAGGCAAAGAAAAAAAGCGCTTTCCTGCTCACCGTACCATCGTCTTCCTTCCTGGTGACGGGTTTCTTTTGCTGCTTTTTCTTGTTTTGTGGAGCCTGGCGGGTCCTGGACGCCGATCTCGACCATGACCGTGGTTTTGATGCTGATAGGTACCTGGATGGTGAGCTTCCATCCCTGCTGAACCAGTGTTTCCGGGCCTGGCCGCGTCCATCGGTGCCTTGTGCTCCGGCGGCCGTCTGCTCTTTTGTTCTAGGCCGTGGGCTTCTCGGTCTACTGAGGCGTTCCTTGCACTCCTTTGCCCGCGTAGGGTGCGCTTCCTTGCATAGCGCTCCACGGGGCTCACAGGTATGTCCGTCCTCTATGACTGGCTCGGTGCAATTTGAGCAGACAACAGCGTCTGGTGTTGGGCATACGCCTGCCTTATGCCCAGGCTTGAAGCAATTATAGCGAACTTGCCGCGATGATCGATAGAGGTAGCAACGTGTCTCACCACCGTAGTAGTAAACATAGCACGGGACGATCTTGCCCTCGAAGGTAATGACGGCACTTTGGGATTTTCTAAGCATTCTTGCATGAAGTATTTTCACTCTTTGGGTACGCACCCGAAGATGGGCTAGTAATTCGGTTGGCGTGGTCCCAGCGTCCAGTCCGTGAATCGCACCTTTGAATGAGTTGTGCGGCGCGGCTACGTAAGCCATCACTGCATAGTCTTTTGCACAAAAACGTAGACTTCGAAGGCTCTGCACAATGTTGGCGGTCTCCATGCTTGGCTTGCTGATTATGACGATGTTAGATCCATTGCGCAGGCGTATAAGCAGGTTGCCTTCGTTTCAGATGTCTGGGTTACCACATGCCATAGTTATAGCGCGCGCTATCTGATGCGTGCTTAATTGACTGATGTTGAGCCTATCTCTCGGTCAAATGATGACCTTGAAGTCGGTTTTCGGCAGTGAAGGCAGTTTCTCTTTTTGAAGAGGATTCCTTTTCTGTTTAGGTTGGCTCGACGCTGATTTGTCTACCGCTTTGGCTCCGGTCTCCGGAAGAGCCATCAGCCTTGAGTTGTGGTACGTTGCAGTGAACCATCCCCCGTTGTCAAAAGGCCTATTTTGCGAGACGCTGGTAGCATTTTCTCCGCCTTGAGTTTTTTCTTCGACCGAAGTCGTGGCTCCGGTTGACCCAGTCGTGTCGTCGTCAGCCATTCTCGCGCGTTGCGCGGAAACACAAGTAGCGTTTCGTGGTGCCAATGGCTCGACGCCGCTGAGGCTTAGAGCAGCGTTCTTCGCCTTGGATCTTCAAACAAGCAGACTTTCAGGAAATATGGAATTACGGTTGAAAACCGGTTGTCCACCGACTGCGCTTGATTAGTAGAAGAAGGTACAGTACTTCATAGGTGGCGGCGATGAGGTTTTTCAGGTGAGATGAGGCGTCGAGGCGGGAGCTCATGCGAAGCAAGTTTGCTTCGACTGGCCCCCTAGCGTCGTCTCTTATTACGAGGGACGAACGGGTGCCGCTTTAAGGAGCTTCGCCCCTAAAAAAGTCACCGCTTTGGCGCAAAGGCGAAGCAATGAACGCTATAGCAACAAATTGTAAGGTCACGCGCAGAATAGTAAGCAGATCGAAACATGCCCCGCGTTTCTTACGCACAAATGACCGACGAAACGTACTCAGAGATACAGATGAACGCGGATAAGCGTGTCAGTGTTACTTTGCTGTGTCTGAAAAGCGCACCCTTTTCGCAAACGGAGGCTGTGCAACGCTTGCAGTGACCTTTGTGCGTCCGGTAACTACAACGTAATCGTTCCGACGAAACCCAAAGGCTAGCCAAGACGTACGATTCTGCCCACTGCAAGATAAGGGCATGCAATCGAGCGTACACACCGTTTTCTCTATGCGGGTCAAAGTACGCGTAAGAGATGAGAGCCACAACACTCTCACTGCGCCATCTTGTTTATAACGCTGAAAACACGATAGTTCCCCCTGAGATTCCCGCCAACAGCGATAATTGGTAGATATAAATAGCTTGCGTTTGAACGTTTAAGGAGGAACGCCTCGGTTGCTCAGTGGTTAACGCCTCACATTCACGACGTGGAGGTCGCCCGTTTGATTACGCGCGCCGGAGGTGTTTTCTGGCATTTATTTTCTTTCTTGAGTTTTTATATATGTAGATACGTATACATATATGGTGCATGATATCGACGCCAACGCCCATGTCAATGCCGGCGGTGAAATCCAGCCGAGAGTAGCCATATATAATTGCTTTCGCAATAAAAATGAGATAAAGTTATTGCCGTGTACTCAAATATCTGTTTCTTCACAAACATGAGCTGCTCGAGTGTGAACCACTGGATGTCGAGCCTGTGTGGCAGTGCATTATGGCAGTGCTTCTCTAGGTGCCAACACGCGCGGCGGCGGCCCCACATTGGTCGTTGTCCACCCTAAAGCAAAGCGAACATGGATTTTCTTCAGCGAAAACCGTCACCTCGGCACTCAGGGAGGCACCACCGTGGTGATGTTCACGTTTGAGCTGTCCTGCTTCAGCCGTTTTCCCGAACCAATCCTACCAAAAGTTTATTCCTTCTCTCTGGCTCTACGGAGGGGCATCGCATACAGTTCATCGTGTACGAGTGTGTGCTGCGCTGATAGACCTACCTTGCTGACAGAATTTCGGATGAAAGCACCCATGTGTCTATACAAAAGGGTGGGGGGCAGTATTGTGAAATTGGGGGGCGGGCTGGAGTATGAGGTGGGAAGGCGCGCAAGCTAGTATACAAACGCTTGCATTAAACAGAAGCATCGCACCAGCGTTCATACGCATCAAAACTTAGAAAACAGTTTTTTGAATGCGCGTCCGAGTCACCAACAGTGACATAACGCCTAGAAGCGAATTGTGGAGAGTCAGCCGGCGGTGTTGAGCTCCTGCAAGAGAAAAAATATCACAAGGCGTAAAAGGGGATATCGCATTCTGCGGCCGTTGTTCAACTCGACCATCTATACGTGAATAATACAGACGAATTTTCGGAGAAACACAGTCGTTCTGAGGAGAAAGTTGTAGTAGGCGCGTTCTTATACATGTGCTGTGCTTGTAATCAGCCAAACCTTTTAAAAAATGCTGCTTTATTGTTGATTTTGAGGCTTTGGTTCAATATAGTTAATTGAAGTTTGAAAAGTTCTGCGTAGACAAAAATGGGCTGTGTTTTAGGAAAAATACGCCATGCTATTCCCATTCTTTACTAGGCAAAGTGGGCTCAATTTCATTCTCATTCGATTCCTCCAATCATTGTCCCGATTACCTTCGCATTCTATTCTAGGGATCACATGTGGAAGGATTCTGAAATTATTTCGATTCCGGAGTGGCGACTCCGCAACACTCCTCTGGATAACTGAGTGCCCTGGTCATGTTATTGAAAAAGGTACGCGGGAAGTAAATTTGCCGGATTAATGTAGAAGACTTATATTAGCCAACGTACGTTCACTCCCTATGTGTTTCACAGCAAACGTGTCTGATTGTCATTGTCCCCTTCTTATTCATATGAACTTTGATTATGTTTTAGTAGTACAATGACCATATCAGTGTCATGTTCACTTAATGTACTCTCCACTGCATCAAAATCAAAGGGTCGCACACGTATCATAACGGCGCCTTTGTAATGAAAACTAAGTATCGGCCAAGGTAGGCTACTAAAGAAAGAAAAAGTGCAAATTGTCACTGCCTTGTAATACCGCAGTGTTTCGTACCATGTACGTTAATCTCTGAACGCATGTTGCGTACTGGTTGAATAAGGAAAACATCCAGACTTTCGTTTTTACATTACCTGGCGTATCTATAGAGAAGAGAAAAAAAATCAGACAAAAAAATAAGGATGGCGTAAAAAAGCGGCTCTGCGACTACCGCAAAGCACTTCAACTGCGAAGCTATTAGCGCTCTGACTTCACAATACATTTGATGAGTTGGCTGAGGCACAAGTAACCACTCAGATTAACCGCCTGCTACAGACGCCAACCGGCAGAAAACTTCTTCAGAGGATCGGCCTCGGTGAACAAGTACAGGCACATTGAAGAGCTAAGGAATTGACGTGCTCAGTCAGAGCCTGGTACAAAATATGCCCCCTACTGAAGAACATGTACCCAGTTTTACATGCTGGAAGACGTATAGCAAGAGCCGCTTACATAGATAGAAAGACAAAATATTTGAATACGGCGAGATTTACTGACGCTGCACAATATCAGGCAAATGCAAAGAACATAGTGGCCAGGGCCACAGACCGAAAAGTTAACGTTACAAGTTTGCCTCCATAGTCCAAGCCTCTATCACAGAAGCGGAGGAGATACCGATCGCGCTGGCAATCAATGAGGGCAGGGAGCAAAAGCTCCAATGACAATAATCACAGATTCGAAGTCTGCATGTAGAAATTACGAAAAAGGTAGAATATGTATGAAGGCCATCCAAATTTTAACCAAAGCTCATAAGGACTTCCCAATGGAATACACCCAAACCATCATCTCGGCGCCAGGGCACGAGGGCGTCACCGGGAACCAGTTTGTGGATGAGGCGGCTCGAGGCTTCACAAATTACCGAGCTTTCTTGCACACTGCAAAAGAGGATCCAACGCCTCTGGACCCTAACTTTGGTACAATTCTTCAGTATTACAGGGACAATAGAAAAGTGTATCCAGCACCGCATAAGAAACTCACAGCAATGGAGTCGGTGGCATTACGCAGAACCCAAACAAACACATACACGAACTTACACAGGGTGCATGTATTCTACCCCACAGCATACAAAAATATATATCCGTGGTGTGGGGCCACAACAACTCTGTTTCACATCACGTGAGAGTTACGCATCACAATGAAGAACACCACAACATGAACAACACAGAGGAACAATGGGAGGCGCTGCTGTCCAGCTCGGCCATTGTTGATCAGCGCTGGCTGGTCCAACGGGTAGAGATGACGGCTACGGCCAGCGGAGCCCTGGAATAGGGGCCCAAATATTTGGAATGCTCCGCGTTATGCACAAATAAATTTTTCTCTCTCTCTCTGGCGTATCTATTGAAGGCCATAACATTCACGGTGTGAATGGACAACCATAAGTGATAAAAACGTCTATGTAATCAGCCCGAGGTCGTCACAGAACCAGCGACGTTTAGTATAGACATAGTCTCGACGCATGACGCCCGCCTACACCCACCTTCCTGTATCCTGCTTCTGCAGGTTGACAGGAGAATTCTTGAAACGGCGTTTCATTGAAAGCGCTATTTTCATGAAAGGAAAGAAAAAAGCAACCTTTTCATTTAGTTGTGACCCATGAGCGTAGAACGTGACACTCTTGTGACTTAGATTGTTGATCTGTCTGTCATTCTTTTTTTTTCGCCAGCGCTCTCTATACTATACAGCCTGCAAACATTGAAGTACTGTAAGTTTCCAGCACATGCGGATTTTTGTTAGAAGCAGCCAAATTATATGTGCCCGAATATGAGCAGTGCAAATCTACAGCAAAAGAAGCCTCTTTGAGAATATATCCACCCAGGCGTTCAATTTGCCTCTCGTACACCTTTGCCCGACATTCCTAAATGAGTGCAAACTTATTTAAAAGCGCGATATTGTTTTTCTTGCCACTTTCAAGCTTCTATAACAGCGTCGCAGTCTTTTCGACCATACGAAACAGCGCCTCACTGTGGAGAAAGAAAATGGCGGCATATGCACGGAGTGAATGATGAATAGCAGGGCGAAGCATCCGTCCGTCTATTCATTCTCCCGCATCCGTCAATCCATGCGTGCGTCTGTGTGACCACCCGTGCATCCATCCAGCCATCCGTGCGTGCGTCTGTTCGTGCGTCCGCACGTTCATCTGTGCGTCCATCCCTGCTTTCGTCCATGCATCCGCTGCTGCGTCCGTCAATGCGTCCATCCGTCCGTGCAGCCATCGGTGAGTCCGTCCATGCATCTGTCTGTGTCCATTCGTCCATCTATTCAACACTCCAAGTACCACCATCTCGCATCGTTTCATCATATATTCCCGATATAGAAGTACCGCCATCCAGCGGACATTCGGAGGACTGAACGAGAGGAGGCACACGCACACATTCTTATGGCTTGCGCTTCGTGTCTACTTCCCACCTTTAACCACCACGAGTTCTTGGTATATACTAGTTCACTGTATTCATGGCACTGCGGCCCAACACTCGCTTAACCTTTCTAAAACCTAGGAGGTTACGCCCAGCGAGTATAACGTAGCAACCCTTTCTTGTCTTCTGTGCATTGTTGAACAATAAAAAATTCGAAGCGTGCGCGTGAACTAAATGCCTAATTCTCCTGTCTCTCTTCCCCCTTAGCAGCCATTGGAATGTACATTGAGCACTATCTTTTATTGTTGAACAACGCACAGAAGAAATCTCTCGCCGGCACCACCTTGGAGGCCCAAATGTTATACTAGTTACACACTACGACGGCTACGAGGGATGAACGGGTGCCGCTATAAGAAGTTTCGCCTCTAAGAAGTGGGCCAAGCCCACCTCTAGAAACACGCTTTCTCCGTGCGATTGCGACAGCCAGAGAGAAACCCGCCGCGTGCCCGCCATCTCGAAGGTCATGATTCGGCGTGCTCTAAAAAGGCCACTGCAGCTAGCACACATAGAAAGAAGTTTGCAATAAATATTTCTAGTCAGCAGCAGGCTAGTGTTAATATCTGCGATACTTCAAGATTGAACATCAAAACCACAAAGAAAAGCGAATTGGGAGAATGAAATGGTGGGCTGCTCAAAACAACGTATACAAGTATAATAACTTGGATGAGTTTTTAGTCATCCTGTAAGGTACTTAGGCACACTAAACAGACAAGATACACGAGAAATAAACCGAACAAATGATCCGAATGCACCCAGTTAATTTACATGTACCATCACTGTTTTTGAAAATATTTCATTGTCCCATCTACTTCACTTCTGCTTGCACTAGAATCATTCCCTTCAGTGATAGACCAATAATTTTCATACACGAGAAAAACTGACATTTTCGGTAAATAAGCTATTCTCAATGCTTCGCTAGCTCCACTGATTAGTTTGGCGTAAATACGAGTGGATGAAAACTGTGTTGACTGAACTAAAGGTCACTGTGCTGATAAGAACAAGTATACTCAAATATGCCCGCCCCACCTAAGCGATCCGGAAGGAAGTACGGTGCACACAATAGAAAATGTATGTATTTCATCAACGGACCACTCAGAAGTCCAAATATAGTTATAAGCTGGCTTTACCGCCTAGATCGCGCCTGCATGGTTACATTACCGTCGCTCAGCCACTATGCTAGCAGTAAAAGTTCACTACTTTTTTTCTTTTCACTGAGAGAGTCCTACACTACACTACACAGAGAGACGGAGAGAAATGCAGAGAGATTGGAGATGGATAACAGATAGGAAAACTCAACTTTTGCTGGTTTCTTTGCGGACCTTTCCGCCAAAAAACTTTGAGCAGAAAAATTATTTCCGGTTCTTTAACCATTTTTCTCCTGTGTCTCCGAAGAATCAAGTTTTGCTTTTTTCCCACCGTTCCTTTCTGATATTTTCCTACACTTCTTTGCAGTCTTTCTCCTCCTGTTCTCATCAGTTTCTTCTGCTTCTCGTTATTGTTTTCAATGATTCTAAAGAATAGAGAAGAGGGACAAAAACAAATAAGGGAGATTTTTGTGACCCCAGAGGAAATGTAAGGTCTTAATTACATTTAGGTGTGTTGAGAAACACTTCCGGGCCCTTAGGCAGGACACCAGCACCAGCACTTAAGAAAAAGGCGGCTTCCTAGAATTAGTTTGTGCTTTTTTTTATCAACTTCCCATCTTCGCCTGCACCGCACAAAAGACCAGAAGCAGTTGGAGCACTGGAAGCGGGAAAAAAGGGCGAATACGAGCACTTATACATCGTTGGCGTCTTCACGAGCAAAAAGAAAAAAAAATGTTGGGGCATTTGCTTGTGACTCGACTATGTCACTCATAAAACCAACAGCAAGCTGAGATTGAAAATTGTTCAAGTGCAGCTGTAGACGCTTAAGAATGCAAATGTTGAACTGCTAGTTTTATTACTTGACTCTCGGCTGGCGACTCATTGAAGGTGCTACATGAGTGTTTTATCATGATTTCTAGAGAAGGCACAGCGTGTTCGTGCAAAAGATTAGAAAAAAAGAGACTGGTTTCAGTAGGTACCTCATGCCCGACACGTTTCATCTCTAGTCACATAATCAATTACTGTGGTAATATGCTCTTTATCAAAAAAAAGTGTCAGGCCTGCGCCTAACACGCATCATAGCTACAGCGAAACCTCGCACAGCGTCGCTTCCAAAGACTATTGTGTAAGATCTTGGGGCACATGGGCCAGGTAACACTAATAACTATCAGGAAGTAGAGGAGCCCACAATATGACACTGTTTGTTACTTTGCGGAAGGAAAAATAGAGAAAAAAGAACGGCAGGGAGGTTAACCAGCCTATAGGCAGCCGGTTTGCTTCCCTGCGCATGGGAGAGGGATGGGGGAGATTAAAGATAGAGAGCAGAGAGGGAAGAGAGAAACACAGCACATTCAGCAGCACACGCGCGCACACTCAGTCATAGTCCAGTTCTGTCTTTCGCGGTGTGTGGCATTGCTGTTATAGCCGCTTGTTGAAGTACGTGTCGCGTAGGAATTTCAACAGAGCTTTCGTCGCCTTCTGTTGCAATGTCTTTTTTCGGGCACTTGACAGAATAGTGTCCACAGACATTTGGCTGTTGTCGATGCGCGCAAAAGCGGACGCCAGTGACTGCCTCTGGTTTTTATACAACGGACAGTCACACATGACGGGGTGTAGCGTCTCTTCGCAATGACAGGCATCGCAGAGAGCGTTGTCGGTCATTCCTATGACAAAGGAATAAGATTTTGTAAATGCCACTCCTAGCCATAAGCGATGAAGAAGGGTGGCTTCTCTTCGGTCGAGTCCAGTGGGCATGCGGAGAGCCATCAAAGAGGACGGGTGGTGTTGACGATTCGTACCGATGCTTGGTGGGCACCATAGTGAAAACGTGATTTCACGCGCAAGTCGTCGAAGATTACTGGCAGCATCGGTCCGCGAAAGTGGTATGGCTTCCTCTCGTGTTCCTTCAAGGGCTGCTCGCACGGCAGTACCGGTATGTTCGTTCCCTATGATGCCGCAGTGACTTGGCAGCCATCGAAGCGTCACATGATGCCCTTGCTCGGGTGAAGTGTGGAGAAGGCATCGAATTTCGAAAACAAGCTGTTCGTATGGCCTGCGAGGCAGTGCTGAGAGCACAGATTGTAGGGCAGCTTGAGTCGCTGAAAATCGACCATTGTTGCGCTGGTTCCTGATTGACCACACAAAGTGCAGCGCGCAAAGCAGCTAGTTCCTCTGCTGTAGATACCGTGGAGTGGTCAGTCCTAAAGCTGATGGTAACAACTCTTGCTGGGACAACTACTGCCCCTGGCGAACACTGGCGGTTCGTGGAACCATCGGTGTATACATGTATGCTGTCTGAATATTTCTCGTGCAAAAGAAGAAGAGACAGTTTTTCAGCACGGGCGGCGAAAGCTCAGATTTCCTCCGGATCCCTGGTACACTAAGATGCTCTGTGGGTCCAATAAGACACCAAGGGGGTATGGATAGTTTGATGCAGAGGTGAAGCCCGAAGGAAGTTTTTATTTAACAATCATTTTGGCGAACGATGCTTGGCGCCTCTCTGAAGGCAACAGTGCAAGGTGATGAGAGGGAGCACGTGCGAAGTGTCTGATGTGCGTTTTCAGGACTTCTACAACAACGTGAGTTTATATCGGATAGTAACCAGCAATTGCAATTGTTGCTTCCGTTGACGTACATCTGGGCTGACCCAGTCACACTCTCAGCGCTTGGGCTTGTACAGCCTGTAGAACACGAACATTTGTCTTGCAGGTATTGCTAAGCACGGGCAAGCTATATATGAGGAAACCGAGAAACAGGGCTCTGTATAGCTCCTATATTGCGTCTACTGACATCTTCCACGTTTTTCCTGCCAGGAACTTGAACAGTTGGGAAATAGCGGTCAGGCGCTTCTTCTTATAGGTCACACATGGACTCCAACAGAGGTCCCTATCAATATCGATGCCCAGAAACCGGTGGGTTTTGGCATAAGAAATCGGTCGGCCGCAGATTGAGATGGCATAAGGGGTCATTGCTTTGCGAGTGAAGGCCACCAGCGCGCATTTTTCTGGTGATATGATGAGACCTTGTTTTAACAAAAAGTTGGCAATCATAGTTGCTGCTTTTTCAAGCCGTGAACGTATCTGAGGGCGTGTGACTGCCGAAGTCCAGACACAGATGTCGTCTGCGTATATTGAGATTTTAATAGTGCTTGGCAAGTATTCAGCAAGGCGAATTAGTGCAAGATTGAATAGCGTCGGCTAAGAACTCCGCCTTGACGAACACCCCTTGAAGTATAGCGTCTTGTAGTTGGGCCATCTTCTGTTAACACAAAGAATGATCTTGCGGCCAGGTAACTCGAAATCCACCGAAAGACTCGACCACCAAGGCCAACCACCGCAAGAGCACCCAAAATGGCTTCATGTAGTACATTATCATAAGCGCCTTTCACATCTAGAAACAAAGCTGCAAATAGTCGCTTACGGGATCTTTCGTGCTGAACGTACGAAACTAGATCAACGACATTGTCAATAGAAGAGCGGTCGCGTCGGAAACCAGCCATTGAATTCGGATAAAACTTGTAGTATTCAAGATACCACTCCAGGCGGCCTAGTATCATTCGTTCCATTATCTTCCCTACGCAGCTGGCCAGTGCTATTGGGCAGTATGAGGTGAGTTCGAGTGGGGATTTGCCCTGCTTCAAGATGGGTAACAAGCTGCTTACTTTCCAGTCATCAGGAACATTGCCATCCTGCCACGAGTTGTTGTAGTGTCTCAACAGTTCTCCTCTCGCACCTTCCCCAGGGTTGCACAAGGCTCGGTACGGAATGCCATCTGGGCCCGGAGAAGTTGAACGCCTGCAGAGAGCGAGTGCCACCTCGAGCTCCTCCATTGTAAAAGGGAGGTCCATGTGGTAGTCACGGGAACGGGGGATGTCACCTCTCACTGGAGAATCTGGACGAGTGGCTTGGTTGGCGATCTGCGCACAGAAATCTTCTGCGACATTGATGTCTTGCCTCCTTTGAAATAGCGCGAGCGCTTTGAATGAAAAGCGGTGTTTCGTAGGGTGACGCAGACCTTGCACCGTTTTCCAAATGTGTGAGAGTGGCTTGCGAGGGTCTTGTGACTGGCAAATTGTTGTCCATCGTTCCGACGCTAATGTAACCATGCGACGCCGAATCTTCTTTTGCATCCTCCTGGCTGCCTTAAAATCGTGAATTGATTTTGTACGCCGATACCGACGCTCCTCCCGGCGTCGCAATGCTCGGAGTCGCTCCAACTCTACATCGAAGTCGTTTGGTGTGGAAGATATGATCACCGTGCGAGTGGCGTTTTGCATTGTGCTCTTAATTGTATGCTCTAACCCAGATCGTAGGCCATCGCTGCAAGCATCTTCCATGTCAGATTTGAAGTTGGTCCATTGGACTGCTCGAATGGTCGTCCATGGACCTTAACTAGACAAGCCTTTGATGTTAAAGTAGATTGGAATGTGATCACTTCCTCGTGTCTCAACATCTGGAAACCACTTGACGTATCTCGCGAGGGAGTTGGAGACAAAGGCAAGATCTAGACTGCTGCCGTATGTCACCCCTTGAAGAAAAGTGGGCCTGCCGTCGTTCAAGAGAGTAAGGCCATAGTTGTAGGCGATGTTTGCCAACCTGCGTCCTCTTGCATTTGTCCGCGTACTTCTCCATGCGTGATTGTGTGCATTGAAATCACCTATGATGACCCATGGTGCAGAACACACTCTCAAAATATACGCTAATCTCCTGGAATCAAGATTATTCGACGGCGATATATAAACGCCTATGAGAGTAAACATGAGTTTGTTCTTTTTCACAGTGATGCAGACATACTGATTGTCATCGTGAGGTGCAATTTGTTGCACAGCATACGTCAGTTCACGACGAACAAAGACGATGAATTTGCTGCACGCACCGTTCGTTGAAGACGTGACAGCTTCGTACCCCGACAGTCTTATTGGTTTCGACAAATTGGGTTCACAAATGACGATGATGGGAAACACGTTGGTAAACACCAACTGACGAAAATCTGAAAGGCGTGATTTTAGTCCTCTGGCGTTCCATTGAATGACGGATGCAGCCTTGACTTCTTTACGAAAGAATGAGGTGTGAGTAGCCAGCTTCTTAGTTGAGAGATTCAAGCACAAAGCTTAGAGCATCCAGTAGTCCAAGTGCGCTTCGAGCAGATGGTGTGTTCATGTCGACTAATATCGCTCGGATGGCTGCAATGAGAGAACGCAGCACCGATATCACTTGACGATCAGTTATAGGCAAATCTTCCATGGGTGGAGACGGCTCTGGTGTGGCCACAACCTGCAGAGGTTCCTTGGCAGAAGACGCGTCGGGAGCATGGGCCATTCCTCCAGAGAAGGAGGCTTCTCTGTTTCTTTCGTTGAAGTGATGGGCCTTTTTGCGGCGTTACTGGATGGAACCGCTAAAGAGTGGGAAGGAGCGTCTCGGGAATGTGCCTTCTTTGAAGAGTTTCGATGATGCTGGCGTCGACGCCGACGCCGGACCACTTCGGCTGCCTCCCTGTGTGTAGAGTTGTCTCGGGCCATTTGTCTGAGAACCGCGCGCTCCTTTTTGATTCGAGGACAGTCTTTCGACGAGGCAGCATGAGTACCGCTGCAGTTGGCGCACTTCAGAGTAGTCGCCCGACAGGCGTCTTCAGCATGAGGTTCAGCGCAGTGTGGACACAGCCGTAAGTTGGGGCATACGCCCTTGACGTGTCCTAGCCTGAAGCACTGATGACATTGAAGTGGCTTTTGGATGAATGGTCGAACCGGATGTCGGAAATTTCCAACATTAACGTGGGACGGTATGCAATCTCCCCTGAAAAACACTTTTACGCAGTGCGTATTTTCAAGACGCCGCACTTGCGTAATGACAGTTCCCTCGTTTGCAGGCTTGATGAGGGTATACAAGTCAGCATTAGGAATGGCGATGTTGATGTCATAAACTACACCGGCAATCGATTTATCATCCATCGGGAAAAAGGGGCGCATTTTAATGCCACTTAGCTCAGTCATTTGCTGCAGCTGTCCTAGCGCACTCACATCGTGCGCGTCTATGGCGAGAATGTTTCTCCTTGGGTTTACTCGTACGTTTTTAATTTGATGTGGCACCACACATTCGAGAGCAACGGGAAGGGCTTGCCTGTTCAGAAGCCGTAGGTTGCTTGATGAATCTTGGGGCATGAAGATAATGACGTGCGGCCAGCGCGCAGGCCTTGACTCTACAGTCGCTGTGCTTGCTGGAGCTGATGCTGCTGTATTCGCCGTCCTTATCTTCGCCCTCTTACCCCGTGCAGGTATAAAGCTGCCATCGGATGTGTCGTCTTCTAACATAGAATAGAGATCGGTGTCCTCAGTGTCACTAGGAGAGCCAGCTCGCTTCCTTGTGGTTGACGGGAGTGAGGACCTGTGACCAGGCGGGCCTCTGGCATGCTCCACGGCCATCACCGCAAGACGGGGAAGCGGGGCACCTCAAAAGACCGATGATTTCACTAAAAAAATACAGAGAGCAGAAACAAGCGTTCTTCTGAAGAGACACTTCTTCTTCTTCTCCCTGTTACTTTACGGATAGGCGAGGTGCCTGTTATATATATATATATATATATATATATATATATATATATATATATATATATAAGTTATGCGCATTTTGTGCTGCGGCTGGTGACATTCACGAATTATGGCTGCGTCTTTTTTTACAGACAGTTTTCAAAATTTACACTACTGGGAACTCTGGCGCTAGTGTATATGGGAGCTGCAACGCATGGAACTTCAGCTATCATGAGATTGATGGTAACTCACGGATTTCTCTAATCTTCTTACTTATGGTCCCATGTGTGTCCGGGTGGCTTGAAGCTGTTTTCTCCCGTAACAACTATGGGGAAATATTCGGCAGTTATGCTTCACCACCTTTTATGCTTACCATTTCAAATTGGGTCACGAAGTTTAAAGCGATTTGATCTTTTCTTCAAACGAGAACTGAAACCAGCAATAAACGAAACCGCAAGAGCGATTCACCGCCTACAAGTGCGCAGGCTAGGCATATCCGTGTACTACTCATCATTTTCATGGTCGCTGAACAATCACAACGCCAGAGTATCTTCTAGTTATTTTAGAAAACTCAATGTTTTATTACGTGTGCGAAGCATTGGCTGGTGCACTCGTTGCATTATTCGCACATTGTGATGCCCGTTTCTTATTTTACTCTTTTACTGTGCTACTTTACACGGGGCACCCAAGCTATCTTTAGCAATATTTTAAAAATATGCCTACACACGCAATTATAGCGCGACCAAATGTATGTTGCTGACCGTTGTCTGGAGTTGGTCAGACAATTTTTTTTTTGTTCTGAAACATTGTTTGTTAAATTCGTTTATTTAGCTACCTTTTGAAGCAACAAAGATAGATAAAACGTTTCAATGTGAAACTTATAGATCACTCTGATAAACGTTGGAGCAATATATCTGTTAATAATTAGTGTTTTTCTGGTAACTATATAAAAATGCCCGCGAATCACAGAAAAATTGTCGTATATCTTCATGTTTCGCTGCAAATGTCGTCAAAAGACGATCTTGCCTCTCGAGGAAGTGAACAAAACGTTTATTTATGTTCTGCGCGTGGAAATCGGTGAATTGTATTCGGGAGGCGCTGCGTTAGAGAGTCTCGATCCGTGCAAAAAAGGTGAACGAGCGCATCAAGCCACGGTGGACACAAGCGATATTTGGCAGTTCTCCTCAAAGACGAAGGAAAGCTTAGGCACCTGTCTTGGGGGCAATAAAGTAGAGAACGCAAAGCGACGGGCAGGTGGCAACACCGTATCGTCTAAGCAAAGTGTTTGAAACACTTGCATTTGTGCATCGGGTTGCATTGTCAGCGCAGAGCGATAAACACTACGGTCCTTACAATTACTTATCAATGCCTTCTCTAATATGAAGACACGCATAAAATTTTTGCCGCGTTGTTATGGTGCCTCCATATGCGAAAATATTGCTTTTTAATTAACGGTTGTACAATTCTGAACGCCGAAACTTGAGCAATATTGGTGGGCGCTGCGGATGGGGTTGGCCTTTAGGGTATCGTTTGAGGCCATTTGGGGTATCGTTACAGTGTACAAACAGAATTGTACAGACACACAGATATACAGACAGGCTGAATAAAGGATTTGCGTCGAAGTACCCCAAGAAAGACAAGCGTCTTTAACGCTAGATGACAAATCCTCTGGCGCACCTACGAGTGCCGTGATTCTGGTGCTCTCTAACATTCCGCGTCCTAACATTATACGCTTCCCTCGCACCGGTTCATGACATTGATAAGTGGTAACAGTGGTTATCGCTTTTGTGGCCGATAGCGAAACATGTTCGTCGCAAATCCACCCCCATTGTTGTGGTCCTATCGAGACTGCACAATCGGGCAAATGCTGTTGTCGTTCGCACGCGGAACGTTAGGGCGCACTACAATCATCGTGGACCCTGGTGTTCGAGCGCGATGCCACGTGGTATTTTTTTATTTCGTGGATCTTGGTAGTTAGCAGAAACACACTGTTAATTAACAGGCAGAAAGCTCGAAACTCTCTAACCGGACGTTTTGTAAACCAATCTACAATTTTCTTATAGAAGCTTTTTATTCATCTTCGTTCCTTTCAAATTTAATTTTTTAAACAGATCTCATTAAACAATAATTTTGAGCACGAAAAATAGTCTTACAAACAACAAGCAATGGCCAGCAATATGATGTAGTCACGTCGTAATTACGTCCGGCGGCATGTTTTTAAACTCTCGCTAAACATAACTGGGGCACCCTGTATATGTCAACGCGCTTCCTTGGCCCACAGCCCCGTGGGGGTGGTCTAGTGGCTAAGGTACTCGGCTGCTGATCCGCAGGTCGCGGGTTCGAATCCCGGCTGCGGCGGCTGCATTTCTGATGAAGGCGGAAATGTTGTAGGCCCGTGTGCTCAGATTTGGGTGCACGTTAAAGAACCCCAGGTGGTCAAAATCTCCGGAGCCCTCCACTACGGCGTCTCTCATAATCATATGGTGGTTTTGGGACGTTAAACCCCACATATCAATCAAATGAACCCTTGGCCCATAGCGCGGAGTGCAACGGCTGCGCCGTCGATGAGGCTATTGAACACATTTTGTGTGACTGCCCGGCATACACAACCGAGAGGCTTCACCTGCGCAGTGTCTTAAATGAACTGGACAGAAGTGATTTCACTGTCGAGAAAGTATTGGGACCATGGCACTGCATGCCCATCCCCATTCCGAAAGGCAACGAAAGCACTGTTGCGTTTTCTCAAAGACACCAGCCTGTTTCATCATTTGTGATGAGAAACTGTTACGCATCGGCCCAGTCAGTGAACTTTTTTTCCTCGTTTATTATTTTCTTCCCCTTTCCCCTTCCCCAGTGCAGGGTAGCCTACCGGGGCTCAGCCCCGGTTAACCTCCCTGCCTTTCTCTTTGAGTTCTCTCTCTCTCTCATGCCCGAAGTAACGCCTGCATAGAGTGTTCTATTGCAAGAGGTTCAAGCACCAGCGGGGATCTGTGAATCTCGACTGCTGTGTTCCATTTCCATCCATTCCTAGGCTTTTTCTAAGTAATTTTTTTTTATTTCTCAAAGTAGCGTAGTGGTTACGGACACCATGCAGAACTGGCGCTGGCGTAAAACGAGGGCGTCTAAATCGGTGTTTGTAACAATCAATACAGCCTTACCTGTGATGTACAAAGGCTTCAACAACCAGTTCTGTAACCAGAGTCATGGCCGAGAGCCCACAGTGGTTGCTTACCAATGGCTAGGTAGGCTGTGGGTGGAAGCAAAGAGTAACAGCCTTACCCGTGGTATCTGTCGCTTATATAGATTACATTGGTTAAGATTGATTTTATCGATATGTGTGGTTTAACGTCTTAAAACCAAAATATGGTTATGAGAGACGCCGTAGTAGAGGGCTCCGAAAATTTCGACCACCCTGGGGTTCTTTAACGTGCACCCAAATGTGAGCACACGGGCCTACATTTCCGCCTCCACCGGAAATGCAGCTGCCGCAGCCGGGATTCGATCCCACGATCTGCGTAGCAGCTGAGTACCTTAGCCACTATATTTTACACCGCGGCGGGGCACATCGCTTAAGAGCGATCGAGGTTGAGGGCATAGAACGTCACTCGCAGTTAGAAGTGCTCATGCTTGATTTACGATGATAGTAAGAGTAGCTGACGTCCTTCAAAAATTTTGGTAAGTTCTTTTTTTTCACATTTCGTGCAATAGCGGTTACCGACACTGGCAGCGACGCCATTGAAGAACTCTCACTGCCACTGCTGCTTGGATTTGATAACTGGTTTCGGTATAAAATTTTCTTGTCTCAAAATATTGTTTTTAATTTTGCTCAAGCTCGTAGCGACACATTGAAGCCATTTGTATCAAGACAGTTGTGCTGGTATTAAATCAGTGATGATCGCAAACACTCGGAGCGGTAGCAGGACAATTATGAACACATCTAAAAACGTACAAAATAGACAAAATTGGAGTAATAAATGAACAAATATTTTGGATGATATATTATAGTGAACTTAATAAAGCAGATGCATTTACAAGAGTAATTTATTTTAAGCTACGCTAATGCAGTTCTGAGAATAAATCACCATTAAGCAACAATTATTGCAACAGTAAGAATAATCCTTTTAATCGCAGCAGTGCGAGGAAGGTAATTACATATGCATCTATGCCCACCACCATGCCGTCCTTGGCTGCATTCCCATAATTCCGAGATGCCGTGTAACAGGGTCTTCTCCAATGCGAACACGGTGAGCTGATCCCATAAATGAAGGGACTTTTTCAGCCGCCAGTCAGTGAAGCCCACCTTTTAGTATATATATATATATATATATATATATATATATATATATATATATATATATGACGCTACAAAATGGAGACACGTCGTGGTCCAGATGCCATGCGTTTATTCTAATGCACGCGCACTTCCTCTTCGTCGGCTTCTCCTAGAATCGCCTTGTGAATGCGTCACACTTCCCCCTCCCCTCGAGAAAGTCTCAGTTCAGAAGGTTCAAAATAACGCCGCAGTTTGCTAACATGCACAATGTCAGAGTTTCTACGTAAGGGTAGCACGGAGTGATTGATCTCATAGTTCACTGTTGAGACCTTGCGTAGAATCTTGTAGGGTCCTTCCATGACAGAACTCAGTTTGCCGTTGTTGGGATGCCATGGTATCTCGTAAAGGACAAAGTCACCGACTTGGAACTCAATCGGAAGAAATTTTCTATCATAAATGACTTTGTTCTTATTATGGTAGGCGATAGAATTGGTAACTGCAGTTTTTCGCGCTTCTTCGACGGTTTCTTCTCGTTGTTCCAGTACAGTAGGATAAGATGGAATTCCATACATCAGGAAGGAAGGTGCGTAGACGGTCACTTCGTGGGGTGTTCTGTTGTATTCGTCAATTACCTCCGGAAGCAGCTTAGTCCAACACTTCTGTGGTTCGTCATTGATCTTACATTTAAGTCTCGTTACGATAGTCTGGTTTGTCCGCTCGTTCATGCCGTTGCATTGTGGATGATGAGATGAGGTGAATAGTTGGTGTATACGATTATGTTTTAAAAACTGCTTGAATTTTCCTGCGGTAAATCCTGTTCAACGGTCTGAAAGGAGCTTCCGTGGTTTTCCAGAAGAAAAAATGTTTTTAAGCATGAAATGTAGGCGTCGCTGTTCTCACTTTTATGAGCAAACGGCCATACGTAGCGAGTCGCATGATCAATAACTAAGTGTATAAACCTTTTGACGAGCCATATCCAGAAAATCCTCCTATGGTGTCTATTGCAAAGAGGTCGAAGGCTCTTCAGTTGGAGGCAGTGATTCAAGCGTCCCAATTTTTTTTGTTTTCGTTTTCTTGCATCTCTGGCATGTATCACAATGCCGAAAGTAAGTGGAAACATCGGTTACCATATGCGGCCAATAATATTGCGGAGACAGGAGTGATAGCGTCTTCTTCACTCCGACATGCCCAAAATGTTGATGTGCATTCTTCAGAATGGTTGGGTGTAGTTCATGGGGCACGTATATTTTCCGTAGTCCTTTTCTTTTAACGATGATGATGTTATTTTCTAATGAGTGCATTTCTTTTAAACGCTTAGCGTTGAATCGCTGAAGGTCGTCGTGTGATAGAAGATTAACTATTGGGGCTCTGGAGAGCGCATCTGCTTCGACATTACTTGTGCCCTTTTGATGTTTGATGTTCACATCATATATTTACAGTTTCAAAGACCACCGGAAGAGACGACCTTCAGGATTTTTAACATTCTTCGGCCACTGGAGTGCAGAGTGATCTGTTACAACAGTGAATGACTTTCCATGAAGGTAGCAATGCCATTTATCAATGGCATCTACAATGGCAAGACATCCTCTTTCTGTAATAGCATAGTTCACCTCGTGCTTAAGTAGTTTGCTGGAATAGTAAGCAACAGGATGTTCTTTGCCTTTGTCATCAGGTTGTTTCAGCACTGCACCGATGCCTTCGCCAGGTGCGTCACAGCACACAGTACATGGTCTCGAAGGGTCGTATATGCGAAGCACCGGTTCTTCAGTTATCCGCTCCTTCAGTTCACGAAAGGCTTGCTGGCATGCTTCTGTCCACACCCACTTGCTGCCTTTGTGGAGTAGTTTTGTTAGTGGAAGAGCGATATCGCTGAAGGGGAGGATGTACTGACGGTAGGTGTTTACAGTGCCCAGAAAACGCCGGAGATCTTTTTCTCGTTTTGGTGTAGGAAATTTGAGTATGGCAGCCACAATACTTTGCTTAGGTGTCACTGTTCCTTGTGAAATTTTGTGGCCCAGGTATTCAATGCTGCAGCGTGCAAATTGGCACTTTTTTGTTTTGAGTTTTACGTTCTCGGTTTTGAGAGCTTTCAATAGCGCCTCAAGGTGTCGTATATGATCATTAAATGTCTCTGAGTATACGACCCACATCGTCGAAGTAATTAATAACATTGGTGAGCTGATGTTTCGCTATTATTGATTCATGGCTCTTTCAAATGTAGCTGGAGCGTTCTTCAACCCAAACGGCATTACCCACCACTCAAAATGACCATCAGGCGTGACAAATGCAGTTTTTCTGAACATCGTCAGGATGCATTTGCACATGCCAGTATCCCGACGTTACGTCCAACGTAGTGAAAAAACTCCGCCTTTCCTAGTGGTCAAGAATATCATCTATACGTGGAATTGGCTGAAAGTCGGGTACCGTTATGGCATTGAGTTTCCGGTAGTCAATACATAGATGAGTGCGTCCTTCACCTTTCTTTTCTGCTAAAACGACAGGTGCGCGTGTAGGGCGATAATGAAGGTCTCACAACACCTTGCTTGAGGAGAGCGTTAACCTGTTTGTTGATCTCCACTTTGTCTGACTGTGAACGTCGGTATGATGCTCGACGAATAGGGACAGCATTAGTAAGTGCGATCCTATGTTTCTCAGTAGTGATGCACCCAATGTCTGTCTGAGATTTTGAAA